>JAVDPK010002707.1:34533-45682 GCA_034780415.1 Cichlasoma orientale | reverse complement strand
TGTGTGTGTGTGTGTGTGTGTGTGTGTGTGTGTGTGTGTGTGTGTGTGTGTGTGTGTGTGTGTGTGTGTGTTGTGTCCCCCTGGGTCGGCACTTATAATGCATGGCTGTGCTCACCTGTTCGACACGGGAGACGCATCGCCTCCATCGCTGAGGCCACAAGACAGATGAGGAGGAGAAACAGCAGCATCGGCGCTCCTGGAGGTGACCCAGCTCCGCGCCGCCATGGCGTGTAGCAGCACGGCTGGGCAGGAGGAACGGCAACAGGAAAGTCAGTGGTTCAAGGTGCCTTTAAGCAAGGCACTGAACCCTTAACAACTCCAAATGCACAGCAGGAGACTACTGCTGTGACCCACTTCCATCCCTTATTCTAAAACTCTCAGTCTGCATTATGTAACGAGCGTGACGGTGCACTATTTAGTATACTGTACCAGTTAGAATGCAGGAAATTAATGTACTCCGGTCACAGGAACACTGTTAAAAATTTCAAGCTACGAAACTTTATTTTGGTTTTAAAAAAAATCTTTTTAGGAACTTGCTTGTTTTTTTGTTTTCAGGGTGGAGCCGCCTGCAGAGTCGGATCCACGTCCACGTGTGGTGAACATTTCATTGTATGAAAACCACAAAAGAAGATTTTTTTCCACTTTAAAACTTCTTCTTCTTTTTTTCTAACACAGAAAATCTGCCAGTGCTGTGAAAAAAACAGTGTTAAAACCTGATTTTAGATGATTATTTGGGAGCTGAGGAGCAGAACTGGAACAAATAGTGATGAAGGAGAATTTAGGAACAATTAGGAGGGCTCAGCTTGAAAATATGTTTACATAGATAATTTTCTATAAGTTATAAGCTTTCTATAAGCAATAAGAAAGTCATAAAGCTTAATTATGTGAAACTATTTCAGTCTAATTAACATCCTAAACATTGGGAGTAATTCAGAGGAAATGTGGCCATTTATGGTCAAAATATCTCCTTGTAGCGTGACAAGTATAGCCTGTTTTTCTGTCTTTAGGCAGTATTTGATTCCAGTACGTTCATCTTGTTGGTGTGATGAACCTTTGAGTCACCTGGCATGATCAAACTTTTTTGTTTTTATACTTCCAAAGGGACAAATTATAATACCTTTATAGAGTAACTTTAGCCGGGGATAATTTGCTTGGACACTTGATGCTCGGCTGGTGACTCATTAGTGGCAGAGACTGTTTCTGCTGTCACCCATTTTGTCATGTGGAACACACTGACACAAACAGCAGGATGTGTAACCTGTTGGCTTATCAATGCTGAGAGCATCAGATAAAGCTGGGAGTGTTTGTTAGGGTGAGCAACAAGCGAATCACCGTGTTCAGGTGCTGTCCAGGAAAATAAAGACAAGCCACTTTGCTGCCACTGAGCTGTTTAATTAGAAGCCCTGCTGCTCATTAATGAGGACACTAACGAGGAGCGCCGCCCACTGCTTGGTAATGAGTGGTGAGCTCATTACCAAGTGGGTGATGGCTGGACGTGACAAGGCTGACGCTGCAGGCTGTCTGCAGGGGACAAGGAGTAGCAGACACGGTGAAGCTGTGATTGGCAGTCCGCAGCAGGGGGCGTGGCCAACAGGTCTCAGCTAATTGCAAAGTTATGAAACAGTGGGAGTCGGTGTGTTGTTGCACTTTTACTTTTATCGAACAAGGTGCTGTTGATTGGGCTTGTTTATTTGTATAGATGGAGGCATGCTGCATTTCCTATAGAAACGTTATCAAGTATTGATGAGCGAGTCTATGGGTCGTGGCCTTTGCTTCAATATGCCATGCGCTGGGAGTGTCTTAGTATCATTTAAACCTGGTGTTTAAAGTTCACCTTGCATGTAGTACACCTTGTATTTATCTGTGAGATGCCAGTAGCTTTCACAAAACAGCTACTGTGTACCTACAATTAGCCAAACAGTCATTAACAGTGTGCGCTGAGCCCAGTCTAACAGAAACGTTTAGCACTGTCTGTACAGCCATGACCTGAGGAAACAGAGCAAAGCAGATGTGACGTCACTTTTGGCATCTTCCCCTACTCACGAGGATGACTGCGGCGGGTATAATGGGCCCTTTAGAGGCAGTTTCTTCCACTTTTAAGCTTTCATACAAGTCAGAAAAAATTTTCATAGAAGATGTTCTTTTCGGTAGTACTATGCTACAATAGCTGACAACATGTAAAATGTCCTTTACAGTGATTTCCCTGAAAGATTTTTTCCCATTTTAATAACTAACAAAAGTCCATGTCTGCAACATTTTAGGAATAAAGGAATTCAGGTTTGCTTTTCTGCCAAAGAACTGCTGCTGGGATGAATGTGCATCGCTCCTTCTCCACTTCATTTCAAGGACTTTAAATCTCAAGGCAAGTTAGAAACAGGAGAAGTAAAAAGAAAGAGGAGAATAGAATGTCTTTGACTGTCAGGCAGTGTTGGCCGTTTATCCAGCACACCAGCGGGCACAAAGCCGTGAATAAGGGAAGCAGGGAAAAAAGGAACCGATCCCATTTCATCTCAGCAGGAACATGACAGAGGAATAAAAGCAATACTAAAGTTCAATGGGCCCTGCAGAGTTCCTTCCACATGCAATTTGTCACAAGCAGCGAGGTCCATCCACTGGAAGGGGCCGGTCTTGGAACTCCACTACTGCTGCTGCCATTGTATCTGTTACAATGCTCTATTGTTAGAGGACGCGCTACAACTTGTGCACATGTAAGGGCGTGTGCTGGTCTGTCATATTTGGACACTAGATCTTGTTATAGATGAAAACAAGTGGTGCGCTCACCAGGGGCCGATGCACCAACAGGGCTCACACCAACTTAAGCAAATCTGCGTTTGTCTAAGTCGGACCTAATAATCATGCCAGTTTCACCATTTAGGCTCAAGCCTTTGTCTTGCTGATCTTACGTGGCCATTTCTATTCAGCTTTTAAGATGAATAAGAGATTGTGAAAACAATTGTGCATCACATGCTGAGTTAAAAACCAGCAGTATTTTAATAGGAGAGGCAGAAGCTATCAGTGCATATCTGTTTGAGCTGAAGAGTCAGTGGATTTGCAGTCTGTGTTGGACCATAAGCCAGCAGCTTCACCAATCCAGTAAATTCTCTTCATTGGCAACAATTATATCGCAGTACACAAACATTTTTGGATAAAGTGATTACATGGTTCTGTTTGCTTTCTTTCTTTAGTCATAGAAACACCTTTTTTGTCTTCCCACTCTTTCCTTACTTTTACTCTCTAAATCAGTGCTGTGGAACACACATCATTTTTTTATATTTGGTTTTTTCCAGTCAACTGCTTCTTTTGTCATCAAGTCATACTGCTTTATAATTTTCCTAAATTCAAAGTTGGTGAAATTGCCATTTTCCTTTGATGCTCCAATCACCATAAACCAGAAATACCACATTAGCTGGGGTGCGGGGGTGACATTCATACAGCCCCCCCTTTAAACATTTGTGACAATGAATGAAGGTAAACTCGAGACAACAAGAAACGAGCTCCCACAATTGCATTAGGCATCTCAAAGAGCTGCCTGCTGATGCTAGATGCTCTGATTTACACTATCTGCATGCATCATAGAGCCAGTCTAGCCACACTGATGGGAAACCTATCTCTATCTATCTCTGAAGCATTTATAGAAAATTTAAAGTATTCGAGACAACTGAAAACATCATCTTTTGATATGCTTTAAGAGCCAGCAAAATCACTGCTTCTACTGCCAGTATCAGATCACATGACATATCGTTCCTTTACAGATGGTCTCGTGATGGCTTGGCTAGGAGACACATAGTGAACACTGGCCTAATATGGGAAGTTATGGGATAGTTAACAGAATCACAGAGTCTGTTGGGGTGTCAAAGTAGAAAGACAAATTTCGGTGTGGATTTTATCAGGACCAAAGGAACCCAATAAAAATATGTTAGTAAGGACATGGGTGTCGACATGGCACCAGGACTGTTCCACTGCTCTTTGGCACTGATCTTCTAAAAGTTAGTTCCTGATCTGGTGTTCTGATGATGGCCAGAGAGCTCACACATCAGCCCAAACACTTTCTGTCAAGGATGTGACGTGTGGCAGGCAGAGTTGGACCCAAATGCAGGACTCGTAACACGGAAGATTAAACAAACTCAGGACTGGGCTTAGCCAGAAATGCCTAGACTGGGAAATTGGGAGGTAACTCAGAGACAGGGATCACACAGCATGTAGGGAGCCAACGACAAGGACACAACAAAGAACTGAGGAACACAGTACACATAAAAGGAAAACACAGGGAAGTAAAAATAGAAAACACAAGAGACTGGGACACAGAGGGATGAAACAGACATGGGAACACGGAAACAGAACTGATCAAGGATTAAGTACAATTAAACTATGACCAAGAACTGAGTTCAGAACCAAACTAAGAATGCCCAAACAAACAAATAAATAAACTAACCAGAGATAATTATAAGAGGAAAAAATCTGCAAAACCCCACGATCAAGCAAACAGAACAGAAAGCCCAAAAATGAAAACGTTGGGTCTTAGACCCGCGGCCATGATACTTTCAATGACAAATTAGTACATAATCCAATCAAATTGTGCCGTAATTGGATCAAATCAAGGTAAATGGTTGTTATTGAAAGCTTTGCAGAGCAGAGAAACAATAAACAAATGATGAAATTTTGGCTCACTGTCAAGCTTTCCAAATCAAGCTACCACCCCTCCCCCGATAAAAGGCTGTGCATCATTATAGCATTCACATCATAAGGCAGTGTTCTGTGACTTGACACTGACATTATTGATCTGCAACTTAATGTCAGTGGGCTGGTTTAACGTCTCATGTATCAAGTATTGATACAGAGTTTTGTCACTCATCAAGACTCAGTAATTTATTGCCATATCAACATGAACGAGCTTTGGAGCGCTGTATAACAGCAAACACATATATCCACATGCCCTTAAGATATCAGACTGAAATACATATACGTGTTTATCAGTATGTCCAGTTACGCATTTGAGGTGCCACCTGGCTCAGAGTAGCTAATGCCGTGGAGGTGAGACGTTTTCTTCTAAATACTGCAGAGTATTTTGCTCTGATAACTGGGTTTCTCTGATCTGAGAAGTTATTTAAAATAAATAAAATCTTGTCCTGTGATGTTTCTGAGGTGCAACTTCGCGCTGTCAAGTTTTACCTTAAAGTTGTTAAACCTCTGATGTAGTTGTGTTGTCTTTTAATCCAATTTTATTGTTTTACTGGAAACCGAATGTCACTGAAGCATAGCTTTATTTAATTAAATTGTGACTTAAGCCCCAAAGGCACTGCACATCAAAAGTGTGTTATTAATCTGAGATTAGTTCTCTGCTCAGGCGGTCTGTCTCACTCTAACAGGTGCAAGGAAGCTAAAAAAGAGAGTGCAGCAGAGTTTCTGCACTATCCCAAGAACGGATTCGATCAGGCACCATGAGTGAAAACACGTCGGCCAAAGGCATGTCCAGGTTTTAAGTTCGGTGCTCCCATATCAGTGGTGGACTATTTGATACTTTTATATAAGGAAAAATAAAAACTGCAGCAGACTTTATTATATCCAAGTTTAATAGATGTTAGTCAGATATGGACACGGATAACTTGAGGGAGTGAAAATTTGTTCCTTTTATTTATTTATTTTTTCATTTCGATGGCAACGTGAGAGTCAGAGGAGCTGTCCTCCACATCTGCCTTACTCAGAAATGTGACGCAGAACTGCGCGGAGCTCCAAATATAAATATATGAATATACAACATCCATAAAGCGAGGACATGCAGACTGTGAGGAAACTTTTTCCTTTTTATAAAATTATACAAGAAGTAATATTCAGCAATGCCGTTTCCACAGGTAATATAAATAAAAGTGACAAGAAAAAGAAACATGTCTGTGAGATTAATGATACATAAAATCTAGAAATACAAAACGCTAAGAGTGGTTTGAACCCATGGACTCAACAGAAGCAAGCTGAGAGATGGCATGAGTGATGTGTGAGTATTTGTATGTGAAGATTAGGAATTATAAAGAAAGGGCCGGAAGAGTGGAAAATATTTCCGACTCACACACACGTGCACATTCTATAAGCCGGCCTCATTTCTCTTTTTAGCTTTAATGGTTTTTGTTTTGTCCTTTATTGCTCTATAAAACACCGTGACATACTTATTTAATAGAAAGCATGAAAGTCTAAATCATTTCAAGTTTTGATAAATCAGGTGGAATAAAAGCAGAGATGGCAGCAAGTGAAGGTGTGAAACGTTAAGGGATCATCAGAAACCCAAAGAAAGATTACATTATCCTGCAATATATACGGAAGAAACAGGTGTGTGTGCAGGTGAGGCTCAAAGCAAGTCAAAACACAAAGAAAGAACAGCTCACCTCTCATGTGACTTACGTCTTTCACCCAAAGTATCATCTTGATAACAGCTGATGGGTTATTTACCACGCACGATGTGTTGGCTGATTGGCACCCAGGGCATGCTCACTCATAATTCTGAGTGACTGGGTGGGCTCCAAGGCATTCCCAAGCCAGCTGAGAGATGTAAGCTATCCAGGGCATCCTGGGTCTAGCCCGGGGCCTTCTCCTAGTTACCTCACTTAGAAGGAGTCCAGAAGGCATCTTAGTCAGATGTCCGAACCATCTCAGCTGGCTCCTTTTGATTGGAGGTGCTCATTTTCATTCCAACTGCTTCACACTCAGCGGTAAACCACCCAGTGTGAGCTGGAGGTCATGGCTTGATGAAAAAGTAAACATTGTTTCACTCTGTGTTTATACCCCTCTCTGCATTTAATCAGTTATTATTAATCTCTGTCTCTCTTCCACAGCATGTCTTCTGTCCTCTCTCTCTCCCCTCAGCCCCAACCGGTCCCAGCAGATACCCGCCCCTCCCTGAGCCTGGTTCTGCTGGAGGTTTCTTCCTGTTAAAAGGGAGTTTTTCCTTCCCACTGTCACCAAGTGCTTGCTCATAGGGGGTTGTCTGATTTTTGGGCCTTTACCTTACAATACAGTACAATTTACCTTGAGGCGACTGTACTCATGATTTGGCGCTACATAAATCAAACTGAATTGAATTGAACTGCCTACAACAGGGAATACCATCATATAGCATATTCTATAAAAATATAATGATAACACTTCATGATTAACTACTAAATAAAGAAGCATTAAACTAATTGGTTACAGCTGAGCGGACAAGAACTGGCGCACAATAATAAAAGGAATCACTTCATAAGACAGCAGCTGATAAATATCATGCAGGAAACAGTGGCTGGTGGATCCACATTTCCACAGCCCTCCCTCTTGCATTCTGCTCTTTTCATCCTCTCTGTCTCTCTTTTCCTATCTATAGCCTAAGTGCTGATTAACTCCCCATGAGGCTGAAGGCTTGAACACCACAGTGGCCTTCAAATTAAAGAACCCTCTTCCTGTGCAATCAACAGCCCCTTCCTTCTCCTCACAAGTGATGTTGAGCTTCCTCTCGAGTCCAAGAAAATAAGCTCCATTTCTCAGCTTCTTTTCCTCAAAAGTTTGTCTGAGTGGTGAGCAGCAGTCCAAGTGTCGGAGCTTGGAGGAGAGAGGCCGGACCCCTGTGGAGTAAACAGGAACCTATATTTTCAGTGAGACTGCACAGCCTTCTGAGTATATCCTGAGCTGTGAGGATGTAGTGGCCTTCAGGTCACTGCAGCGGCTCTCAGCCAGAGAGAGGTCATCACAGAGTTCAGCAGTCACAGTTAGTGTCTGTGAACACTATGCTGTCCTGTCGGCTTCTACGGGAAGCAGTTTCAGTCCTTAATTGTTTACGCACAGAACAAACTGTTGCGTCAAATTCATAAAACCATAAAAGGAGTTTAGGAAGCTTAAAGTAATGTAATAAAATTTGCTAGTTGCCTGTCAAATGAGACAGAAGGCTGCATGCCCTTTGTGGGAATTACAATAACATGATCTTAATCATGTAATTAAAATAAGAACCAAGTCTTCTTGGTTCCCAAAATAAAACACTTGGATTTCACTTTCTTTTTTTAAGGTTAAGTGTTTCCTGAGGCTTCCTGGAGGTTTAATTTTTTTATTGATGTGGAAATATTTCCTTTATTTTGCAGTCGACCCAGTTCTGACTGACTTGTGTGTTCAGTTAATCAAATGCAGCACAGAGAGTCAGCATGCACTCACTTCCTCAAATTGTTTAACTCAATCTGAGATTTCATCCTGAACCCGAGGTCACAGAAATTTTTGTTCCATTTATTGTCTGCTGGGAACTCTGACCTGCGACCTCATTACCGCTGCTGTTGTTGATGTTGACCTCAGAGGATCACAGAGTTGGTCCCAGCGCTGCAGGAGGAAAGGAGCCAAAAAGAAATAGATTTTGTTGAACCAAGTATACACCAGGCCATCTACACACACGTTCACACACACACAGAGAGAGAAGCTCGTGTGACCCCCTGTGGTGTTTAAATACAAATTCTCCCAATGTTTATTGTATTAAGTTATGCATTAGCATTAATTACCATTAACTATGGTGGTAATTTAAATAAAAATGTAACTGTACACAATGAGGTTGCATTTTAAAAATTGTTTTGTTTTGCCTGTGTTTCAAGGCAGATATGTTTTCAGATTTATCCCGAGCTGCCTTTTGTTCTGCAACTCATTTATTTATTACATGCAGTTTAAACTTTTTTGTGTAGTTTATTCTTGTTTTGTTTTTTCTTTAATTATGTCACCAATCCAAATAGTTTTCATGACAAAATTATCTTGGTAAACAGCTCGTGGTTATGTTGAAATACCAACCATACCAACTTGCAACTTAGTGGTAGTGAGGTTCCTTTAGTCTCTGCCGGCTCTCTAATGAAGCCTTCACATTACCAGAAATTATGTGAAAAAAATTCCCAATTTGAATGTTCAGAGAGGTGCGCTATGCTTTGACGTGACGTGAGAACTCAACGGGAATCTCGGCAGTTTCGAACATGGCGATGCGCCACTAACTGCAAAAACTTTAGTGATTAGTTTTTTCTGCCAGCTTATTTTTAGACAGTTTCAAAGGTAATACAGAATAATTTCTAGGCATTTTTTCATTAACTCCAACACTCTGGAGCATGACAAAGACAAAGGTTTATATTGACGAGTGTGTTGAGCGAATCATCGTGGGAAAAGCCGGACAAGATGCCAACTCCTTCTAGCAGCAAAGGGGCTCCGTCCACTCAAAGAATCCGCCCTGAAGACTCCTCAGAAGTGGCCTCTCCACAAACTCCAGCTCCAACAGGCTCCAACTGGCAGCACCGTGGTGGACATTTTGGAGTTCATAAATAGTAAACTGTCCAGCTTTGACACCCGCCTGGCCCTAGTGGAAATCCTCCACAAAGAGTTTCAGGCCTTGCGAGAGTCTATAGAGTTCAGCCAGCAGCAGGTGGAAAAATTGCTGTGGAAACGGCGTCCTAAAGGAGTCAGTGAAACCAGCCCCAATATTGGAGACAGGCATATTTGTCCCACCCTAAAATTACACCACAGAGGAGAAAAATATTTGATTTGTGGATGAAAGCATTGATTCAGACCCATCCGAAGCTCCCAGAGGACACACTGAAGATCATCGCCTTCCATCGTGTTCACCGCCTGGGAGCGAAGTGACCCAACGGACGCAGACCCGGACTGATCGTGGCTAAGTTCAAGCTGATGAAGGGCTGCGGCCGCGAGCTGAGGGACGGGCTTCAGTGTTAACAATCAGCTTCCAAAGGAGATCCTGGAGCGACGCAAGGTCCTGTTCCAGATACAGAAGAAGTACATCCAAGGAGGCTCCCGAGCTGTCATCGCGGTGGATACACTTTATGGGTTTTTTTATGTACACAGAGTGAGTTCGAGGGAAAAGAGGCTAAAATTTTTAATTGGTTAAAAGACTTAAAGGCAGATGTTGTGTTTCTACAGCAGACACATTCGTCCAAAACATCTGCATACACACTCTCCTCTCCACAGTTTCCTCACATGTACTCAGCCTGCTATAACGCCAAACAAAGAGGTGTAGCCATATTGATTAACAGGAAGATAAACGTTAACATTAGCAACACCACAATAGATCCACAAGGCAGATTTATACTTTATTTAACTATTCAGAATATAAATTTATGTATTGCAGGTATATATGGACCAAATGTTGATGACCCCTCCTTTTTTCATACCTTCTTCACCTCACTCTCTGACACCACACTTCTAACAGGAGGAGACTTCAACATGGTATTTAATGCAGATACTGACAGGCTCAGTACAGCAGAGGAACTGGCAGTCTGCAGACATTCTTAAACAATACATGAAGGACTTTGGTCTTTGCGATGCCTGGCATTCACATCACCCCACTCTGAGAGATTATACTTTTTTTCACCAGTACACCATTCTGACTCTGGCTTAGACTACTTTTTAGCAGCAGCTTCATGATGATGGATATCACAGACACTCATATTCATCCTATCACTATCAGGAGGCCCCCCACCACCCAAACAACAAAAGCTGGACTTCGGTACAAACCAGTAAGTGGGGAGAGCTGAAGAAGTTGGACGGACAGTACGTAGTAGAGGAAATGCTGCCCTTAAACACGGTTGACTCGCCTTCATTTCATGGTTGTCATTTATATGTTGAGGCGGCGGGGGGTGCTGCCGGTATTGTGCCAAAGAGTGATCGTCTGTCATAAAGTGATTTTTGGTATTTGCCAGAAAATGATCGCCTGTATTTAAACTGCTGTAAATGACTTGTTGACCTAATAATGTCATGGTCTGGGGTCCTTTTGACCCTGTACGTACTGTTTTTGCTTCATTTTGACTGTTTTGGGTTCCTTTTGGTTGTGGGGTTTAGTTTGTTATTTCTAGTTCCTTGTGTTTTCCCAGTGTTCTGTGTCAGGTCTGCGTCTTTGTTCCCCCATCTGACTTCCTGTGACAGTCGTCTGGTCCCTGTCTGTTGTGTTCAGTTTTGCTTCTCCTTGTCTCAGTGTAATTTGGTTCACCTGTGTTCCCAGCTGTTTGCACTCCCCTCATCAGCCCTCTTGTGTATTTAAGTCCTGTGTTATCTCTGCCTGTTGTTGCGTCCTTGTCGTAGATCTCCTGCTGTGTGTGTGTGTGTGTGTGTGTGTGTGTGTGTGTGTGTGGGTGTGTGTGTGTATGTGTGTGTGTGTGTGTGTGTG
>JAVDPK010002707.1:2264-23493 GCA_034780415.1 Cichlasoma orientale | reverse complement strand
TGAAGACAGATCAAGAATAAGGTAACCATAGAGAGAACTGCCAGTTTAAACAACCAATGATATTAATTTAATAGCAATTTAATTACCAGTTTAATTAAAATAAACCTACTTTTAATGAGCGTGGAACAGCTATATATCCAACCCAATTCACAAACCAAACTAGACTCTGAGGAGAAGTGAGAGATCGAGGCAGCTGCAGAAGGCTGTAGAAACTGCATCAAGCTGTTTCACTTTAGGATACGAGTCCTCTTGGTCACCTTCCCCGGAATGACACAGTTTAAATGTATTAACATGACGCAAATGTGTCTGGAACCTGTGATTGGGAGTGTGGATGACGTGCCATTCAACCTGCTCTTCAATACATATGGGCCCACAGTCTGCAGAGAAAGCCAGACTCGGTGTGGGCATCAACACCAGCACTTTGTCACTAGGCTGAAAAGTGCGCTGTGCTGCTTTCTTGTCATCTCGTCATTTCTGTGCTGTACCAGCAGCTTTCCAGCCGAGACATCTGAGGACTGCCAGGGGTAGTGAGGTGTCACAAAGTCTGGTAACCTCCTGGCACCTAGAGTGTCACCTGCTGGATTCCTGTTCACATTATTAGTTGACAGGTGGCAAGTGGCAATCATCCCATTGTGCATTTCAAGGTCATTGCAGGTGATTTCTCTTGATGACATTCTTCCTTTCCTGCCTCTCCATTGGTGGATTCGGGTTTCTCTTTTGCCTGATAAACAGTGTTTGGCCTTCTTGAGCTGTTTCTGGAGGTGCTTGTGTAGGGACCTGAAGTTTTAGGAGCTGGTGGAAATGGTCAAGGGATAGGGTAAGGTTCACCACAAGAGGGTGTTGCTAAAGTTCACCTGGTTGGCAGGTAACTCAAATGCTAGGTTTGAGTCAGTCCCAGGTCATTTCCTGTGTGTCATTCCCCCACTCTCACCCTGCTTTCCTGTTTGTCTCTGGATTGCATCTAATAAGGGCTGAAAATGGCAAAATTAAGGCAAAATAAAGCACCTTCACCAGGAGATGTAGCAGGTAGGGAAGGAGACAACAATGTCTCAACTAGTCTCTTTAGATATGACAAACACTTTCATGCTTTCTAAAAAAAATAAAAATCACAAATCCAGGCTTAAGAGTTCAGGTACCCCCATTCTGCAAAGAGAAAATGACATTCGGCTTTCAGACGAACAAACGGTGGGCCACTGCTTTCCCTCAACTAACAGCTTTGATGGAGTATCACCACAAACGTCTCGTCTTTGAAGGCACTGAGAAAGTGAATTAGAAGAAACAGGGGGACTATCTGGGCCTTTTTTTTTGTAACATGAAATGTGAATGGGATTTTTGACTGAGCAGATTAAAGTCACTATTGGACTGAATGAAGAGGGGCCTAGTGTTATATTAATTGACTTGGACACAATATAAAATTATACTTAAGCTGATCTTTTTTCTCTCTTCTGCAGTGTGTGATCCAGGTGACAGATGGCAGCCTCATTACTGAGGGATGCAGTTATGAAACCCGTCATGTGGTGTTTGAAAACGAGTACTTTTGTACCTGCTGTCCTCATTTCACCCTGATGATCAATCCATCATGCTGTTGATGTTTCCATCATGACTGAAATTAATAAGAAGAAATTTGTGTTTTTCATTTTAATCAGAAACAGCTCATTTGACTTTTCTTTTTTTTTTTTTTACTGTTTTGGCATCATTACATCCTTTCTTATTTTAAGGCAGAGTGTCTTGGAACCATTGTGTTTTATGAATCACATTTCCGTAGTATTCCCATCTTAAGACACAAACTCCTGGGTGCTCAGTGGCCTAATGGTGCCTCCATTATTTTCTTGAATTTGCAGATTTTCCCAAAATGTTTTGTGTTGGTTTATCAGGGACATTTCTGCTGAGGTAAGCATGACTTACAACTTTAAGTTGGGAAACAGTGTTATTATTAACCATCATTATACTGACACATTTAACACACGTGGACTACCAAAGGGGGTTTTTTGGGACCCCAAGAATAAAACATGTAATTATTGTCTAGTCAGCCAGTGGGTCCAAGGCGGGCTGCAGAGTATCAGTGGAGAGTGGGCAGACTGGTGTGAGCGACAGAACTCAAAACCAGAGAGCGAGACAGTGGCAGATCCCCGGAGTGGTGAGCTGGGCTTCTTCTGCAGATTTCTGGGGAAAGACAAGAGACTAGATCACTCACACTTTAACGAAGGGGAGAGCAGAGACTAGCAGGAGCCCGAGCTTCGCCATGGAGGACAAACAGACTGGCGGAGGACAACTGTCACAACTGGTCCTTAAATGCCCAGCCACCAGTGACCTGATGTTTCACAGGTGCGACTGCCCAGGGAAACACCAGTCCAGCCCATCTCGCCACCTGAAAAATAAAACCCTGCAAAAGCCTAAACCCTGACAGTTCTGATCATTTCCAGTCTGGAAAGCTCCCCATCCAGATGATTAAGGCAGTGATGGCAAATATCTGACAAATACCACTCTGCATACTGTGTGCGACCTGATTCAGTGTGTGCTAATAATTTAGGACCCATAGCAAATATTAAGTGAACAAATGTGAAAGTGGTGCTTTTGACTGGGGTCCATCAGGACCCTGAAACATTTGTATTTTTAAAGAGCACTAATCAAAGCAGAAACAGAAAACAATTATGTCACATTATTAAGACAAACTGACCATGCCATAAAAAATTAGAATAACAGAAAAAAACAAAAAAGCCTTTGAGATATGACAAAAACATACCTCTGGGGTCTGCAAGGACTGTGCTGGATACAGAAACCATTTGGATCCACTTTGGAGAATCTTTAAGGACTTTGGAGATGCCTTCGGAGCAGTGACCTTACGCCACACTTATCTGATGTGCTTCTAGGAAGTGATGATGACATCAAAGCCAAAAAGCTGTGAATATAAAACTATAGTTGGATGCTCAGACAGTTTGTGGTTGTGAGAAACAATTGCAATCTGAATGAAGTCTGGAATCGAGGCACTGAGCTCTGGTCCTCTTTGATCAAAACATAAAGTCAATAAAGATTAATTGAATTGAATTGAGAGACCGAATAAGAGAGTGGACAGAGGGATGGAGGAGGAGAGGGCTGTGCGTGTCTGTATGCGGTCTGAGTGTGTGAAGCCTCTCGTTCAGCCTCTCCTGACCTCCTGCCTTTATTTAAGTGCTGAAAGAGGCAATTTGCCTGCAGTCCGCCTGCGTTCTCCTCTCGCCGCTCCGTCTGAAGTAATCTGCCATTTCAGACCCATTTTTACCTGATTGCTTCGTCAGAAACGAAGTGACACAGAGGTCACACGCTTGGATCGGAATGTAGATGCAACACAAACACCAAACACCCACAGACTGAAAATGAGGACCGGTCTGAACTGACGAACAAGAAAGAAAACACGTCTGACATTCTCAGTGTATAGTGGAGCTGATAAAATGTCATGTGATTCTGAGGAGGTGGGGGTAGATAACCTCTAGCGCACCACTGTGTCCAGATAAAAGCCTGCAAGTAAAACAAAAAATGGACCAGTGAACAGATTTCTTTCTGTTTTCTCTTCTTAACGTTTTTGATCTATTTAAGAAAATTGTCTAGTTCTCAACTACAACCTACAGTATCAAATGTTAAAATGTGAAGAAGTGCCTGAGACCACAGTACAAGAGCAAAACTGACATCTTAATATTGGTTTGAAAAACTCACCAACTGCACTAAATTATTGCCTCTGGGAAACTAGAAAGTAGGCAGCTTTTTTTTTTTTTTTTTTGCTTTAACAATAAATGCATTTCTCATTATTAAGGTTAATTAGTTTAACGAACATCACTTTCTAGTCTGAACAAGAAGTTACAGAAAAAAATGATTATGTTCTTTGGCTTCATTGTATTAAATATCTGACATCAACTCACCTGGCTGCATGCAAACTCATGTGGAATTATTTCCTGTATAATATTGGATGGCATACAATAAAAGACTGTGGCTAAACATTTATATTTAGCATTGCAAAACATCTGTAAGTCAAACTAACATCATGAAATGATCCTGGAAATATCCACAAACATCATGCCAAAGTGTAGCAAATATTAATGAAGAACGGTCGCTTGATTTTCATGAAAGAACAAGTTCCAATTTTTAAGAGGATTAGGACTGAAAATTAGCCAACACCTGCATTTTACAATGTGGGAATGGATATACTGTAACGACTTGAGTCATTAATGTAGGATAATGTCCTGACATATAACTATGACAACATCTGCAGCCCACCTGAGTGTTTAGTTTATATGAGCTCTTAATTTTGTCTGCTGGAGGAATAAGCAGCTATTTTCAGGCTCTGACAGAGTCACTGTACACTCCCTACCCAGCACCAAACCACAGCCACGCAGAACAGTCACTGACTAAAAAAACTGATACTTTATTTAGGAGTTAATGGAAACCAATAAATAGTGAGTGCTGGATTTTCATCAGGTGGCCTGATGGGATGCTCACATTGCTCTCATCATGATCATGATGTGTCTGCTGGACAGACACATGTTTATTTTCGATGTTTGCCTGAACAGTTTGTTCTGCTGCCCTCAGGTGGCCACAGACAAATCAATCCAGCTTTAAAGGAAGTAGTAGCTGCACGTAGGTGCATATACACAGATATGTATCCACTTACCAAATACAAAACAAGAAGCAAACATATCACTTAAAACCATATTAAGCAATAAGAAAAGTCAAACGTCTGAAACACCTTCAGTGTGTGTCAGAAAGACAGAAGGAAATGTTACAGACATAATGTTAAGGGACCCCATTACACCAGCAGGGAGCAAATAATTGATTTCAATTTAGAAAGCAGCAACACTGAAACACAAAAATACTGCACTGACAATACATGTACCTTAATTTAAGAAATGAATGGCCCCCGGAACACTGCATTATTTATCAGTTATTACTACTGATAGGTTAATTTGCAGCATTTCCTGCTGCTGATCAAAGTTAAGCCACTATTGCAAAAAGCTCTTAAGGGGTAAACTATATTTGTATGTAGAATATAAATCCCTAAAGGTTACCTGATAGTGATATTTATCTATAAGAAATCCTATCATATTTCAGCCACATTTTGTGCATCACGCCATCAATAAGTCTGTGGCGGTGTTTGTTTTATGATGATGAGTTATATGAAACATCACATCCATTGTTGTAGAGACTGATTACAGCTGCTCCATCACAGCTGATTCACATAGTAATCAATCATCATATACATAATGAGAGAAGTTTTTTAAACAGTTTTATGAGATTAAATGTTTGTCATGACAAAAATACCCAGAAGCATGTTTTTGTCTTTAATAAGCTCTAAATCTCCATGAAAGAAATAAATGTTCCTTTTTTTCATTAGTAACAGAGATTCTAGGTCAGCCAAAGGATTTTTTTTTTTTTACTTTTAAGTAAAAAGCATTTCCATTGCTGCTATCAGATAGTAAAAACAGTAAAATCAGGGATGATTCAGGGTAATGGATTATTTAGCTTCAGTGTGTCACCAGAGGCACTAAAATATGTAAAAACTGAAGTATTATGCAGCGATTTCTTAAAACAACCTGGGTCACATCAGAGCCTAATGATATTGCAGGAAATTAATTTTAAACGAGCACACCTACACATTCAGATGTTGATTTACATCCTGGCTAGTTTACAGATAATTGCAGGACAGTTTGTTTACATGCATCTTCATATCCTGGATGCTAATGGCTTTTGTGTGAAAATGGACAAAAACAGCTGACTATTGCCATGGAAACCATCCAGGAAACAGAAGGCAGTGCTGTGGAGCAGAGTGGAGTCTGTTCACATTAGCATACAACAGTGAGGCCAATAACTGCTGCTGCAGACACGAGACTGTTTATACCGTTTTACATGATGTCCATACTGTGGACAGATGAAATTGCATAATGAACCCACCGAGGATATGCACCGCTCAACATTCAGTTTTAATTCATGAATATGTTCAGAATCAACATTAAATCGCTGCTCTGCTGCTATAACAGCCTCCGCTTGTTCAACACTGGTCCAACACTGATGGCTCACAGTTGGTGTTCTAATCCATGGGTCTGAGGTCAGCTCTCTTCAGTCCAGGCAAACTCATCCGCAGAGGAGAACCATTTCTTTATGGAGTATTTGTGATTGTGTTTTAGAGTGTTTGATGCCCTAAAATGGTAACTGGACTAGTTCTTATATAGCGCTTTTCTACTCTGTCTGAGCACTCAAAGCGCTTATACAGCATGTTTACATTCACCCATTCATACAAGCACGTCCATGAGTAAGGACGCTTGCATCGGAGAGCAATTTGGGGTTCAGTATCTTGAGGTGACTGTTGTAAGTTGGTGCTATGTAAATGAATTGAAATCGAACTCCATACTCAAAGACAATGTGGTCTACATGCAGTAATGACCAAACGCTTTGGTAGTGGCATCTATTTTGTTTTTCATCCGAACTCGTTTTTAATACGGGTTCTTTTAAACCATTTTCTATGACATAATGAAGAACAGTAAATATATTTTGGAAGGTAGATGCTATATTGTGTCTTCAGGAGACCAGGTGGAATGGAAGCAAGGTCTGGAGCATTGGAGGTGGATTCAAGCTGTTCTCCAATGGTGTAGATAGAAAAAAAGAGCGATTCTGGAGTGTGCTGGATTAAGTTGCAGTAACTACAGAGGGATACAGCTGATGAGCCATACAGTGAAGATATAGGAAAGAGATGTTGAAGCTAGGTTAAGAAGAGAGGTCAGCATTAGTGAGCAGCAGTATGACTTCATGCCGAGAAAAAGCACTACAGCTGTAATGTTACTTTGAGAGTGTTGATGGAGAAGTACAGAGAAGGTCAGAAGGAGTTTCAGTGTGTCTTTGTGGATCTAGAGAAAGCATGTGATGGGGTTTAAGATGGGAAATCCTTCAAAGTAAAGGATAACGCACAAGAGAGGTGAAGAAGACGGTGCAGGCAGGGTGGAGTGGGTGGAGATGAGTGTCAGCTGTGATTTGTGACAAAAGGAGAGCATCAAGAGTGAGACCTGCTGTGATGGATGGATTGGATACAGTGGCTCTGACACAAAGACAGGAGGATCTGTTAGGATCTTCAGTGGGAGTGAGCAGGACAGACAGGGTTAGAAGTGAGACCCTCAGAGGGACAGCTCAGGTTGAGTGGTATGGAGACAAAGTTGGAGAGGCAAAGCTGAGATGGTTTGGACATGTGCAGAGGAGGGATAGGGGGATGCTGAAGATAGAGCTGGCAGCCACGAGGAAAAGAGAAAGACCAGGGAGAAGATTCATGGATGTAGTGAAGGAAGATCCACAGTGATCTTCTGTGGCGACCCCTAAAGGGAGCAGCCGAAAGAAGAAGAATAAGTAAGAAGTCTCAAAGACTTATTGGCAAATAAATTAAATTTTAGTTTTTACAATGTGAAGCTCTAAGTGTGTTACAATAAACATAAAAGTCCCAACACAGTCTTGCTTAGCAGCAGAAATTGCCTCATCTGCTGCATCACAGCTACAAAAAGTTATTGAAACGGTCGGTAAGTCAGGACTTTTGAAGAATTTTATCAGTTACTTCCTGAATAGTGAGATGAATGTTGGGCAGAAGTGCCTAAGTCAGCGGGAGCGCTGAGTTAATTAATGGTGCTCCAGGTGTCTCTGTGAGGTGTTTTATTGAACCATGAGATCCATGAAGAAGGTCCAGTGGTTCCACAAAGATGTTCCCAACGTGAACTCCAGGATCCAGATAAAGGATTTATCTGCCCTCTGGTACGATTCCACCAGTCAGCCCGATTAGTGGCAGTGAACAGACAAAGTAAAAGAGTGCATTTGAGACAGTTGTGACTTATTTGACTGACAGATCATCTCCTCGTTTAATCTGTTCTCTGACCTCTGACCTTCATTCTATTTAACTCAGAGGGAAAAAAAACTGCAATGTAAGGTTGCAACCAGCCAAACACCTTTTAAAGGAACAATTCAGGAATTTAAGGAGGCTTCTTTATTTTGTTCTGTAAAGGGCCCAGGTTGTAATTTTTGTTGTGAAATTGATACCTGTTGATATATTAGCTAAATTATTAATGTTATTAATGCTGTTTTGAAATTGCTATATATATATATGTATATATGCTTATATACATATATGTATGTGTTATTTTTTTTTTACTTAACTTTCTTTTCTTTTCTTTTTTTTCTTTTTTTCTCTGATTGTTCGAAATGAAAAAAAAGAAATAAATAAAAATAAATGTTTTTGTTGTGTACACTTTTTAGGTCATTTCTGCAAACCCATTAGTGGAAGGAAACGGCGCTCTGGGACACATTGAATTCATGATATGTAAGTGTAACTCTTCTGGTTTGAATGCAAGAAGAATTATCGCTCTATCTATTAAGGCCCGAATTAGAGTTGTTTGTCGGTCCTACGTACATAACTGTGTTTTATAGTGTACCCCTCAGAACCCTAGCATAGGATGTAACCTGTCGTGCACCTCTCGAGAAATGGAACCACACATCCACAAGGATTGTGACTGATTTCCGGTTACCCACAAAGACCGAAGACTAATTCAGACCTAACTGTTCACCATCACTCAATTAGCAAGCAGGCGCGACATTTAGCTTTAGCATTAGTGAGATAATGCTAATTAGCTAATGTTATGCTTTTTATATGAAAGAAATAAAGCAAAAGTTTTGATAGCTGTTGGAGTTCGTTCACTGTTTGTAGTGTGTTATTTCAGAATGCTGGTTTATGATGGCACTTATCACTTTGTGCCATTTATAGTTTTTTAACCTTTAGTGAGGTAGCTGCTATGTTTCCAGCTGTGTGTGTCCGTGTCTGGAAGCATTAGTATGTTGTGATTGCTCCAGCAGAGGAGTTGAAGTTTAAGAGAAATGCTCCGTTTGGCTCACTCTGAGTATAACATGCAGTGAAAGGAGGAAACGTGCAGGAGTAGGTTACATTCTTTGTTTATTGTGCTGGATGGCTGCACAAAGAATTACCAACGGTCACCTTTGACCTGGCTGGCCTCACTCTGACAACCCTAAATATAAAGCTTCACTACCTGATCTAATTATTCTTCAAGTTATTGAAATATTAACTATTTTGTCCCAATATTGGCTGGCGGTGTTAAGAAGGAATACGGAACCTACAGAAAAACAAAAAAAAACAAAGATGTCGCTCTCAAATAAAATTTGAATATTTTCCCAAAAGCTTTGGGGATCATTGGGACGTTTTTTTTTTTAAGCAAATGTGAGACGAGCCTTTGTGTTCTTGTTGGTCAGCAGTGGTTTTCTCCTTGGAGCTCTCCCACGGAGGCCATTTTTGACTCTTTCTTATTGTTGAATCGTGAACTCTGACCTTAACTGGGTTCTTCGATGAACTCCTGGACGAGTTGTCGATGCTCTCCTGGAGTAATTTGGTAGGCCGGCCACTCCTGGGAAGGTTCCCCACTATTCCATGTTTTCTCCATGTGTGGATAATGTGTGTCACCGTGCTTAGCTGAAGTCCCGAAGCCTCTGAAATGGTTCTGTAATACGTTTTTAGACTGATAGATGTCAGTGACTTTATTTCTCAGCTGGTTCTTTAGATTGTGGCATGATGTGCTGCTTTTTGAGCTTGCTCCACTTTGTCAGACAGGTTCTATTTGTGTGATTTCTAGATTCAGCAGGTCTGGCAATAATCAGGGCTGGGTGTGGCAGTGAAACTGAACCCAGCTTTCCAAAAAATGTGGTTAAATCTGTTAATTCATCATTTAACAAGGGGGCAGTTACTTTTCACAGAGGTCCAGTTATGTGTGAATAGCTGCACTTTATAAAGGACATTGAAGATTTAATTGAACTTGAAGTTATCCGGTTATTTCACTTTTTCTTTTTTACCATGGGTGAAGTACTATGCTCTTGAAATGTCCAAAGAAATCAAAGAAACCATTTGGTGACTGTGATTAAGTATATCACTGTCTCAACATATTAAGTAGGCTCATCTTAAATATCACAGCTGTGTTCAGATTACAACAGCTTTATATCCCATTTCAGGTTATTGAGCCTCTTTGTGATTGCAGTTACATCTGTTTCATATTTTCAGAAACAGTGATACAAGAATTAAAAACCTATTTACTAATTGCTGTGGGTGAAAAGAAAAGGGGAAATGCTTTGATTCAACTGATGGTGCATGGCTGTAATGTTTGCTAACAGTCTGAGATCATAATATTCTTTGGCATCTTAATCTGCTGTTGGAACTATGTTACGGAGGTCTTATTAACACTCCCTTATTCAGCTTTAACGAGCACGCTGTAAGTTCACAGCAGTAAATATTCGCTGCTGTGAAGAAAAATAGATGCTGATTCCCTTTAGGTGAGAGTTAGAGAAGACTCCAGGGGAACCGATGTATGATGACCCCCCCACACACACACACAGACACACACACACAAACACACACACACATGAATAACAAATAAATAAATAAAATAAATCCTGGATCTGTCTCTGTCTGTGTTGGTATGCATGTTTGCATTTAAATGTGTCAGTTATCGCCTAAAGATCTTTCATCTTTCGCTCTCGTCTAAAGATGAAAGATTTCATCTGTGTGGAAACTTTTCTCTACAAACAAACTCTGACTGCAGTAAACTCTGAAATCTGATGTTCAGCTGCTGGTGAACATTTACCTGCTGTTGCCTTCTGAACTCCAAACAAGTGTCAGAGTACGCCTATGTGTCGTCCTCCCTCACCCTGATTTCCCCCGGCGAGGCAGCCAGCCTATTTGGAGTCTCAGGTCGCTGCTCTGGCCTTTCAGCGCTGGACCCTCTCTGGGAAAGAAGCGGGTCCCCGCGGCTGTCAGCCTGCCCTCAAAGGAGCCACCGGTGACCACGGAGCAGCCCACTCGGACTAATGAGGTCCCTGGGTACACGCAGCCAGCAGGATGGTGCTCAGGCTGCAGCTCGCTGACTCAGTCCTGTCCTGCCTGTAATGTGCTGTAAGCTCCTCTTTAACATGATGCAACTGCTGTGCTCTGCAGGCACACAACACTGAAGAAGATTTTAGCCATTGCAATGCCTTGAAAAACAAACAACCACGAAGAATCAGGGTTTCAGTTCATCTTCAGCGTGACCTCTGCATTTCTCATTTTATATCTATAAAGCAGTGGCTCTGAATATTCTTTGAATACTCTAACACTGTGATGCCCTGACATGCCTGAAGGACCGTGTCCATGAGAAGATCTCAGGCTGCATATGTGTCAATACACGCACACCATAAAAGATGAGAAGTCACTTAAACCAATAATCTGCCTGTAAAACCAGTGTACTAACTGTATAATTATTGCAGTTGTACAGATTACATAATTTACATCTAACCAGTGTGCGTCAGAGATGCTGGTAGCAGATGTTTTCAGACAATTTGGTCCTGTTATACAGAATGCACTTTCAGAGGTGGTCTGACTTACACAGTAGGTTAAGCTGTCCTCATCAATCCCCAAAGAGGAGTCTGCATTTCACCCGTCTGAAGTATACAAATCAGTTAAAAGCCACCAGGTGGCATGCACCTTGGAGAAGTGTACCGAAGGCATTCTGCCAGACAGCCTCTCCATCATTAGCATTGGTGAGGGGCAATATTTTAGCCCGAGCCATGACCCTTTCCTAAACCTAATCCAAGTTTTAAGTCCTGAAGGCAAACCTCCCCCACTAGCCCTGCCCAGGGTTTGGATTTCACTGCGTTCTGCCTTATGCTTACAGACTGATTCGCTATGTTTTTCTTATTCAGATACAGATCACGTTAGGCCCCGATCTGACAAATGGCTGAGGCTGCTGCTATTGTGCTTTATCTTTTTTGGCTGTGCTAGAAAGGCTAAGTCTCAGTACCACTTGTGGTCAGCCTATCTTGAGAAATTAACTTCTAATATATTAATTATTACTGGACTGAATAAGTGGATAAGTGCATTAATTATTATTCTGTTAAAAGACTGTAGTACTATTTTATACTCCATTAATGCAGTTTTATCAGTGGTTAATGAGCAGTCAATATTTATTTATTTGCATAGCTTTATTTTTCCAAACTCAAAATGAATCATTGCCCCCGGGAGGGACGGTCTCTTGAGGTTGGCGCTTTGTTCAGAAAGAACTATATGAAAAACAAGTTGAACTTCAGAATGTTGAAGGCTGCTGCTGCTGGTTGGATGGATGGATGACCCCTGGGAGCAAACTGTAGCAGATCTTTTCTGTTCACCACACCTCTTAATGTTGACCTTTTCAAAAAAGCCCATTCCCAAGGTGGATTTCTGACAAATGTCAGTCTGTGACACAAAATGAGAACTTTTCTTGCTTACACCCTGCATTTCAACTCCGGAGGCTGTTTTTTTTTTTCTTCCCATCTCTTGTTCCATAGCATTACATGTTTTCAAAATAGAGATGGACAGCAGCAGGGGTGGGTGGAATCAACATGAAGGTCAGCACCTCACCTCTGGCTCCCAGCAAACCGTGTCAAGGAGATGATGTGGCCACTACTGTGTCATTAATTCCCATGAAAATCACAGGTTGGCAGGGAGGCTGACATCTCTGCCTCCCCCCACGCCCCACCACCCCTTACACACAGACAATTACAGGTCACCCAGCCTCAACGCCATGTTGCTGTTGTCTGTGGAAATTGCAAGCTGTTGCTTAAGAGCCCGAGAGAGTGACTTTAATTAAAGGCTGCAGTGACCGACTGCTGCTGGCAATCAGCAGACGCCTGCTCTACCTGCTGGCTTGTCTGTCTACCGTTTCCCCCTCTCTCCTCTCCCTGAGGCATCTATCCACTTCTGATCTCAGCTCTGCATCTGCTCTTATAACCAAGGCTATTTTAAGTTTCCGCTAAAAGTTAGCAACTGCTAAAGCTGTCAGTTTTAGCCAGACATTTGGTCTGTGTCCCACTGGAAGGTATTCAGCCCAGTCCCACTCCCAGCCCATCACATTTGGACCCTTATTCAGGACCCTGGAGATTTTTAATACAAACCATGATCTTTTCCTAAAGCTGATTTCTTTGGTTTTGGTGTCTAACTTTAACCAGGCAATTTTGGTGCGTGAAAGAAACTAAACACCAGGTGGAAAAAAGTAACACTGCAAAAGTAAATAGTAGCATTGATGCTTGATGCTAATTTTGGCTTCTGCATCACAAACAGAAGTCAAAAACTTCTTTGAGTATCTAGAAGATGCAAAGGGGTTTGTCAAAGAGAAGGTACTCGATGCTTTGGGAATACGAACAGGCTGAGTTATTGATTTAAAAAAAAAGTACTGGTACATGAAAAATATCTGTGATAAAGTGCAAAAAATCATAAGTCAAGAGGCTGAACTAAAAGACTGTTTATAAAATCAAAAAGTATCAGCCTCTGGAAAGTCTAAATGTATTACAGAAAATTGTGACTCTGTGTTCCACATTAAATCTTGAACTATAAAAGGCAGCATTTGTGTTCATCTTGGATACTCTTTCCATATAAGGGGAACTTTGGAATGACTGTAAGGTCAGGAGGTCACCAAAATCACTGGGGTTCATGATCTGGGGAGCAGTTTTATAACAAATGTAACTTGTGATACAGCTAGTTGCTGTTTCTTCACTTTGAACACTTTAATTATGCTCCAGCGAGCTGTCCAATCTCATATTTGGACTCGTAAACACTCTGGTCCGTAGTTGTTCACGTATGTGGCTTAAAGCATGAGAACACACATGCTTTGTTTGGTGTGCTTCAACTTTGTGTCAGCAGTTAGTGTTTGGAGCGTTCTGCTGTATAGTCCACCGTCACAGAGGCATCTTCTGACTTTGTTCAGACTTATTGCCCTATGTGAGTGCTGTTTCTCACTAATCTAATGCGCCTGAACTGGAGCAAACCCTTGCAGCCAGACTCCAACAGCTGGTGGACAGACTGTACCCAGAGGCCTGAAGGCTACTACAACACTGTATTAATGCCCACTTTGTCATACTTATAATATCCAAGTAAATTTGGGGGTGTTCACAGACTTTGGGTCAAGGTAGTGTCCGTTACTGTGTGTGAAAACGTTGGGTGTTCCTTCAGGCAGTGGTAGAATTTTAGTTAACGGTAATAATTTTGGTCAATATGTTCTTCTGTTTTGGGCCCGTATATTTTTACTTGCTGCCTCTGTCATTTTGTCTTTCCAGTACTTCAGTCTTTCCATGTTCTTTTTAGCCACATGTCTCATTTTCTCCCCCTCGCTCTCCATCCGTGTGTGTTGGATTGATTGTACCTTGGGTTACATATTCTGTCCACATTTCTGCTCTCTGCCGCTCGCCTCTCCTTCACATTCGTCTCTGGAGTGCCGGCCGACCGTGGGCTATTACTGTCTCATTAAAGGAAGGCTGGGGAGAAGCAGGCCTGATAAATCAATCAAACTTCCTCTCACTGTGCCAGAGGGGAGATGGATCGAAATGGATTTTGTCCCAGTGAGAGAATATCCCAGGGTGCACCTCTTCCAAATGGTGTCAGAGGATGTATATGCTGAGGCAGCACGCTGACTCCAACAATAGCTGAGCTTCTATTTTCATACATTTAGGGGGATTACTGTGGCAGCAGAGGGACAGGCTGTGCTTTCATTATGTCTTATCACACACGCTCAACATGTATCATGGTTGTAATAAGACAGAAATACCTGCTGTCATTTAAAGGGAGTTGGCCAGTGCCACTTCAGGATATTTAAACTTATCTTACTGTTCTGGTCTATTTAAGTGATAAGAATATGAATGTAAGGGATACTGTGGATTTCCTGTTTCAGACTCCAATTTTATACTCCATAATATATTAAAAGCTGATGAAAATCCTGTAAGTCAGTACAACCCAAACTGTGATCTTATGTTAAAACTAACCAACTTATTTTTATGTTTAAATCTAACTGAGCTCTTACCATCACATTGCCAAATTATAAAATGGGCTGATTATCTGCTGTCTCCAAACTCCAATAGGCTGTATCCGGGGGGGTATCTGTGGGACAATCCCGCTGTATAACACAGTTGAGACTGGGCATACCAAGATCTTACCGTGCTAGCGGCTTGCTTCCCTTATTTTCCAGTTTCCCAGTAAATAGCATCAGTGTTGAAACTGTCCTGAAAAGTACAGTAAGACCGTCTGTACTGGTCAAGATGGTGGATAGAACCTGATCTAGAGGTCATTCCTACTTGACTTACTTCCAGTACATTATGCGAGGTTTCATTAAGAGAGGTACTGGTGGCACGGTTATGCCGCTAGCTGGCTACACGGCCCTCAGCTACTAGAAGTGCATTAAAAATTATCACTAGAGGAAGTATGACTGGGCTGCTTTAGCAACCAGCTAACCTCTAAGGGTTATGTTTGGATGTCTTGTCTCACTGTGCTCTGACTAAGCAAACATGGATTCCTTAGATCAGCTAAACTTAAAAATGATGAAATTTAATACTTTAGCTCCTATATTTAACAAACAGCATTGGTAACGCGCATGCTCAACCCTTCTGTTCATGAAAAACATCAACATATTTTAACACTGAACATATTGGTGGACTTGGCATACTCAATACAGCATCCTCAACTGCACCAACGAGTAAAACAGTTAAATGTGGATTATTAAACATTAGGTCTCCCTCTTCCAAGTCCCTGTTAACCAACGATTTAATAATTGATCAAAATATTGATTTATTCTGCCTTACAGAAACCTGGTTACAGCAGGATGAATATTGTCACCTCTTAAAATAATGGCCTAATTAATTTTTTTTAATGAAAGTTTTGTTTTTACCTAAATCATCATATTTTTAATGTTTGGTTCAGTGTTTTGTCTTTTCTGAAAAACCAGAAAAAATGACGATATGTTAAATGAATCAACACCCCCGAGTCACACTAATGCTCGAAGCACAGGTCGAGGAGGAGGAGTAGCAGCAATCTTCCATTCCAGCTTATTCATTAACCATAAACGCAGACAGAGTTTGAATTCATTTGAATCTCTGACTCTTAGTCTTGTCCACCCTAAATGGGAAATTCAAAAACCTGTTTTATTTGTTATTGTCTATCGTCCACCTGGTCCTTACTCAGAGTTTCTGTCTGATTTCTCAGACCTTTTATCTGATTTAGTGCTCAGTTCAGATAAAATAATTATAGTGCGTGATTTTAACATCCATGTAGATGCTGAAAATGACAGCCTCAACACTGCATTTAGACTTAATTGGCTTCTCTCAAAATGTAAATGAGCCCACCCACCACTTTAATCACTCTCTGTATCTTGTTCTGACATATGGCATAGAAACTGAAGATTTAACAGTATTCCCTGAAAACCCTCTTGTGTCTGATGATTTCTTAATAACATTTAAATTTACATTAATGGATTACACAGCAGTGGATAATAAAGTTCATTACAGTAGAAGTCTATCTGAAAGTGCTGTTACCTATTTTAAGTATATAATTCTTCCATTATGATCCTCTTCAATGCCATGTGCCATCACAGTGCAGAGCAGCTAACTAAACTCTGCTCCCACAGAGATTAATTATGTCATTAATAGTTTTAAAACCTCACTGTTTATGACTGGATACTGTGACTCCTCTGAAAAAGAAAGCCTCAAATCAGAAGAATCAAAATTCTCTCAAAAATCTCTTTTATTTAGACTCTTTCTCTCTCCAATTGATCTCTCTGAGTTAACTTCAATAGTTGTTTCCTCCAAACCATCAGTGTGTCTATTAGACCCCATTCCTACAAGATTGCTCAAAGAAGTACTGCCATTAATTAATGCTTCAATTCACCATCACGCTGAGACATGATTTTTCTAATTTTAGAGATATTGCATAAAGTAGTTCTACATATTTGTTTAATATGTGCATTGAAGGACACATCCTGGTCAAAAATGACTCCAAGATTCCTCACAGTGGTACTGGAGGCCAAGGTAATACCGCCCAAGGTAAGTATTTGATTAGACACCATGTTTCTAAGGTTTAAAGGGCCGAGTACAATAACCTCAGTATTATCTGAATTTAGAAGCAGGAAATTAGAGACCATTCAGGTCTTTATGTCTTTATGACATTTCTGCAGTTTAACTAATTGGCATGTGTCATCTGGCTTCATGGACAGATAAAGCTGGGTATCATCTACATAGCAATGAAAATGTACGCTATGCCTTCTAATATTACTGCCTAAGGGAAGCATGTATAGTGTAATAGAATTGGTCTTCCCCATCTCTTTCTCTCCACTGAATTTTTTTTTCCTTCACTCACTTCTACTTCTACTTCACTTTAATCATTAGTTATTAATCTCTGGCTTTTTTCCACAGCATGTCTTTTGTCCTGTCTCCCTTCCCTCACCTCCATCCAGTCCCGGCAGATGGCTGCCCCTCCCTGAGCCCAGTTCTGCCGAAGATTTCTTGCTGTTAAAAGGGAGTTTTTCCTTCCCACTGTCACCAAGTGCTAGCTCATTAGGTGTCGTCTGATTGTTGGCTTTTCTCTGTATTATTCTGGAGTCTTTAAAATATAAAGCAACTTGAGGTGACTGTTTGATTTGGTGCTGTATAAATAAATTTTAACTTTCTGTTGCTATTTATTCTTATACAAACTTTCTTCGTATTTTCTTATTGTCTTGAAAGTCAACTGTTAATAGTTTGACTTTGATACATGCACACACATACAAACACAATAAGAAAATGAACCCCACTTTGTGTTTTTGTGTATATTTTATCTGAGCTTCCTGCTGGCGCCTTCCTTCTGTAATTTCATTATTGTACCTCCTACCTGTGCAGTAAAAACAAGTTAGATTTACACACTGATCTTAATAAGGCCAAATGTGTCTTTGACCTCTGGAGAGAGCTTGTCTGATTTAATTAGAATACTTCCTGAATGTATCTTGGATAAGTTTACATCAATGTGGTATGCAGTTACCATCCTATTACCAAGATTTATTGATTCTGGGTTTTGTTTGTTTCAAGAACCAGTTTCATGTCAGTAATTGTATCTGTAAAATATGTTCTTGTTTAGCAGATGAGTAACTGAAAATCCAACGGTCTAGACAGTGTTAAGCCACTTCTGAACCCTTTGAACTCTTGACTGTGTCTCCTTTGTTTTGACTTCATTGTCCCTGCATGTCCTAGCTATGTATACCATATGTTGTTAAGTGAGTTCCACTATACAGCTTATGTGGCATTTTTATGAAGAGGGTTTTTTTTTTGATAATTGAGTGTTTGATAGCAAATATTGGTTGATGAATGAACATACAATGGGGAAACTAAGTATTTGATACACTGCCAATTTTGCAAGTTTTCCAACCCTCAAAGATTGGAGAGGTCTGTAATTTTTATCATAGGTACACTTGAACTGTGAGAGACAGAATCTGAAAAAATAATTCACATTGTATGATTTTTTTAAACATTTAGCATTTTATTGCATGAAATAAGTAATTGATACAATAGAAAAACAGAACTTAATATTTGCTACAGAAACCTTTGTTTGCAGAGCTCAGATGTTTCCTGTAGTTCTTGACCAAGTTTGCACACACTGCAGTAGGAGTTTGGCCCACTCCTCCATACAGATCTTCTCCAGATCTTTCAGGTTTCGGGGCTATCGTTGAGTTTCAGCTCCATCCAAAGATTTTCTATTGGGTTCAGGTCTGGAGACTGGCTAGGCCACTCCAGGACCTTGAAATGCTTCTTATGGAGCCACTCCTTAGTTGCCGTGGCTGTGTATTTCGGGTCACTGTCGTGCTGTAAGACCCAGCCACGACCCATCTCCAATGCTCTTACTGAGGGAAGGAGGTTGTTGGCCAAAATCTCGTGATACATCCATCCTCCCTTCAGTACGGTGCAGTCGTCCTGTCTACTTTGCAGAAAAGCACCCGCAAAGTATGATGTTTGCACCCCCAGGTCCCCCCGTGTAGTTCTGGGCTGATTCCTGACCTTTCTCAGAATCATCACGAGGTGAGATCTTGCCTGGAGCCCCAGCCCGAGGAAGATTGACAGGCATCTTGTTTCTTCCATTATCTAATAATTGTGCCAACAGCTGTTACCTTCTCACTGAACTGCTTGCCTGTTGTCCTGTAGCACATCCCAGCCTTGTGCAGGTCTACAATTTTGTCCCCGGTGTCCTTAGATGGCTCTTTGGTCTTGTTCATGGTGGAGAGGTTGGAGTGTGATTGATTGAGTTTGTGTCTGTTATACAGGTAACGAGTTCAAACAGGTGCAATTAATACAGGTAATTAGTGCAGAATAGGAGGGCTTCTTAAAGAAAACTAACAGGTCTCTGAGAGCCAGAATTGTTGCTGGTTGGTAGGCGATCAAATACTTATTTATACTTATTATGTAAATTTGCTTTTTATTGCATGATTTTTTTTTTGTCAATTTTTGACCAATAAATCACGAATTTGACCTTGAAGACCTTGGTTGATGTAAACTATATTTTAATGTATTAACATGACCCCACTCTACGCCCCTACAAAGGTTTATCAGAGTTCATTCAAAACCTTTGGAGCTGTCACGTTTACAGACAGAATGACACGCAAACGCTTCCAAAAACCTCCTTGGCTGAGGTAATAATCCCAAAATGACTTTCATTTATACTGTGCCCCATCAACTTTAAATGATTTCTAATGGCTTATAAAACAAAACCAAAAATAAATAAATAAAAGCAGAAACAACATTTCATTGTTCCGGCAGCTCAGCCAGCTGTCCTGCGCTGTCTGGCCAGTCAAACCAGAACTGTGCCATGACTTTTTATTTCAAGTGAAATGTTTTTGCTGTGAATGTGTCCTCAACGCTGTGCAGTTTCCTACAAAATTTTGTGAATTGATGTGACAGGTTGCTGCAGAGATGAGCAGCTCCTGTCAAACTGCAAATGAGAAAAAGTAAACAGGTGAAATATGACAACAAAGCAACAGTATACATGTCATTCTCCACTGATGAAGTCCCCGTCAAAGCCGGTCAGGGACAAGTATGTCTCTTCCATCTGAACCCCAAATGGAGTTTCCTCTTTGCGTCAAAACCATTTTGAATGCTCAGCCTCAGACGTGAGGAACAGCATCTTTACAGTGCAGCAGAAGAAGAGGCATTGCAGCAGCAACAGAATGCTACTCACATTGTCCCCATTCAGCAGCCGCCAATATAAAGTCTCTTTAATGTTAATTGTGGAGAAGAACAAACTGCATCATGGTGAGGTAAACAAGAGTGCAATGTCTCATTTCCAGGTTTTTACTTGCTAATCAGATTAGAAGACATAAACCATGCACACACTGTGACAGCTAAAGAGGGAGTTTTAAATACAGAGGACAGAAAATATTGCACTTCAGTTTCCATTTTAATTTTCTGACTTACTGAGATTCTATTTTTATTTGAGTGGGCAGTGTAGGGAATGGTGTGTCTATCCGGGGCTGGGTCGTGGGGGCAGCAGCCTGAGCAGAGAAGCCCAGACCTTCCTCTCCCCAGCTGCCTTCTCTACCTACCATGAGGCGCTCCCAGGCCAGCCAAGAGATATAATCTCTCCAGTGTGTCCTTGATATACCCCAGGGCCTCCTCCCAGTACATGTTCAGAAGTTCTCACCCAGAAAGCATCCTTGTCAGATGCCCGAACCACCTCAACTGGCTCCTTTTGATGTGGTGGAGCAGCGGCTCTACTCCGAGCTCCTCCGAAATGACTGCACTCCTCACCCTATCTCTAAGGGAGAGGCCAGCCTCCTTTCAGAGGAAGCTCATTTCTGTCATTTCTTTCTGTGCACCTGTTTGCACCTGTAATCTCATTCTCATTCCTCACCACCCGAAGCTCGTGATCATAGGTGAGGGTAGGGACGTAGATCGACCGGTAAATCGACTGCTTCGCTTTTGCACTCAGCTCTCTCTTCACCACGATGGACCGGTGCAGCGTCCGCATCACTGCAGACGCCGTGCCAATCCATCTGTCAATCTCCCGCTCCCACACAAGACCCAAACTCCCGAAGCAACCTTTTAGTTTTTTTTAGATATTTTTAATTGCAAACACATTTGTGAAACTCATGGGGTTGGTGTGTTTGATATTCTGATAAGAACAAAGTTGTGCAAACACATTTGTGAGGAAAGGATCTCATGCTGCAATTTGCAGCAAATGTGGCAAAGCAACACACACACACACACAAATGATCTTTTCATGCAAATGAGGCACTGGCTCAACCAGTCACATATGATGTGGACTGTATACTTGTTTTCACTTTTAAAGGAAGAGTTGTTAACACTGAATTCAATGTGTGTGTGTGTGTGTGTGTGTGTGTGTGTGTGTGTGTGGGTGTGTGTGTGTGTGTGTGTGTGTGTGTGTGTG
>JAVDPK010002706.1:9477-22763 GCA_034780415.1 Cichlasoma orientale | reverse complement strand
CACACACACACACACACACACACACACACACACACACACACACACACACACACACACACACACACACACACCTCGTGACCTTTGAGCCCTTTTTCACACGCTCTCTCAGAAGAACAGCTGGACAAGCCTCTCCTCGGTAAGAGTAGTGTCGTTATATAAAGTTTAACTTGGCGTGCCACCCCACCTCCATCCTCTCTGCATTTACTTCCTTCTCTCCTTCCTCTCTCGTTTCCTCTTCCTCCCCTCAGCTTCTTCATCACAAATCTGGTGTAAAAAGCACCAGATTTCACCTCACACGTTACCTCCTCACCCCTTCCCAACCCTCCCCTCTTCCTTCCTTCCTTCCATCAGAGCCGGGTGGTGACGGTGGTGGGGGCAACAATGGGACGCTGCTCCTTCCTCCCCCCTCCCCATCCACCTCCACATCTGTGAGTGCCCCTCTGTCTTCTCATTCTTCTCCCTAACCGCTCCATTATTGAGCCTCTTTCACTTGTAAATGTGGCCAGCGATACTTCTGATGGGTCTTTTATGCACGCGGCCGGGGTCAGGAGAAAGGTAGGGGCCACAGTGGAGGGAGGGGGTGGGTCATGGTTGAGGGTGGCGAGATGGTGGGGGGGGGGGGCGGATTCGGGAGTCTTGTGCTGTTTTTTTTCCTCCCTTTACAGGCCAGAGTGTGAGGGGACAATTGTGACAAAGAGTTAAATCCTTTTTTGTGTGTGCAGTCATTTGGGACGGTTGGGACGGGCTTGCATTCCTGCAGCCGGCTGTCCCCCCCCCCCAGTAGGATGGAGAGCAGTGGGACAGGATGAAGGAATGAGGTGCAGGCATGACCAGAGTGAGAGCTCACTCAAAAGTTGTATATGATATTTCAGTAAATTTGTGTGCGCAAAATAGCATGCATCATACATCAGAGGCTGCAGCATCCTGATGGATTCTTGTCTTTAATGACGGTGACAGGAATGACAGGAATAACAATCATTTATGCGATATACTGCCTGAAGGTCCACCCAACATATCTGAGCTTTCGGTACAATAACTTATTCAGCCTTTTATGGTTTATATATTTAGGTGGCAGCAGCACTTGGTTAACATACAAGTACAGCTGGGATCGATTCAGGGAAGGAAAGAGGAACCTCCAAACACAAGCCAAACCCTACAGACTCCCACATTCAAATGAACAACAGAAACAAACATGTTTACAGCCTGGTGTGATCTCCAGCTCCCCCACTTTCATAGCAGGTGGGTACATGTCTGCCAGGTGTACCCTCGGCTGATCGGAGTCACTGAAACGGACCTCTAAATATTTTGCTGAAGCCTTTTGGAGCATTTTTACCACGACTATGTGACAGTTAATACGAGGGCTGCTGTGAGATTAATCATGCTTACCGGCCATTTGCATGTTACTGAGCAGTAATTAGGAGGCACCTGTGTCTGTGCTGCACTCATACAGTTCATGGATGCACATTGGTAGCATTTGTTGCTAACTTAGCACTCCACCCTGTTTGTCTATGTTAGAGTCATAGACTGTAAAAAAAGATGGACATACAGTGCTTAAACCTATTAGACTCCTAAATGTCTGTAATGGTTAATCCACCGGTATGTGCACGATCTTTAATCAAAATGTAAGTTTTAATGGTTAATATTATTGTTGTTGTTGTTGTCGTTCGTGAATTTCCAAATTTACTGTTTTACAAAAATGCAAAAAAAAGAAAAAAAAATTGTAAAGCACATTTTTATTTTTTGGTTAAAATGCCAAATTACAGTTATTTACTTGCAGTCCTGAAAGGAAAAAATAATTTTAGTGGTTCAATACCTGATTAATTTCTGGCTTCGTCGTGTGCCGGCTCAAATTTGGGTATAAAAATATGAGTTCAGTTTGTTATTTGCCCAATAAATAATATAATTTTTGCTTTTTAACGAGAAAGATTTCTAAAATATGGTCTAATAAATGCATTAAGGACTGCAGCTACTGGGTCAGAAAAATACAGCCAGCCTGATGGTGATTCTGGTCCTGCAGAAGTCCGTCAGTCTCATTTTGGGCCATGCTGAAGAAAATATGTGATCTATTTTGTAGATGTTGGTAATGGTTTAAAAAGGAGGCTTAGTTGTGGTGTTTTCTGTTTGCTCACTGGCTAATGACATGTCAATCACAAGTCATTAGCCAGTGAGCAAACAGCTTCACTGTCAGGCCCGCTCCTCTCATCATGTCCAGTTTCTTACAATATGGTGATGGTGGAAACCAGCCGGTAGTGTCACGGTAACTATGTGTAACTGGTTACATTCTGTACTGGAATCCTTAAGAACGGTTCTGTCATTAATGTTGCCAGAAACGCAAGTCAGGATGCTTTTGACAGTTAAATATTTGGCAAACTGCTGCCAGGATCAGGCTCACTGCCAACTTTTCATTTTGTAATCCGGGAAGAGCCACATTCACGTATCTTTCAGAAGTCACGGTGAGGTGCACAGTGTGGAACACAGTCTGAGAACCTGATAATGAATACTGGGGCCCGCCAGCCCCAGAAAACCTAGAGATGAATGCCAGTATAGGGCAGCTACACATTTTAATGTGATCATCTGCAGCTTAGAAGCTGTTGCAGTTTTCTTGACAATAGGAAAGATGATCGAACCCACAGCGCAGGTTCACGCACCATTCATGGCACCGGATCTCGGGTTACAATTATGGTTTTATTTTCCTGAGACAGTTGGATCGTTACCTGCGACGTTTAAGCTCTAAAACCTGATAAAACTAAGAAAAGATTCAACTTCTGGCTAAATAAGGAAAGCCAACATGTCCTGTACAGCTTTGAGTTCTTTCTTCTAACTTGACGTAAGTTTAAAGAGTAACTTCAATACGTCCATTAAAATGTCAACCAAGGTTTCGTTTCCATGGCTTTATATTATGTAAGGGACTGAGTTTGGCATGCAGCATCCTCCAGAGGCAAGTTTCACTGTAGTTTAAAACCTCTTAAAAACAGGGGTGGGGGGGCTTAACAGGCAGAGGACAAACATCTCAAAAGACAAGAAAACTCTCACGACAGACAGCAAACAACAGACCTGATCGTGGTGGAGTGTATACACACACACACACACACACACACTAGACAGTATGGTGAGGAAATAAGAGGCAACTGGAATGTACTCTGGATGAGGAGGTGAGGAGGCTAATTAGGGAAATAAGGGGCAAGTGATGGAAAAAAAACTACGGATGACTGTTGGGAAGTGACCCAATGACTCTAAAGTGTAACAATGTTTACATCATCAGGCTAAACCTTTGGTTTGATACATGCACTGACATTTCTGCCATCATTGGCAAATGTTACCATACCAACATGCCAAACTAAAATTGTTACTGGAGCACATTCACATCCTGGTATGAAAAGTCTGTCAATACTGTAGAACTAAGATGCTTCCGGTTACAGTTTGTGCTGGTTGAGGTCGAATTGCTGGGTCTGCAGCCCATTCTTATTCTCAGTGTGTCAGTTAATGCCACTTTATTTAAGTGACATGGCTCATACACACACAGAGGTTTTTTCTGGTGGCCGACAGAAATATCATGAAACTAGAGAGAAAGGTCTGTTACTGTCAAGTTGTCTTTTTTTTCAGGCCACTGGATAAAAGGCAGTATTTCATCTCCAAGCACAGTCCTAAACCTAACCAAACCTAACCAAGTACTTTTTGTCAGGTTCAGTTCAGAGGTTGACCCAAAACAAGAAGCCCAAAACATCCAGAAAAAGCAGCTAAACGATTCTTCAAGAGGTGCGTGTTGGGTTACGTCGTAGAGACCAATGCAGAAATCTCAATCGGGCCTAACTGGGGATTAGAAACGAGCCGAGTACAAGACACAGGTGAAAGTAGAGACAGGAAGTGAACGCCCAAACAACATTCCAGAGAAAGAACTACCAAAGTAAGGCCCCGTTTACACGAGAACGTTTTCAGATGAAGTTTTGATGCGTTTCGGCCTCCTGCTTACACGAGAACTGCGTGGAAACAATACTTTTTGAAAACGTTTTCAAAACGCTCTGGTTTCCATTTCCATGTAAACGGGCGAAAACGCTAGTTTTTGAAAAAGGGGGCACTCGCACATGCGCACTATGGTTGTGACTCCTCTATCAACACCGCCAACTAGTGTCCTGGGAATAGGAACTGCAGCGCTTCCGTGTAAACGGAAAAACAAAAACGGCAAAATGACACCGTTTCCACTGAAAATGCTCTCGTGTAAACGGGGCCTAAGAGAGGAAACAAACCAAAAGACTTGTTCCTAAACACAGACACAAGAAACAAGGACAGAAACAAGGACAAGGACTGTCCACACACGCAGTGGTATTTTTCTGTGTGCACACATTCACGCACACATAAACGATGTTAGGTCACTGAAAAAGGAGCTAAAGATTGCTGAGTTTCTGTGTTTACATGTGGATTTGGTCAGAGCTTGTGTGCCTTTATCTCCTCAAACCGAGGAGACTCTGCAATGGCAGACAGACTGTTGCTGTTAATCTTGCTATCTGGGTTTTTACCTACTGACACGCAGCTACTGTTGCTTCACTTAGGAAGCCGGGGGCGGCAGAGAGAGCAAGACGAGCACGGATCTCCCCGACGAGCCTCCCAGTCCGGAGTTTCACCAGTGAGTTCAACTTCCTGTTTCTCCAAATGTAAGACTCACTTCTTCCCCTTTCCTCGCCTAATAACTTTCCCCTGTAGGCTTCTGATTGGCCAACATTTCTATATGCTACAGTTACATCATCACTTGTTGCTTTGGCATCCTTGACATAGTTTTTAGCATTTTCATGACTTTTGTAAAAATGAAACTGTAAAATGGCCCTTTAATAAATAGCGTGTGCGTGTGGATGTGGCCTAAAACTGGACCGTTATCTCCCAGTGAGCTGCATCAGCTGGTGCATGAGGAGAACACCCAGTCAGGCCATTAACATTGAAGTGGTGTGTTACAGAGCGTTTAGCCAAGACTTCCTGTTCCACGTGTCGGTCACTGTTTAAGGCTGCAGGTAAGTTAACCTGCATGCACCCTGCTCAAACTCGATTGGCCAATACAAGAAAGAAAGTTTCCAGTACCAGACGTGCTGTCTGTAAACAGTTATGCATGATCATATGTGTATTAGCCTGGTGTTTTGAAAGCTGCTTTAAATAGTGTGTTTCTTTGTTGTGTGAATATTCGATGCAATAAGTGTAACTTTCAGTTTGTGACGTTACTTCTTGTTTGGATCGCCACTGAATGGCCTCCATGGTGTCATTCCCTGATCGGTGCTCTGTGGGATTATCTGTTATTTTAGCTTCTGTCCTGACCTCTGCCACACACACACACACACACACACACACACACACAGTAGAGGGTGGTCTCAGTGGCAATCGAGTCTCCGGGACAACAGGTGGACAAAGGGGACGCAGTGGGGGGAATGTGAGGCGAGGACGGTGCTGAGTGGGGTGGGGGTGAAGGTTGATTCCTGGAGAGGGCCGATGGGAGATGAGATGGTAGTTGGGGGGTGCGATCGGGTTGACCTTGGCCTCTGTGCGGTGGTCAGATGGGGTGCGAAGGCCACCGGCTTTGAGGGAGGAGGCAGAGGATGAAGAGCGGGGGAGGATAAAGGGTGTGACGCCTCTCGCTCTCTTCAAACCTGCAGTGATTAATGACAAAACACACACAAACGCACACACAGAGCACCCTGGCTGACCCCTGTGAGCCTGCTGCTCAAACAGCCGGCCCCGGGTCTTTGGCGTGGTCACTTTCCCAACACGTCTGATTGATGAGCGATTTCTTTCCCACCACATATTATGGTAATAACGCTGAAAGAGATGAGGAGCCGCGACTCTGCAGCTGCTCCGCACGGCTCGCTGATCCCGCCGAACAAGCAGCAATACAATCGCAGTGTTTACTTTTAGAAGTAGGTGTCGTTTAAGGCGGACTGTTTTCTAACAGCATGCTCTGCATGCAGGAATGATGCATATGGATGCGGATATGTGGGCACATTTAAAGACAAAGCTCTCCTGAACATTTTTAAACCTCTAAAATGTTGCATTCGGTCTGAACACCATAAACCTGTCTGAGTTTCACAATTTCTTTAATTACAAAATATTTTTTAGCATTTTGTAATCATTGTTTTTAAACTAAATCTCATAATAATTACAGTTTAATGCTGTTTCATTGCTTTTTCCATACCACCACTTTAAAAAAAAAAAATTTTTTTTTTACATTTTTCCCTCCACTTAAATTTAGAGAATAAATTTAGAGAATAGTTCGAGATGTGTCCGGATAAATCATAAAATGAAGTTTGTGTTTATCCTTTCTGGGCTCTGAATAAATGCCAGCAGTCACAGAAACATTAGCTCTTTGTTTGAATCCCTTTTTAACGGAGAATTTTAAATTAACACTACTTTATGAAAACAATGATGACAGTGAGGAATCTAAAAGATTGGTTAGTTATTCAATGAAAAGCAGAGGGGGGCAAACAAGCTACACTTTCCCTCTTGTTGCATTTTTATTCACATGGATACATTAATATTCTGAACACAGACTGGTTTAGAGCTAATCATGCACACGTGTTAGAAAATTATATTTGAAGCAAGCAGGGGTGGAAATTTTTTTTCGTGGATGTTGTTAAGAATGGATCCCATCCTGAGAGCATTAATATTAACTTCATGTGAACCAGAAGTCTGTGTCCTCAGTTCGACTGCTGCGGCGGGTCTGCTTGGTTTGCATCTGCTGTTTGGGCCAGAGCACACCTGTATGCTGTGAGGCACGGCCAGGTGTGCCGTGTGGTTTTGTTAAAGGCTGTGATTGACGGCAGGGAGGTTAATATAAAAAACGGACCGCTTTGTTGTGTAAGGTCTTCACTGGGAGTGAACAGGATGGACTGGATTAGAAATGAGTCCATCAGAGGGACAGCTCAGGCTGAGCGGTTTGGAGACAAAGTTAGAGAGGCGAGGCTGAGATGGTCTGCACATGCATGGATGCAGGATAGTGGATATACTGGACAGAGGAAGACCACAGAGAGGATCCATGGATGCAGTGAAGGAGGATATGCAGAGGGCTGGTGTGACAGAGGAGGGTGCTGGGATGGAGTAAGATGGAAGCAGATGATCCACTGTGGTGACCCCCTAAAGGGGCACCTGGAAGAAGAAGAACACCTTCCTGTGGGTTGACTCACCACCTCAAAAAAGAGAAAGATATTGTGACAGCTGCCTATCTCGTGGCTTCAGCTGCACCGAGGATGAAAGAGGCCCCGTTGAGAACTAAGTTATCTAATGCTAACGTTTATGGTGAGCCAGTTAAAGAGGAAACAAGCATCCATCCACCCTCTGAGGACTCCCCAGCACTAAACTAACTGATCAGCATGTAATTTCTGCTTTCATTGAATTATTCTCCCAAGTACTGAATCAGGGAGGAAAGACCATAATGGTTCTAACAGATGCACATCACAAACAGCAGTTTGGCCTTTCTCTCAAACAAACTGTTAGCTAACAGAGGATTTATGAACATCTGACATAAAAGCTGCATGTACATAATCACCAGCCAAAAACACGCGTCTAAAAGCGTCTTTGCTGTTGATGAGCTCTCCCGCAGATCTTCATGCTTCTCACCAACACTGCTAACATCCACAAACTGGTCAGTGACGGTTCAGAGGACTTAAACAAAACAATTAAAGAGTTACAACATATATTTTTTTTTAAATATTAGTGCTCTGAAGGCCGGAAGACATTCAGAGCCAACAAAAAGTGCTCAACAAAAAGAGCCACCGTGAATAGATGGAATTCTTTTACTGATTTATTAGAAAGCAGCGTGACCTGAGGTCAGGGTGCCCCCCCCCCCCCCCGAAGGCTTTTTTAAAGATGTTTTTTAAATGTTGCACTTCAATCAAAACTCTGCGTTTATTACAGCCACACAGGAGCTGCTTCAGCGCTGAGGTCGTTGGAAGCCTTTCTCTGCACTGTAAAACAAAAACTCTGATCGATACCGATCTTCATTAAAGCGCCTCGACTCCGTGTTACAGGAACAGTCGACCCCCAAACACGTGAATTTCCTGCTGAATAAAAACAACATGTCCTCCTCTGGCCAAGCAGTAAATGTTGCTTAAAATAAACAAAGCAGATGATTGGCTGGGAGGAGGCGGTGATGTCAGAGCGCCCCTGCTGAACTGCAGCTGTGCGTCTGCAGCTGGGACTGAACAGTGGTGCAGTGTGGGGTTAGTGAAGGTGGTGGTGGGGGCGGTATGGCGGCGATGGCAGCCCGGTCACAGACGGGTGAAGACGTCCCGGGCGTCTCTGGCTGGTGATGAGATGGGAGAACAAATGGCGGCTCAGAAAGAAGGATGTGAGGATGTAAACGGACACGTGCAGCACGCACTTTAATGTTTCACGAGTCGCAAAGGCAGCCATTTCTCAGATCTGCTGTTTTAAGGGCCAAAACATGGCCGCCACTTTTATCCGCAAAGCGCCACAGAAACAAGAGAGCGGCGGAGACATTAACCCTGCTGCTGATGATGATGATGATGGTGTTTGGGTGGGTGTGCGTTGTTGGGGATGGGAAGGGGAGGGAGTGGGGATCATATCATATGGACAACTGCAGTGCCTCTGACACCTCCAACCAAAAGCATTAACCCCTTTCAGCCTCGCTAGCACTCAGCGGTGGCAGCCCACTTATGGTACCTGTGCACAGCCGCCTCTGCAGATGCACCTACAGACGGCCTCCTCACGTCTTACTAAAGAGACGTCACGTCTTCGTGGAGTCACAGGAGGTCATCTCCCCGGCGTTCCCGCAGATGCCTGCGAGATGCTGCTTCTGTTGCCTGAGTGTGTGTGTGTTTATGTGTGTGTATGTGTGTGTGTGTGTGTGTGTGTGTGTGTGTGATGGGAAGAAGGGAGGGAGGGATGCTGGGAAGGAGGTCGTGATGTGACGTCACCTCTGTGATGCTCCCACACCCCCTCCTTCTCTTCCTCCTCCTCCTCCGCCTACATCCGGTCCCCTCCCTTCATCTCTATCTCCGTCCTCCCTCCTTTATAGTCTGCGGCGTTGAATGTGTGTGTGTGTGTGTGTATGTCCTGACGATGACACAACCTGGGTCATGTGACTGTGGAAGTGATGGCGGTCTCGGGAAAAGAAGGAGGTGGGATGTGAAGGAGGAAGTGAGTGACCCCGAGCAGAATGCAAGCGAGGCGGGAGCTGCTCGGCGGCGACCAACATGGAGGCCGAAACCGGAAGAGACGGCATTTACAAAGGTTTTAAAGCTGCGTCAGCGCCTCAGATCATATTGTGTGTGTGATGAGACAGCACGGATACAAACCCGTCCTTTTGCTTTGAGACACAGGCCCAAGAGGTCTGCAGCGGTCACAAAGGAGATCTTTAAACCTTATGTTTGTCCACGTGGTCATTTTTCTTCACAGTTCCTCAGAGTTCCCTCACAGTTTGTGATTTCAAGCATTTCCACGGAAATTTCAAGTTACACCAACAGATCCCGAGTTTCAGTGGAAGCCCTCAGCGATCGCTCCATACCTCATCAGCACACGCCAGCGAGGTTAAATGGCTCTAATGATCCCTCTAATCATTACACTGCTCTCCTAATTGTTTCCTCAAGATATCTTTGTCATCAATATCGCTGCCGATACCGATCAATTCCTCGCTGAGCTGCACTCAGCTGCAAGCGGGCCTGAAGTAACCCTCAGCGCCAGCGCGAGTCAAACTTCAGCTCCATCAGCGCTTTAGCTGCAAAGCTTTTTGGGACTTTGTAGAATTTCTTCAAATTATGGGAAATAAATGAACGCTCCTCAAAGCTGAACAATTCTATAACGTTACCACTGATGTTCAGATCAGATATGTGGAAAGCTTTAATTTAGAATCTTCAGCTTTTCTAAATTATTACTTGGAATAATTAAAAAAAAATGCTGAAAATGAAACCAAATGTAAGAAGCCGGCAGATTTAAAGCAGTGGGTCCCTGTCAGCATTACACATAATTATGTCTGTTTTATTTTAGGACTCTCGCTTTAAAATGTTGCTGTTTTCTTGGTAAAAAGCCTCCTGGAGCCTCCGACAGAGACAAAGCACTGATGAGCTCTGAAGTGCTTTTACACAAAAACGGAATAAGCAGCACAATTTTCAGATATTTCTGGACTTTTGTAGATTCACTGAATCGAGTCTTTACATCAACAAATAATATCAGAAACAATGAATCTGGAATTTACTTTTGACCTCATTAAAAATTGTGCCAATTTAAAATTGTCCTATTTAGAAAGAGTTCTTGAAGCTGCTGAGACGCTTTGATTTTTATAGAAAAACGATAATTTTATCTCTAATTATTGGTAACTTTGTATCTGACTCACATTTAATGGATTCTTGATCTGTGGCTCTTATTTGGACATGAGAGGGTCTCTGAGACACTCATCATAGAGCAGACAATCATTGTGGGATTTTTTTTTTTTGGTCTCCCCAACTTGGGTGGTGGTGCATTGACCAAGCACACACACAACCACAAACACACACACACACCTCCCTGAGTTTTTAATCCTGTGAGCTCCGTCCCAGAGCAGCTCGGCTCCTCGGGCAACACGCTGAGAGCGGATTACAGCGGCAAATTAGTCTGAGGACGCCCAACGCATCCGAGCCGAGCTGATGCTGTGGTGTGAAAATCAAACAGACCCCTGTCCCAAACCCAAAGGAGGCCAAAGTCAACCTGAGCGCTTGGTTTACCCTGCTGCTGACAGCGGTTCACATTCCTGTGCAGGTCTGCAGAAATGACCTGAAATTATATTTTAAAAAAATAACTTCAGTAAGCAGTTTCAGGTAGAACAAAATAAATTCTCACTGTGGGAACAATTATTTCTATTTTTTTAAATACTGATGTCAATTGTAATCTTTTTTCCTATCCATTTATTCAGTTTCCTTAAATGTCTTTCATTTGTGGACTTAAACCCAAATTTTTTCCAAACCTAACAAATTTATCTTTTTTTTTTGGTGCCAAAATCCAAACAAGAAAATAAAGTGGCGCTCCCAAACCAAGCATCCAAAGAAAGTGGGCATGATGGGGCCTTTTGGATGAAAAGAAAATTTCATTTAATTCATTTCTTTTCCAACTTTGAACCTGCTACACTTTAACTCATGCTCTGATCAATGAAACGTGCATTTACACCAAAGCGTGATGCACGGATGGGGGGGCAGAAAAACATGAAAAAAAAATGTAACAAAAAAACGGATTCTTCCAATGATCATTAATTCTTTATTATTCATTAACAGTAGAATGAGTACAAACGAATTCCTCTTTATTGGCTTGTAATGGCGTCCCTTATCAAAAGGATAAAGGGCTTGGAAAAGGTCACGGTTTGTTAAACAAAATTAAAATGATACATTCCTGAAGAATTATGCAAATTATAATCCCCAAAACGCCAACAAAAGGCGGCAACAAAAGCTCACCAGTGGAGCGACAATAAACCTTCCCAGCGAGGTTTTCAGCAGGAAAAGTGGGAATAAAGAGGGAAGCTGTGGAGCCGGGCCTGCCGGAGAAATATTAGTTTCACTCTAACAACTTAGAAAAAAAGTCTCAGCTTGTAAAATACTTAATTATCACTCTTTATTTTTTGCTTGGCCTCCTTCTTCTCTTCTAACTCCTGCAGGCCCGCAATGAAAGAAAATCTAGAGGGGGGTGGGGGGTAAATGTTTTCTGATTCGTTAAAATGAATCAAAATGAGGGGAAATTAAAATTTAAGATGGCAGGAAAAATACAGTGGCCCTCTGAGCGAAATCCCCGAACACACGTGGAGCCTGAATGCAAAGAAACGCGTTAAACGTGATCATGCTTTTAAAAGAAAACCACATGAGGAACATGCAGAGGAGGAAACACAGACTTTATCCTGGTGAAGGAGGAGCAGGAGGCGCAGGAGCGTCCAGCAACAGATGTCCAGGCACAATTCTCGGGTTGGATTTGAAATTTCACAAGAATTGCGTTTGGACAATCAGCAGCTAGAGCTCAAAATAACACAAACAAATAAACCAGAGAAAGAAAAGGAGCCAGAATGAGACACCCGAGAGGGAGAATCGGGCTTAAAAAAAAAGGGTTCAGGTGTTTACAAGTGACTCTCCTTCATCACGATTCAATCTGAGCTCAAAGTGAGGTCAACAGCAGCGCCACATAAGCCATATTATCCAATTACAGCCGCTAATTAGCCACTCTCCAAAATAAAATCCCCCCAAACAGCAGCTGATGGAGAGGGAAAAAGTCTCCCTCCTTTCAGGAATATCGAACCCAAACATGAACTCATCTGCTGATCAAAGCAGCAATCCGGGAATCAAAGCAGTTTTGTGCCCCCCAAAAAAACTCCTCTCCGCCATATCTGCACCTGTTAAGACGCATCTCTCCTCCATCCTCCCATCCTTCCTTTCCCCTTGTCGTCCCCTCCTCCCCACCCCCACCCCCTAAAAAAAAGCTCAAAAAAAAAAGGAAAGAAAGAAGAAAAAAGATGCAACTACATCTACCTCTGTTTCACCTTTTTTTCCTGCAAAAACCAAAAAACCAAAAAAAAAAAAACCACAAATGCATGCAGGTTGCTTGATGCACCTGCTCCTCCGCGTGTAGTTCCAGGAGAGGAAATTGGAAGCAGCAGGCTACTCCAGCAGCACGGAGAGGAAAATGATGCTGGCAACGGAAGCAAAGAGACGGACAGCGAGGCTGGATGCTCCCTCGGACGGCCGCATGGAGGACGGCGTGCGAGTGGCCAGCATACCGCTACCACCACCAACACCACCGCTGCTCACTCCGACTCCTTCTGCCGCTCTCCTCCTCCTCCTCTCCATCCTCCTCCTTCTCCCCTACTGGCCGATTTGGTGGGCTTTTTCTGGGGCTCCTCCAACAATAAGCCCCCGTGCGTCCGTGTCACCGAGAGAGAGCTCCGGAGTGGGGCCGCTCCGCTCTTGGTACTGAGATTTGAATAAACACATACACACGCACCGCGGGGGTGATGATAAATGCCCATTGTGCCCCGAGGAGGAGGAGAAGAAGAAGAAGTAATGAATCTGCACAGAGAGAGAGAGAGAGAGAAAGAGAGAGAGAGAGAGAGAGAGAGAGAGAGAGAGAGAGAGAGAGAGAGCAGCTGCCAATGAAGGAGCAAACCTCTTAAAGAAACAACGGTCTCATTTTCTCCCTTTCAGCTTTTTCTTCTTTCCTAATTACAATCAAAACACTGTTAACTCTCCTACACAAACATCACACTGTAACACACACACACACACACACACACAAACATCACACTGTAACACACACACACACACACCCACACACACACACACACACAC
>JAVDPK010002705.1:445052-456018 GCA_034780415.1 Cichlasoma orientale | reverse complement strand
ACACACACACACACACACACACACACACACACACACACACACACACACACACACACACGCACACACACACACACACAGAAAAGGGCATCATTTTGCTTTCTAAGAGGTTTTACAAGGACAAATTATGAGAAATCTCAGGTCTCTCAGCTTGTCTCGTGGTACTGGCTCATTTGACCCGTGTTTCTGAGTTTTGTTCCTTGTTCCCAGTTGCTGTAGAATTTATTTCCTCAAGTCTCCTGTATTAAGTTTATTCGTGTGTGTGTGTTTTTCCCATTTAGTTTTGCACTCCCTGCTTTATTTTGAGAGTGGCGTTCTTTTTGCTTTGGTTTTAGTTTTGCTTCCTGTGTCTCGTCATCGCTGATTCAGTTCAGCTGTATGTCATTTCCCCAGTTGTCTCCACTTACCATAATCACGCTCCAGTAAATATGGTCTCAGGCTCCCTTTGTCAGGACGTGTGTTTATACTCCTGTTCACCTTCACCAGTGTTTCCTAGTGTGTTTTCCAAGTTTTAGTCATAGTCTTCAGTTCCCCCTTTGAGATTCATGTTTCTTTTTGTACTTTTGCCATCAGTCAATAAAATGACTTGTTTTCAGTTCACCTCGGCCTGCTTTTGTGTGTCTGCTTTTGGGTCCTCTACACAAACACTCGGTCTGGACATCGCAAACATAGAGATACAGCAATTCAGCACCCTTGAAGTTTGCCTCGAGACCTGTGGAAAGAGAAAACAAAACAGAATCCACAACAAACTGTGTATGCAGTACAGTTATAACTTCAATGGAAAGTATACAGTACAAGGTAATGGAAGTGAATACAAGCGGTTATTCAGTGGCAACCACAGCCCAACTGAGTGCATCTGACAAACACCTGAATCTAGACACCTGTGCGTATGTGTGTGCGTGCTTGTGTCTATAAAGTTTCTCCCTAGGAATATTTGATAGTGAGTGTGGGGGCCCACCGATCCACCCCCCAGGACACACGGACGGCACGGGGAAGAGCGGAGCCACAGACACCCAGCGACCCCCCCAAGCAAGTAGCCCCGGGAGCTACCCGCAGGGACAACCAGACACCCCCCTTTCAGAGTCTATAGCAATTAAGTGCATTCAAACTCATAAACACATCCACATCACATGCTCCTGCACTGATATTAAACCTCTGAATGAGTAATAATTTAAACAGATGAGCCAATTATTGAGTTACAGGACAACTGGTGTTTGTGTGTTGAAAAATAAAATCTCTCATTATTCTGAAAAGACTGTCCACTGACTCCTTCCTGACAGCCAACCAATAAAACTATAGAATGGTCATCCACGTGACAACCAACCAACCAATCTTGTCCTTCACTACCATTGGCCATCCCTCAGCATGTGACTCTGTTTCCTACACTCTCATTTGTTAAATGTTTATTTGGATTTGAGGTTTGATGATTAATTTCGATTGACTGATTTTCATTTAGGCAGCAAGGTGGTGGTTAGCACTCACAGCAAGAAGGTCCTGGGTGGCCTGGAGTTTACATAAGCGGTAGAAGATGGATGTATGATTTTCAGATATACAGTGTGTCTGCAGTTGGCCTCGCGCTGGCCCATGTGTGGGCCACCTGTGACAAACCAGATCAGGGCCACCAAGGGGCCGTCATTCTTTGCAAATGTGGGTCAAGTTTAAGTGCATTGTGCGGGCAAGATACAGACCAGACCAGTTTTGCTATTTGGGTAGTTTATTGCTAATATTACTGCTGCCGAACATGTAAGGGCTCTGTATTTGTAAATGAGTTTTGCATGAGCTAACATATTCACTGCCTCCTCTGCTGTCTCTGTCAAGTTTTCATTTGAGGAGACTCTTCATCACAGATGATTGTTTCTGTCACACTCATGATGTAACCTGTAAATTAACTGAAGAGCACGTAATGCTTAAGATGTGAGAAACTCGTGAAGTTTAAGGCTTCACCTGACAAATTTTTATGTTTAACAGATCCAAACAATAAATTTTCAAAATATGCTTAGGCATTTGTGTTTAATTGTTTGCAATACTAAAACAATGACAAATATTTTCCCAATATTCACAAGACTGATTTCAATCCATTGGTAATATGGGTGGACAGGAAGGCAGCACAGCTCAAAGTAACACACTGCCCTCTTCTGGTCAAGTTTAAGAAACACACATAGTTCGGTCGAGCTTGTTAAACCTCCTTTCTGAAATAAAACCCATAAATACTGTTTTGTTTTGTTTTTTTCTTGTTCTCAGGAACAAAGCCTAACGGAACAAATGTTAATGAGCAACAAATCTTATATTTACAAAATGACCACAGTTAATATTGGGTTTCAGGAGTTTTATTGTGAAGTTACTATGTTTCCGTTTACATTCAGTTACACACCAAAATAAACATCCCTGAAGTCCTGCATGGATTTCAGTCCATGTAAAACATTTCAAAAACCTTATTCAGAAGTAAAAATCAAAACAAAATAACTTCTTTGAACCTACTGCACGTGCATTGTTATCTTTCAAATGCAGAATTTTGTCTTTCCATTGTATAAATTAAAAACAAAGGTGCTGCAAGAGAGAGAGAGAAAAAACTCCAACTTCTTTAACTTCAGGTTTTTCTACATCAGAATGAGCTTTGTGTACAGCTGGTCAGCAGGGAACTTTATTTTTTCTTCTTAATCTTCGCCATTAGGTGCACACTGATGACAGCAAACACCATGATGATCAGACCAACAGAGAAGACGACTATCTTCACCACACAGATGGAAACACCATCTGAAGTTGCAACACAGAAAAAACAGGTGACTTCATCACAACACGGAGACAGAAGATCCAAACTGTGACACTAAACAACAACAGAGCCACTAATGAACCACTAATTTCTCTAAGAGAATGTCTACAGCACTTTGTGTCTAAACTCTGTATTTCAAAATAAAGGCAATATAGCAACGTCTGTGCAACAGCAAATTTTAAAACAGATTTTACTCTTGTGCCATATCAAATTTGTTTTGAATTCAATAATAATCTAACTACTAGGGCAGATTTTTTTCATCAAAAGAAAGTTATTAGTCCAACAAATGTGGTGGCACATCTGCAGATGGGAACAATTTGCTGGTGACAATGAGTGACACTACGGCAAATGCAGAGTGAGCATGTGCAAAACAGCATCTGAATACTTCCTCAAAAGGCCAAATTTTTCAATTCAACTTTATTTGTATAGCACCAATTCACAACAAACACTCACCTCAAGGCGCTTTGTATTGTAAGGTAAAGACCCTACAATACTGCAAATTTCCTTGTAAAAAAGCTGAAACACTAATTAGAAAAAAAAATCCCAACTACACTGTATTTCAGTCTCTACCTTCAGCAGGTATTTAACTACGGTTTCTGGTGTGTGAAATCTGGTGCTCACTCTCATATCAAACATACACCCCATTGCTTAGAACGTTCCTATCAAAGGGTCTAATGTGGCTCAATTATTTCAGGAGTGTAAAAACAACATTTTTTCTTTTAATCTTACTTGTCTCTGTCTCACAGTAAGGTTTGATCTCCTTCTTACTCTGTTCCCAGCTCACTTGGTTGCTGTGATTACAGGTAATGATGAAGTCTTGCTCCGTGTAAACAGTGATGGAGGAATAATAGACAGCAGCTTTCAAACTCTTTTGTTCCACCTGAGAGCAGCTTCTGGTGTAACATGTAAAAGTGCTGCTGATGTGAGCGTCTGTTGTGCTGCAGGTCACAGTGAGGTTACAGGAGTCTGAGCTGCTGGACACAGAGTCCACTGTCAGGTTAACTCGGGAAACTGGATCTGAGCAACAACAAGAACAGATTTAAAGCAGGTCTATGATGTGTTTACATATAAAAGTTAAACTGAAAAGCAAAACCTACCTTGGACTGTGACCTTGTATTCAGCTACCCTTTGCTCTTGTCCCCCAGCCACAACTGCAGCATAATCTCCGCTGTCGCTGTGCTGAACATTCTTTAATAACAAAGAGCAATTTTGTCCAAACAACTCAGCCCTTCCTTCATAGCTGTCAAATAATACTGCCTCTCTATTATAAGTGATTTTACCAACATAGTTAATGGTATTAAATTTCCAGAAAAAATCTCCCTTTTTGTCAAGTACAACATGTTTCTTTACATCCAGGTGCAAGTCCTTTCCATGCTGCACAAACACATGTTGGAGTCCTAAAAGAACAGAAAAAAATTAGGATTGTGAACATGATGCTGCAATCCTCTTAAATCAAATTAAACCAAATCATCTTTTTTTCTTCTTTTTTTTGCGTTGTTTAGTCACGGTCAGCTGCTGGCTGGCTTTTATGTCCAGCAAATGATCTGGGCTTCACACTTCAGATATACTTTTTGTAGAACACACACAGTCTTATTTGGAAAAGTAGCTTCCATCCCACTTTGGATGCTGCGCCTCTCATAGCTAGAGACATGGCCGAATATGGCCACCCAAAACATGACTATCTGGGGTTTAGCCCAGGAAGCAGGGCTAGAGTCATAGCCATCTCACTGCAGCGTCCCCCCTCCTGTTACGCCCTTCAAAACCCCATCGCCATAGAGACTGTCTGCGCCCTGACTTCAGCAAATCATCATCCTTACAAAATATAGTATGAGCACGATACTTATATGAACTAATCACCTTCTTATTAGTTTTATTTTAATATTCATAAGAAATTAAATCAAAGAAATTTTCCTTATAAAACATGCTGTGTTATGTATATTACAGGACATTTACTTGAATTTATTTCTGTTTCATTTATTGAATGACTTTTACAAGAAACTTTCATGCTATAATACAACAAACCGAACTCATAAATTAAAAGCAATCAAAAACTTTAAATATTACTATAAAAATGAAGTATTTACCTTGTATTTCACATGAATACATCTGTAAAATAAACACAAAAAATAAAATACATCTCATCTTGATGCGTGCCTGCAATGCTCTGGTAACACTCATAACAGGAAGTTCACACTTCCTGACTCAGCGCACATGTTCAGTCCGTCTGTGCGTCTGTGGAAAGGTTGTCAATCAGTTATAAAAAAATTTAAATAAAATCACTTTTTCATTTCCATAATCCATTTGTGTAAATGTTTTACAGTTAAAGCTTTGCTTAAAGTTTTTTGAAAACTGAAACTAGAATTGTAGAGTTTGTATTAATGCAGTTGCTGAAGCAGAAGGATCAAAAACGGCATACTGAAATGCAACTATTTACACTTATCAACTGTTCCAAAAATAAAATAATGTTTTTCTGGTTTTTGGGGGGTTGTTAATAAATGTATTATTATTGTGATCAGTTATTAATTATTATAACAGAATACAACATAGAACCAAAATAGAAATGCCAAAAACTGCAGCTCCTCTAATGGCCACTTGAGGCCACAAGAGAGTTGCCAATAAGTACCTTATATATGATCAAAAGGTGTTGTGTTAAGCTGCATTCCTAAATGGTACAGATGCAACATAAAAGGACTAGTAATTTACTAATAAAACACAAAGGTTTCACTCATCAACGCTGAAGCTCAAACATGACCAGTACTGCACAGCAAGCCATAACAGTCAGATTCCATTACTGTAAAAGGCACAAACAGCACACACAGAGTGAAGAGGGCCAGTTCAGTGGCTCTCGTTAGTGGGGTGAAGACTAGCTGTCCATCAATCCATTTTCTCAACGTCCCCTCCAATCCAGAAATGGAAGGGGGGGGGGGGTACTCATCCCAGCCTTCACGGCAGGGTACACCCTGGACAGGTTGCCAGTCTGTTGCAGGGCTAGCACAGATATACAGACAATCATCTTTACACCTATGGCCATTTTAGAATAATCAGTTAACCTAAAATAAATGTCTTTTTGTCTGTGCGAGGAAGCCAGAGCATGAGAATGTGCAAACCCACACAGAAAAGTGCTAACCAACAGTGGCTCTGAATCCAGAACTGGCTGTGAAGCAACAGTGCTAACGACTGTACGACAATGCTATCCCTACCATGGTGTAAATATGTCTATTTCTAATTTTAAAAAAAGTTGGACATTTTAAGCCTGAGGACTTTTGAAGCCAGTCTCAAGCAGCACCTAGAGCAGGCCTATTCAATTACTTTTTCTTCTGGGCCAGATTTGAAAATCATGAATGAAAATGTTTGTTCACATATGAAGGTAGTTCCAGAGAGGACCAAACTCTTCTAAACATTTTTCCTTATGTGTGGAAAGTTCTCATCTTTGAGAAAAGAATAAAAATCCAGTCTCTGATTGAGAGCTTTTACCCTGAGGACGTTAACTCTTTTAGTTACAATATTAACAACATGGTGACATTTTGGCACTGACTCACACAACACCTCCTGGTGCAAAAATATCAATTTCAGCTTTGGGTTCATTTCAGTCACTTTATCTTCCATCCACTTCAAAGCTCTGATATTTTCCTTGTCAGATTTGGCCTTTGGATGAAACACCTGCCAGTTTGTCCAATTCAAACAGCTATCCAAGCATGCATTTACCTCCATGAATAAATCTCTTGCCCATCCTCATGAAAATTATTTCTGATTGTTTGGTCAGAGCCATTTATTTACTTTATAGGGCTCTGACAGTGCTTATCCTCTTCCTCCTTGCACAAAAGAGAGAATAGAATAGAACTTTATTGTACAGCGAAATTAATCATTATACATAAAACAAATTTTCGTTCAGACAGCCATCCAAGAAAACATACAAGCAACATACGGGGGGCTGGTATCTGCAGTCATAGCTGTCAGGTGCCACCAGCCATCAATTTGCCAGCCAAAATAGCTTGCTGCTAGTGATGTACATGCGTCAGCGATCTGGGCCCGTTCAGTAATCCAATTGTCCAAATTACAGTTGCCGTTCCTTCACTATACAGAACCGTACATTATCTCCAGGTGTAATCCTTTTCTCACCTGTGGGCACATAGAGACTTCATATCCAGCCTGCGGCCACAGGTTTCGAGTCAGAGTCTGTACCGCTGTGTAAAGCCCATCCAACTGGATATGCATTCTCGGCAGGTGACAAGCTGCAGTCCAGATTTTCTTGGTTTCCCCGTAAAGCAGGTATCCTCCAAGGCCAGATAGGAGAGCTCCCGTTACCAAAAATCCGAATATGTAGACGTCCTACACATCCTTGGCTGACAGCGCTGCGAGACACACAGGTCTCCAGGAGCTCTATGAGTCAATGACATAGCCGACTTGGTCAGTTCCACTAGGGCAAGCGGGCTCCCCTTTCCCCGCTCTCATAGTGGAGAAAATGTGATCAATCGTGTTATGGGCCCAGTTTGCGAGATCCATGTTGCTTGAATCTTATTCTTGTTTCCGTCAGTGTGTAAGTGAGGGTCTTACAGCAAGCAAAGCAGCAGGGAAAAATGGGCAGGGCAGGAGAGAGAGATAGATGCGACCATCCCCGTCAGAGAGCAGGCGAGAAAGGAGCAGGAGGAGTAGGAAATAGTCCTGCTGATGGGTTGAGGACCTTCCACGGCCCTGTCCAGTTCTCTTAGCTGAATGTCTCCTAGAATCTCCTCCATACTCTTTAGACTGTGCTGGGAGACACAGCAAACCTTGGCAATGGCACATATTGATGTGCCATCCTGGAGGAGTTGGACTACCTGTGCAACCTCTGTACGGTCCAGGTATGGCCTCATTTTACCGGTAGTGGCACTGACCCTAGCCAAATGCAAAACTAGTGAAAAAAACAGTCATAAAAGTTGAGGAGGGAAAAATGTCAGTCACCTTCACCTGTAAAACCATTCCTGTTTTGGGGGTTGCCTCTTTGTTGCCCCTCCAGTGCACCTCTTGTTAATTTCATTAACACCAAAGCAGCTGGAACTGATTAACAACCCCCTCTGCTGCTTAGCTTAGCAGATCAATATCCCAGAAGTTTAACTGACTTGATGCCGTACTCTGATTAAAAAGTGTTCCGTTAAGTTTTTTGAGCAATATATTTACTCAGGATATCTTTTTCCAGTGTTGTCTAATATATTTGCTCAGAAACATTTAAGTGTGACAAACATGCAAAAAAACTAAGAAATCAGGAAGGGGCCCAAAACTTTATCACAGTACTGCACATGTACTGTGTTACTTCATAAATTCTGTTTGAGACTTCCACTATTTTTACACTTTCTTTGTGACATTTTCCATCATCACATTGAAATTTGCATAATGTCTAATTTTGGTTTGGCCAACCCTGGGGAGAAAGCCTCCTCTACTTTCTTTACAGTCACTGAACAAGACACAGAGCTTAGAAATTGGTTTGAAAGTTCTCAAAAATCAATATGTGGGATGTGGAAAAATAGGTTAAAAAAGATGTGTAGTCCCGCATAAAGCGGGACATCTGGTTACACTTAGTCTTAAATGATGCAAGACAGTATAATCTTACAATACTTTTTAAGTTAAAGCGCACTGCATTTGATTTGTGTATAATGAAATAAAGTGGTTAGATTACAATAACTCATGCAACAACTGTTATCTGTAATAAAATAATGTGAGAGGTTTACACTTGTAGATTTACTGTTGATGTAATAAAATAATGACCATTGAATATTGCAGAGTAGTAGGTAGGTAGTGGTAAAAAGTGGTAGTGGCGTAGTAGGTAGGCGCTCGCCTTACAGCCGGAGGGCTGCCGGTTCGAGCCCCAGTCCCTGCGCTGCACTTAAACCACATTGCCTAACGGTAGCGCCAGTCTCTGGCTGCATGACCGCAGATGCTCGTCTCTGGATGAGTGATCTGGAACGATCATTTCGATGTGTGCCTTGTGTGCACAATGACAATGAGTTGAATCTAACAGGTACAGAGACACATTAAGATTTTCTCGCATTTTCCTCAGCTGACTCCCCTCCTTCTGTTAGTGTCTGTGTAAACTCTGTCCCTATTTCATGCTCTCAAAAAACAACACATTTAAAGGCTAAAAATTAGGGCAACTAGACTCAAAGACATCTGGAACAAAGCGTAGTCCGGTTCAGTTCAGGTTTATTTATATATTAACAAATCACAATAACAGGCACTTTATATTGTAAGGTAAAAACACTTCAGTAATACAGAGAAAACCCCAACAATCAAACAGCCCCCAATGAGAAAGGATTTGATGACAATGCAAAGGAAAAATTATGTAATTAAGATGATTATGAATTTTTTTTTCTTTAACGGTTAAAATTGGATTTGTGAAGAAATTCATGAAGTCATTGCTAGTTACAAGAACACTCGGCTCAACAGAGCTGAAAAAAAAAAAGAAATTCATCTGAAATTTATCTGAAACATTCATCTTCAGTTCAAATCTCTCACCAATAACTTAGCACCAATTAACTCTTAATTAACAGAAAAATGCAGCTAAATTTGAGGTAGAACACAATATTACAGTGCAGGCCCCCTCTTCAAGAGGTGGCAAAAGTACTGACCTTCTCTACTTAAATAGAAGTACAAGTACTTGTGTTAAAAACTACTCTGGTAAAAGTCGAAGTACTGCTTCAACTTCTTTACTCAAGTAAAAGTAAAAAAGTACAGGCTCTGAAATCTACTCAAAGTAAGAAAGTAAAAGTAGCTCTTTGGAGGACGTTTCTACCGCTTTCTTACATCTTTCTCCATCTGTATGAAGTTATCGCTAATTCTTTGCTCTCCCTGGAAATACCACAGCTATTCTTTTAGCTAGCAGACACACTTTTTGTCCTTTACATTTTCTGTCACTCATTTTCCTCGCCGTGTAGCCTCTAAAGCACAACTTCCTCTATCTCTTTCCGGTGTCCGAGCGAGCTTTGCAGGAGCCTCTCCATCTACTGTGGTGTGTCTGTGTCCTCCCTGCCACCCTGTTGGTGTGGCTTCCAAAAAAAAAAAATTGCTCAGTCAGGAGCCGCTCCCACACTGACCGGAAATGCAAACTTTTCTCAGATGCATTAAACCTAAAGTAACGAGCTTGTTTTGAAAATGTAAGAAGCAGAAAGTACAGATATTTGTGTTAAAATTTAGGGAGTAAAAGTAAAAAGTATTCAGAAAAATTATTACTCAAGTAAAGTACAGATACCTGAAAAAACTACTGAAAAATGATGAAGTACTTCCCACCCCTACCCTCTTGTGTCTAAACTGAGCTACAACATCCCTCCCTCCCTCCATCCATCCATCCCTCCAGCCAAAATGTAAACATTTAAAGTTCCATTGATGTTCTTCAGCTCTGGGTGTTGGTTGCTGGGTCTGTGGATTGGAGCTTGGCAGCTCTGTTAACCTGAGCATACACTGTCTCTGGCTGGGGGGTGTTTTTGGTTTTAGCGGTTTCTGGTCCGGTGTGATACTCCACCAAGGCGTAAGTGGATGTTGGAGATTGACATGAGGCATTTCCTGAGACAGTCTGACTTTGAGTTTGGTCTGGTAGAATGTCCTGGAAATGAATCAAAAGTGCCTTGTTAGGAAAACATAATCATGATTATTTTATCTTGCATATCTTATACAACAATAACCCAGGAAGTCTGAATTCAAGAAAGCATCACAAATAGTGATATGTAAATGTGGCAAGGAAAAGCATAAAGCAGGATCTGTGTCAGCAGACTAGATGGAGCAGTTGATGTAGAAAAGAGATGGAGGCAGATTTTAGACAGGCCCATAAAAATAGTTTGTTAAATAGAGTTTTTGCTCATGTGTATCTATTTATAGCTTTAGATAGAAAATGAAAGTCAGATGGCTGGATTTCAGTTCAATTTAAAATAAAACTGATTTCATTCAGAAAAATTAGTTCTCGGTTGTTAAATAAGTTGCAGTTAGGCATTTTGTTCCTAAGTTTGGCAAATTGGGAGAGTTTTTTCTTTTTTTTCTTTTTAAAAAGAAAGTGTCTGCTTACCTTAGGAACCTCATATACTGTATTTTCTGTGTTCCCTCTTTTACCTGAAAGTCAGTCATAGAAAATATAAATTGACTTGCTTGAAAGTTACATTTTACAGGGAACTTTAATTTCCAGATTAAAGTATTATATTTGCATCTTCTACAAGGTCCTTTTGTGGTACATAATTA
>JAVDPK010002705.1:425212-444952 GCA_034780415.1 Cichlasoma orientale | reverse complement strand
TGTGCAATTGGCTTGAAGTTGGCCTCTAGAGTCGTCCTCCACATTCCCATTGAGTTCCGGATGAAGGCTCTTAGAGTCCTGTTGATCTTGTACAATTCTAGGCATTCCGGGATCCATGTGTGCGGCATCGAGTCATAGGCCTTCTTGTAGTCAATCCAGCTTCTCTAATAACCGAACCAGTTTATTAAAATGATAAGTCAGTTCAAGCTGTAAATGACCCATTTTCCTTAAAAAGACTGATGTATGTAATAGTCCCTTTACAGAACTGCTCAGAGTTAGTATGGTGTCATTATGTTGCCGTGGGCTCGGAGAACCTTCAGAAATTCAGTTTTGTTTTGTTTCGGTAAAATGTAAAATTTTTGAGAACCAGTTCTCATTTACAAACATGAAATTACTCACAAGTATGCATATATTTACAAAGATATTCTGGGTAAACGCCAACATTATATGTGTATTTTCCTGTGACTTAAAAACAGCTGTTTGATTTTCTTATTTTTCTTGTCTGTTGTTTTGTTTTGTTTGTTTGTTTATTTATATCAAAACCTGATAGTGCAGAGTTCTTCTATTTTGAGTCTATTTTGACTTTTGCTGACTTTTTTGACTTAATATTACTTGGCCAGGACCTTTCTGGTTAGATGCAGGTTTAATATTTGAGATAAATCTGTACATTTTCTTGTTAAAGAGCCTCTCAATAGCTAAAACTACTTTGGCAGAGCACAAAAAAAAAGTTTCCCATGTGACATCATGAACACATTGCTCAAGAGTTGTCTACCATATTGGACGTACAGTTATGACTGAAAATGTTGTCACCCCTGAAAATATTCCAGAAAATGAAGTATTTCTCTCAGAAAATTATTGCAATCACAGATGTATAAAAAAGCCAAAATTTATATCATTTCATGGTAAGCTCCAAAAATGGGCTGGACAGAATTGACGTCACCTTTTCAAAATTGTGGGTAATAACTTTATTTCACGCATGTGATCCTCGTTTAAACTCACCTGTGGCAAGTAACAGGTGCGGCTAATATAAAAATCACACCTGAAACCAGATAAAAAAGAGAGAAGTTGACTTTTTGTATTGTGTGTCTGTGTGTGCACACTGAGCATGGAGAAGAGAACTGTCTGAGGACTTGAGAACCAAAATTGTGGAAAAATATCAACAATCTCAAGGTTACAAGTCCATCTCCAGAGATCTTAATGTTCCTTTGTTGACGGTGCACAACATAATCAAGAAGTTTACAACCCATTGCACTGTAGCTACTCTCCCTGGACGTGGATGGAAGAGAAAATTGATGAAAGGTTGCAACACAGGATAGTCCGGATGGTGGATAATCAGCCCCAATCAAGTTCTAAGGAAATTCAAGCTGTCCTGCAGGCTCAGGGTGCATCAGTGTCAGCACGGACTATCCGTCAACATTTGCATGAAAGGAAACGCTATGGCAGGAGACCCAGGAGGACCCCACTGCTGACACAGAGACATAAAAAAGCTAGACTGTAGTTTGCCAAAATGTACGTAAGCCACAATGTCTTGTGGCGACCAAGATAGAGCTTTTTGTTAAAGCACGTCATTCTACTGTTTACAGAAAACATAATGAGGCCTACAAAGATAAGAACACAGTACCTACAGTCAAATATGGTGGAGGTTCAAAGATGTTTTGGGGTTGTTTTGCTGCCTCTGGCACTGGATTCCTTGACTGTGTGCAATGCATCATGAAAGCTGAAGATTACCAAAGGATTTTGGGTGGCAATGTAGGGCCCAGTGTCAGAAAGCTGGGTTTGCATCCAAGGTCATGGGTCTTCCAGCAGGACAATGACCCCAAACATACGTCAAAAAGCACAAAGAAATGGATGAAAACAATGTGCTGGAGTGTTCTGAAGTGGCCGGCAATGAATCCGGATCTAAATCCTATTGAACACCTCTGGAGAGATCTTAAAATTGCTGTTGGGAGAAAGCACCCTTCAAATACAAGAGACCTGGAGCAGTTTGCAAAAGAAGAGTGGTACAAAATTCCAGTTGAGCGGTGTAAGAAGCTTGTTGATGGCTATAGGAAGCGATTGATTTCAGTTATTTTTTCCAAAGGGTGTGCAACCAGATATTAAGTTGAGGGTTCCGGTACTCTAATTTTGTCCGGCCCAATCAAGTTCTGTGTAGAATTATATGAATTTTGGCTTCTTTTTTTTTTCTGTTTTTTGTGCTGTTCCAATACAAACAAAGGAAATAAGCATGTACATGAAAAAAGATGTGTAATTGCAGTAATTTTCTGGGAGAAATACTTCATTTTCTGGAGAAATTTCAGGGGTGCAAACATTTCCGGCCATGACTGTAGCTAGACTTTAATCTTCTCATTGGCTAATCATACCTGTATGTGTGTAAAGTGTATCTTTGAATACAAAACTGGATTTCTGTGTACTTAAAACAGAAGCTACTGTATTCACTGGAAAAAAAAAATGCCAGGACTTACATTTTTTAACGGAGAACAGCACAATGAAGACAGCCAAGAAGAAGGCACCAGCGGAAACCCCAACTATGATGGCTTTATTGGGAACTGTAAAGAAATCAAAATATTGTATCAGAAACATTCCGACCACCTTCAATACACTGATTTTAACTTTGCAATTATTTCTATATTAACAGATTAGCTCCAGAAGCAAAAACACTTTGAATTAAATCTCTAAAGATTTTAAACCACTAATTTTCCAAAAGTAATTATATTATGAGCCACTTCAGTGAGTGATTTGCAACAGCAGAGAATATTTTTTTCTGATCACGACAGTATTAAATGTCACATATGGTTGTGACAGTTTGCTCAAACAAATTAGTGTCACAAACTTTTGCACAAACGTGCTTGCTTCTACAGAGTGAGGTTGGACATGAGAACAGCATGTAAAAATCTGCACAAGTTCTTTATAAAGCCAATGTGTAGAAAGAAATGGTGTATTTTGACAGTAGTAAATCAAACCCATGTTTGATAGTGTCAAATGACACCAACCATTTCATCTACAGTAGTTGAATGTCAAGAGGTAAAAACTTTATCTCTTTAAAATCTAGTTTTTAGAGCTCTACATTCTCTGAAGTTCTGCTACATGAAATATTTAAAAAGTTATTATTTCAGTTTTTCATTCAATATTATTTTGGCTTTTAATCTCACCTGGTTTTGTCTCACACTGCGGTTTGGTCACTTTATTGCTCTGTTTCCAGCTCACTTGGTTGCTATGGTTACAAAACATGGTGTCTTGCTGCAGGTTAACAATCAGAGAGAGGGAAAAAAATGTGGCTTTTGAACTCTTTTCTTCCACCTGAGAGCAGGTTTGGGCATCACATCTAAAAGTCCTGCTGATGTTTAAGTTCACTATGCTGCAGGTCACAGTGAGGTTACAGGAGTCTGAGCTGCTGGAGGTCACAGTCAGGTTAACTGGAGACACTGGATCTGGAAGTAACAGCAGGTGTGAATGAATTTAAAACAGGTCTATACTGAGTCAACATTTAAAAATGATCATGAACAAAGAGAAACCTACCTTGGACTGTGACCTTGTATTCAACTACCCTTTGCTCTTTTCCCACAATAACTACTGCAGTATAATTTCCACTGTCATTGTGCTGAACATTCTTTAATAACAAAGAGCAATTTTGTCCAAACAACTCAGCCCTTCCTTCATAGCTGTCAAATAATACTGCATCTCTATTATAAGTAATTTTACCAACATAGTTAGTGGAATTAAATTTCCAGAAAAAATCTTTCTTTTTGTCAAGTACAACATGTTCCTTTACATCCAGCTGCAAGTCCTTTCCATGCTGCACAAACACATGTTGGAGTCCTAAATAAACAGAAAAAAAGAATCATGAACATACAGCTGCCATCCACTTAAATAAACCTTTTCTTTTAAATTGTTTGATTATTTTCATCATTGTTTCGTCACTGCTAACTGTCTGTGGTGGCCAGTAAACAATGTGGGCTTCACACTGCAGATCAACCTTTTGTGGAAAACCTGGACTTATTTGGAGAGACAGCGTCCATCCCACTTTGGATAGTCAGCCTCTCATAGCCAGAGCTATAACTGAAAAGTGAATTTATTAAAAAAAAATTAAAACTTGACCATCCAAGGTTGAGATCAGAAAGTAGTGAGACATTTCTCTGCAGCTTCCCTCCTCCTGATATACCAACCAAAATGCTATTCCCGCTATATCTGATTAGGTGAATGTGGAGGATTAATGTTTATTGTTCACTTGCCCCTTACTCAGAGCTTCAGCTCTGGCTTTTTCTCTGATTTAGGTCTCAGTAAGATAAAAAAAAAAAAAAAATTGGTGGCTGATTTTAACATTTATGTTGCAAGTGCTGTAACCAAATTAGTTACAGTGTCACATGTCAGCAAAATGCAAAGCAGCCTCACTGCATATAACCCAGGATACTGCGGATCCTCTGAAAGTGAATATAATCTGGTATAATTTTAGACTTCTTCTCTCTTATTGATCTCCCTGAGCTAAACTCAGTAATTTCTGCCTATTGGACTCCAGCCTTACCATTAATTATTGCTTCAATTTAAAAGATGATCAATTTATCTCTACAAATGGGTTACATACCACAGGCTTTTCAGGTGGCTGCAGTTAAACTTAAAAAGCCTATTCTGGATCCAGCTGTCCTAGCTAATCATAGATGAATTTCTCACCTTTTTAATTCAAAAACAATAATAAACAGCTGTTGTAATGCATCTATATTTTCACTTGCTGAGGTTCGACCTCAGTGCAGCATTTATTTATTTAATATCTGCAAAACACTGCAAATATTTCCACTGCCATGCAGATGGTGCCCAGTTATTTTTTTATCCATGAAACCCAATGACACAGATCAACTAGTTAAAGTACAGGCTGCATTTGGACAAAACTGAGGTTTGTAACTGGTCTTAAAAATCTCAGAAGCATGGTGTCTAAACAGATACTTTGGATGGCGTTAACATGATATGTTTTTCAGCATGCACATTACTGCCTAGGCTGGACTATTATAATTCTTTAGCAGGTTGTTCTTGAAGTTCCCTGAAATGCCATTAAAGTTGGTCCAAAACACCACAGCAAGACTAGAAGGAGAGGTTCTGTTTCTTCCACATTAGTTTATCTTCATTGGCTCCCTTTTAAATCCACAATTGAATTTAAAATCCCTTTTCTCACATTCAGTATCCTAAATGATCACACATCATCACAACTTAAATGCCTTAAAGTACAATATTATCTCAATCAATCTCTGCTGGAAGTCTCTTAATGTTAAGAGTTCTTTGTGGATACCTTTCAGTATAAAACAATGTTGGATGAGTGGCTGTGAATTGGCAGCATAAAAAAATGAATCATAGCAGTCATGACAGCAAACATTGCTGAAACAACTGTTTCCACTGCTGCGTTTGTGAAATGTGTTCTCATTCTGCATAGTTTATCAAAGGAAAAGCTACAGAAATGCACAGATGATAGGAAGTTACTTTTGACATGGTTTTAGCTGTGCAGAGAAAGAAGTTCATTTGTCATTTATTGCACATAAATATAATCTATACATACACATCACCAAAGCACTTTCATCCACAGAAACACACGCACCGCCAGATACACAGAAACTGATATGAAACAGAAAAGATGATTTCAAGTTCTCCTTTGTCTTTTGCTAAAAGGTTTTTTTAAAGAGAAAAAACAAAACAGTAATTGTAGAAAAAAAAAAGTAAGTTCTTACCTTGAGCTTCAATTAAATAGAGAAGGGAAATCGCAAACAGGACTGAACCACCACCCATGACTGTTTCAACTGAGCTATGGAGGAAGTAGCATAAGGCTTTACAAACCACCACTTGTGGTCTCTAAAACTTCCTTTTTCTATTTTTTCGTTGGTTGTCTGAAAAGTTGTTTAATCTGGAAAATGTTTCAACGAGAAAAGAATGATTAAGGGGGTTTCAGTCATCATTTTTCAATATGATGAGCATTGAAAAGGTCATTTTAAAATTTATTTTAAAAAAGGATGCAGGGTGTGGCTTATTGCTACAATATCTCTTTTGGTATGTCTCAGTATCAGAAATGGTATCAGCGAGAGAAGACATCCCTCCAGATCAACCCCTTTGTGACCAGGCCAAAGCAAAATTAGAATGTTACACAACATTTAGAGATGTGTTGCATATATACAGATATATACAGACTTGCTGATAATGTGAAATTAGGCTTTCAGCAGTTTGCAACTGAGTGCAACATAAGTGAGTTTAAACATAGTGTAACACTTGAATCTAAACTGCAGTTTAGTTTTAAGTGTTACACAGTCTAAACAGAAGGAACCACCTGAGCATATAGCTGACTATGACCTATATACAGTCATTTTAGTTTTGTACACCAAATACCAGAAATGCAAGTTTTTTTGCTGCCTGCACATAGACCACTAAACTGGTTAAAATAAGGTGAGTTCTTCCAGAGATGGTTTCCAAAACTGATCTCAGATCCTCCTCTTCATTCCAGAGGAGGAGGATCTGAGAGTGGAAAAGAAAAGCAGAGATAGCAGTGAATCACCGAGCTGGTCTTTAAAACACATTACACTCTTTAAAAAAAGCATGATCAGATGGGAAGGAGGTGTGTGTTTCTGGCTCATGCTCACATACAGCTTCTTCTTTGAATGATTTTAACCTGAATTTGTGGATGGGGCAGTGAACGGTTCTCACAGACAATGACAGTGATGCAGTGCTGGTTTTCAGCCTTGTCCCTTCCACACAACTTCTCAGAATTGTTTTGATATTATTTACTAGATAATAATTATTTACTAGATAATGAGATATTCAAAGTCTTTGCAATTTTAAATTGAGGAACATTATTCTGAAATTGTTCCATAAGCTGTAGATGCTGTTTATTGCAGATTGGTGAATGTATAATGATTAATTTCACTGTACGTATGATGACAATAAAAGTCTGTTATCTGTTATCTGTTATCTCTACTTCTGAGAGACTGCCTCTCTAAAATGCTTTTTTTTAAATACCAAATCAATTAATTTTAAAATGTCTCTCCAGCTGTTTCCTGTTTGGCACCAATAACTTTTCCAACCTTTTTTTTTCACCTCTGTCCTAAGTTTTCAAATCATTGCTTTATGTTTATATTTAAATGTTACACAGTGTCCCAGCTTTTTTGGAATTGGGGGTTATATTACTATTAGAATTATCATTTTGACTGGTCAAGATGGAATTACAGATGCAGCTTTAATGAATGATCATTTCAGCTTTGGCTTGGCAAAATTTAACTGCAGAAATCAGTAATTAATATCCACTCTTACCAATAAATGTTAGGGCACTTTATCATATCCCCCTGCTAGTTTGACTTGGCTTCTCTCAGCACTACACGCTGCATTAATTACTGACTTGAGCTGACTCTGGATCAGCTTGGTTCAAACTTGACACTTAGACATTAAACAAAAAGTGGTCTTTAAAATTCACCTTTATTTTATTTCATTTTATGGTATTGTATTTTATTTATATAATACAAATTATACATATTAATACTGCTGCATTCAAGTCAAATGCAGCCACTGCAAAGCACATAAGACTTCTAGCCGCAATTCATTTGCAGACCCTGTCTGGTTAGGTTTTTAAGACACAACCTGCCAATACACACACAAAAAAAAAATCATCTGAATTATCTAATTTGAGCTTCTTATCTGCATTTTAAACATTATAAAATCTTCAGCATTTAATGAAAAAATATTACAAAAACTTTCATTTTCCACCATATTCACATCTCATTTCATTTCTAACCATTACTATACCACATTCTCACCTCTCAGCACTCACTTCTGCTGTATTCCGTATTATTGTATTATATGTATTGTATTATTGTATGTTGTGAATTTCCCTCTGGGATCAATAAAGTTATTCTTATTCTTATTATTTATCTTAGTGTTCCACTTTGTACATGTGTGTGATTTCTACAATAAAAAAATCAGAGGTTTCAAAGTGTCTGCTGTTAATTTGACAGTGTTAGTGATCGTATCACGTCAAAGAGCAGTTGGCTGCAACCTTTTCATATTTGTGCATATATGGACACATTAATATTATTAAAGCTACTGAGACACAGAAAAGGCTCTTACAATTTGATTTGTTAAAAAAATGAATCAGCTGTTTTTAAGACTATCTTAAACTTAAAATTCTGTGATTCTCAGTGTTTGAATGTTTTTAGTATCAAAGTTTTACACAGTCAACTAAACTCTCTAAGGTGCAAATTTACATCCCTTACAGTACCAGTACCAGTCTCGACACACCCGTAAGTGTGTCCAGACTTTTGACTGGTACTGCAGATAAAGTGCTCTGAGCATAAGACTGAGCGTAGCAGCAACAACAGTCATACATGACAGACAACATGAGATACACATATCATTACCAATACACAGACCGCGTTAAACACAAAATCTCTCTGCTTTGTCTACTTTTCAGTTGGAGTGCTACTTTAATTGAACTGCATATTACATGCACATTTTCTGTTTTTTAACAGGAAATGTAAAAATATCTCGTCTTAAGAGGAAGTTGGGGGTGGGGGGGGGGGGGTTGCGAGCTGTAGAAAGCCAAAACAGGGTGGTTTGTCATAGCCCCTCCTTACACTCCTCTACACTTGAAACATTGGAAACATTTCACACCACTGTCTCACCCTTTTATGTATTTTGGTGGTGAGAACTCTTTGAAGCATCCAAATAAGCCCACTGAGATTTCCACTCTCTTTACTGGATTTTTGCATAATTTGTATCATAGTTTTTTCTTATGTTTGTTTTCATGTGTGTATAAATAGCCTGATCTTTTATTTTTGAGTTACAGACTGTAAACAGTGTATGTGAGATGAATGGGCTTGCACCACATTCAGATATGAATAGCTGCAGTTATGCCAGTTATGACATTGTGCCTTCATGTGAATACAGTCAAGTGAGTGTAGCCACATATATCATCCCAGTAAACATGACAATAACAACCTTGAACCATACAGTAGTCAACATTATTCTGTTTCCCTTATATTCTTCTTAACTTCAAAACAGACCAAAAAATTTATCTTCCAGTCTGTTTTGATATGTTTCATTTACACAGAACTTCAGAATCTCCTCTTTTAAAAAATATCCTCTTGTTAACTGAACTGTTCATACATTGCTGATGCGAACACTCAGAGGAGTGTCCCTGACCCGACCGCGGTCCTCTCCTCGCTGCTCCCTGTAGCTCTGCTCCAGGCGGATCTTCTCCGGATCAGACGCTTCAGGTACAGTCCCACCTCCATTGCTCTGGTACCCGTGCTGGGGGCTGGATGGCTTAAATATGGGGGTGGTCTTGGTCTTGGCCACTTTGTCAAAGAAGGCGAAGTCCGCTACGTATTTCCCTGATGGAGACAGAGAAACAACAGGGGGAAACTCGTAGCCCCAGAGGATCTCGTCTGGCAGGTAGGAGGTGCGAACCTGGCAGGTGGCGGAGGTTGGCTCCACTGTGGCGCTCATGATCACCAGCAGCTCAAAGTCAGCCAGTTCTGGGTCTGTCCAGCCACCACCTGGAGAAAGTACATAAGATGGGAAGAAATCCAGTTAAGTTTAAAGACAAAAAAGAGCCTTAGTGTAAAACAGATGAAAGGAAGTAAAAATTATTTCACTTAAAGACACATTGCAGAGGTTTTTGACCCCTAGAAGTGCTCTTAATTACTGTTATTGTGAGCAGCTTGCTTGTATCTTGTGAAATTGCACTTATTGTAATTCTCAGACTGCTGATCTGTTTTTAAAATAGATTGTTTATTTAAAGTGAACATTTCCAGAATGTTCTTCTTTCCCCTAAAACAACCAGGAGATGCTATTTAAAATGTTATCAAGGAATGGCTTTAATATGTTTCATGATCTAAAACGAGTGTGATACCTCTACTTAAGTGACACATTCATTTCAGAAATGAGGTGTGATCGCACAGAGGAAGTGCTCTCAGCTCACAGCAAGTACAGCGTTGAGCAACACGCATCACGCATCACGCTTTAACATCTTCTGACTTCACAACTAAAAAGAGGACGTTTGTTTCTGCAGAACTTCAGTTTTTGGAAATCTGGTCATGACATTTCTCAGAAACTGAACTTCTTTTTCACAGCTCATTATTAAGCTTCTAAACCAGTTACCATTTGCAGAAAGCAGGTCTATTGTTAAAGTCTGTGGTAAAATAGTACAGTTTGAAATACTACAAAAACCAAGTGTGAGTCACTTCTTTAGATTGGCTGTCCGATGCAGTTTCTGTCTTCAGGCTGTGAAAACTGGTCTACAACAAGCTCATTGCCTCTGGCTCTCTGGGCTCTTGCCCTTTGACTGTGGGGACTCCGTCTGGGGTCTCCCTCCTTCCTCCTCTGGGGTGTGCATGCAGTTGCCATCAGGATGTGTGGCCTGGGGTCTTCTGAGCTCCTGGTGGGCCGTGGATGGACCGGGTCCCCTGGGTCTTTCCCTGTTTGCCTCTGCATCCTGAGGGGCACTGTTGTGGCTTCTTGCCCTCATTATTGAGTACGTTCCATGGCAGAGGCACACACACACACACATTACTACAAACCACAGCAAGATTGTCTGTATATGTATATGCATGTATATATATGAATACATGTATGTATGTGTATCTACCTCTCTCCTATTATTATTTCTGTTTTCTCCCTTTGTTTTCTTTTCTCTCTCTATCTCTCTTCTTCTTACCCCTTCCTTCCTGCCTGTCAAATCTGGCATGAATAAATAAAATAAAAATACAAACATTAATAAGAGTAGCCTGTAGAAAACTTAGAGCTCTTCTTGTAAAAGCAAATATGTTTGGTACAACAAGGCATTCGGATCATCATTCTGATTGCGAAAACTGCCAGACATGACAGACTAAAAAAAAAAAGGAAGAGCGAAGAAGCCAAAACTGCAACATTTTCAGTTTGTGGCCTTTCCAGTGTCACAAAACACATTTTACAAACCATATTTTGAACAGGATCAATTTGAAATAGGAAAAAAGAAAAAACAATCAGTCACTCACAGTGTATCCACATACATCAGCCAGTGAGGCACCAAGAATGGTTAGCTATGTGATCATGTGGTTTCTTTCTCTTTAATACAAGTGTTGCTGGAGTTTTGGTCTCTTTGTGGCAAAGTGGAAATAACAGGATCTCCTACGAAGCATGGGGCTAGGATACTTTCATGTTAAGTTTTGCATGCTTTTGTTTTTTGGTGTGATTATAGGCCACACCCATGTGGGAGTGGAGGTCCCACTTTAGTCCAGCTGCCAGGTATTTGGAGTTGAGTACTGGAAGTAAGTGATTGGTGTAGGTTTGGGGCCCTCCTCTATAAAGGGGAGAGAAAGGAGGAACACAGGATGTGGGAATGGTAGGAAGCAAAGGGGGGTGTAAAGCACAGGAGTGCCTGCTCAGAACAGACCTGGATTAAGGATCTCAGTTGAGGAAAATGCCTTGTTAAAGTAAGATCATTTTTTACCTGACCTGTGGATGATTTTAAGCCCTTTTAAGGGAGCCTGGTTTTACTGAGAGGATTCATTTTAATCAAAGTGTATTTGGAATGTTTTAATGAAGATAGGACTGGGGACTGCTAAGGAAAAACCTGCCTGCAAGAGAGCTTAAGGAGGGAAAGTCCACTGTGCTATTAGGAGGTGGCCAGCCTGATGAGAGCACTCAAGACCTGGAGAGGAAAAGACTGAGCTGCAGTCCCAGGATTTCGTGTGGAACCCTACTCCCCACTAACGCAAGGCTTTTGAAGACAGGTGGAAACTCTTTATAGGAAGATGCAAGCTCAGTATTTGATGGACTGATTATTTCTTTAAGTGACCACCTTTTTCCTGTTTATGATCAAGCAGATAAACCTGGTGGTGTTTTTGGGCCCTGAAACCCAGGCCAGGATCGTACTCCCAGCGCAGCACCACACTTTGCAAAGAATAAATTGCTGTGAACCTTATTCCCCGTGTGAGAGTGTTGGTTTGTTGCTGGTCACTCCTTGAACCCATTCCTCAGATTAGGGCAGATTTGGCCCACTTTTTAATATCTTCATACTTTTTCTTCTCCAAGCACCTTGGAAGTGTGTGAAGTTGTACTAGAAACCTTTTGGGGCCAGATGGTTTCCACAGTAGTGTGGAGTGAGACACAAAGGTCAATGCCAAAGAATCTATTCTGGTGCTTTTTGTCAAACCAGTTTGACACCACCCACCAAGTCTACAGCTCTTATCACCAAACTTACCCTTAGCTGCCCAGGCTCTTAAGGGACTGCTGTCATCGATGACATGGTAGAAGGTAAGGGGCAGGATGAGGAAGGGGCTGTCACTGGAAGTGTCCACTTGAAAGGGAACATTTCTCTGATCCAGACGAACCGTCTCCCCTTCCTTGGTCAGAGACGTCTGGAGCAGTTTTCCAGTCACCTGATTGGAATATTGTGTACGTGTTGCTTTAGCAAAACTGGTCCACATGAATCTACACATTGTGACCTATGAACCTAATTTTGCTGTCAAGTCTTTTAGTGTATGGAGTGGAATTTGTACCAGCTACTGTACACTTATCTCTTGCATACTTGCCTGGCATCCAATCAGGAGACTTTTGCGCATGTTGGCCACCCGGATCATGAGGCAGGGTCGGCCCTCGTGGGTCGATACCACAGCGTGTTGGCTGAACTTCACTGTCTCACCACGCTTCTTTGGCCGTGCAACCTGATCAGGAAGAGCTCAGTCAAACTTTTGATCATCTCTGTTAATATTCATGCCATAACGATGATGCACTTAAAAATAGAACACATTAATGCATACTCCAATGAACAGCATACCATTATGTTTGGGTTCTTTAAAACGATACAGCTTACTTCTTTTATTTGAAAATCCTTTCGAAACACAAATTAAGGCCTGCATGGCTTTCTTTTCTCTTTTTATTGTATCTTAGGTGGATGTTTTATGTATTGGCTACCTTGGCCAGAAAGGTACCGGTGATGAAGATTTCCATGAGCATGGTGATGACCAGCTGGACTATGAGGAGGATTATGGCTGCTGGGCATTCCTCAGTGATGCAGCGAAAACCATAACCAATGGTTGTCTGGGACTCCAGGGAGAAGAGGAAAGCCCCCGTAAGGGTCTGCATCTGCATCACACAGGGCGTGTGGTTTGATGGCGGGTCAAACTCTGAAGGAACATGGTTAAAAATAAACGGCTTTTTATTTGCTTTTTAGCTCTACACACTATTATAGAACAACAGATCAGAATAGTCAAAGTCTGCCTCAAAAAAAAGCTTGTTGCTATTTCCTGTGTTATACAGGATGAACAGAACTTCACACTTTGCTGCGCAAACACACGAGTGGAGGGGGAAGGAGCCGGTGTTAAACTGAAGGTTGGATATTGTTGCCAGATTATTGCTAATGCTTTACTTTATCTGCAATAGATTGTTCTTGAGATTAAGTTCAGGAAATAAAATAAACACCAGCCTCTACACATATTTAAAACCGCTCTGCAAAGACAGTCGAGGGCCTGACTGAAGCTACAAAGCAGTTCACTTTTATACAGCTTTTATACAGCTGATGAAATTCAAATTAACACAAAGAATAGGAAGAATATAGAGAGATTAAATTGAATACCCCCGGCAGCTTTAAGCTTTAAGGCCTTGTAGGACTAATGTGCACCAACACACCACTCAAGTCACTGTTATGTTTCACTGTTATGGCTATTTTCACATGTTTCTATAGTCTTCGGTTTGGTGTGAAGAAAGCTCTGGGATCTGTTTCACACTTCTTGCACCAGTCAGTTGCACACACCTTACACTGACGGTAAACAGGGCTGACTGAGGTTTTGCAAGAAATCAGTATGTGCAACACACGACGAATTCAGACGTCAAATCGGCCAAACTACGTTTAACACTCACATGTCAGGTAATGCAATGACTGTGTGCATTTAGTTTGAACCACGCACACACACACACACAGACACACACACACACACACACACACACAGTGTTATGCTCTTTACAGGAGTCGCTGCTTAAACTGCCAATGCAAGGCATTTCATTGGCCACCATCTTTCAGTATTTCTATAGCATATAAATCTTTTTAGGTTTTAATGTCAGCACTGACAGTTTTTTTTAGTCATTTCCTGTAGATGACAAATAACCTACAAAACTGCAGAGGGGAAATTAGGTACTTTTTGAAGTGATGCTTTGAAGTCAAAACTGGAAACTTTCTGGATCATTCAGTTAATATTTATATATCTGAGGGACACTGTTCCGGATATGATGGTGAATAAGGCTGTTGCTGTCAGTTTTCAATGACACTTTTAAATGAAAGAATTATGTAAGCAAGACATTATGGATCATCTAGAATGAACCCTAAAATATGGGAAGGTAAATTGTACTCCACTTGTCAAAATCATGCCGGGGGGGCATGTCAGGGCACTATATCTGTCCAGATATTGATGTAATTTTTATTTCCCAGTGTGACCCTTGTTGAAATTGAGTTTATACTTCAAATTGACCTATGACCTGGCCTTTGTTGTTTTGGGTTTAAATCCCCCTGCTTTCTCACCCAGAAGGTCTCCATGGACCAGTGCCACCAGGTACCACAGCACCCCAAACAGGAACCAGGTCCCTGCAAATGTAGCAGTGAACAGGAAGAACTTGTAGCGCCACTGCATATCCAGAAATGTGGTCCAGAGGTCACGCATGTAGAGAGCACCCCGCCCGCTAACATGCTCGATGCGCACGTTGCTTCGCCCATCCTTGGACAGGACACGTCTCCTCTTCCTCAGAGACCCACCACCACTGGATATGCCACCCCCTAGTAAGGGTTTTAGAACATCTGTCTGTGTCTGTGAGTGGCAAACTTTTTGTGGAGAGGAGCTATGAGAGGAAGGCGGTGTGGCAGATGTCATCTGGCAAATAACAAAAAGAAAAATAAAGAACATTAAAATAATGTCTCTTCACAGCAGTAAGCCTGCTAGTTGAAAACTGACACATTGGGGTGGCACCCCTCTGACTAATACCATAATCAGAACCTCATAAACTGATAACAGTGACTTCCTGTACGTTAACTTTACAAACTTCCCACAATGACTAACTGCAGGTGTTGATACCTTCCCTGCAGCTGCCCGCTCTCACATGAAGGGGAAATGAATCTCAAACAAGCCTAATGTGTGCCTAACTATATTTAAAATATGTGTCCAAAAAAATTTCAGTCTGGCAATTTTAATAAGAGAATGGTCATGAATGGTCATGTAGATCTACACATGTTAAGTGAAACTATTGTAGAAAGGTTTTGAGCTGAAGTTTGGGGGAACTGTTCTGGGAGTTCCCCTGGACTGGAAGACCACCTAGTTTCATTTCTGTGAATGTGAACTCTCATTACTGGAGCCTGACTCACTCTAACAGAAACTTACTGAACTTTACAGCAGTTCATGGAATTTACTGGGTATATTTTGTTAATACTGGGGTACCACATATTCAGGGCATAATCCTGACAAGAGAGTAATAAATAAAAACAATATTTGCATGTACTGTGTATATGGTTTCCAATATTATGGCCAAAGGAAATGTTTCTGAAGCATGGATGTTTTAGCAGTAATGATTGGTGCCACTCTGCCAGCAGTTTGGAGGCAGAAGAGCAAAGTTTTTCAGTCAAGTTTAACCACAGCTGATTAATAACCGAAACAATGCTCTCTTCAACACTCAAAGTATCAGCATGCTTGAAATCATAATCTGTAAATAAAAGATGGGCACAGCAATGTCACCCACTGGTTTTTGAAATCATTTTGAAGCCTCAATCTCCTGAATGAGTAAAATAAAAAAGGAAATCTTAAAGGAGACATTCAAACCAAACTTGTTTATCTCTCTGCACACTGTTCATTATTTCCACAAATGGGTTTTCTTGCTGTTTGGAAATTTACTAAAATATTCGAGTGTAGGATTCACTGTCTCAGATTAAAAGAAGTGGCACATGCAGTCACTGTGGGGGGGGGGGGGGGTTGATTTGTTATTTTTTTTATTTTTAATAAAAGTAACAAAATTAAAAAAATGTTTCATCATATTTAGGGGTTTCGTGTGTTGCGTCACGTGAAGGTGAAGAACTCTGCTTGTGTAAACCACCTTTTCTTTAGAGTAGTCTATACATGTTTTTCAGTTACGGTATATTATTTGGTGTTTTTTTCAGGGTGGTTGAGGAGCAGAGTGAGTCATGAAAACGGCTTCAGTAACATAGTAAATGTCAATGCCTCAGAGCAATCACACGTGAGCGTTTCACTGTTTATAGATAGACATCATACTTCAGACCAGAATAACACTATAGTGGCCGCATGTTCTCAAATGCATCACTAAAATGTCACATAGCTTTCTAACAGACATTTTTGGTACCCTGAGGCTGACGCTAAATAAATACCTTCAGTAACTTCATCAGTTTTCCTTTAGCATAAATTCATCCAGTACTTCAAAATAAGAGCATCCCCATTGCTGTCAGCTATGCTTTATGTTTACTTCTAATTAGTAAATGTTATTATGATGAACACTGTTTTTTTTCTTTATTTTATCTACTTCATCATGAATGCTCAAGATTGAGCAAAAACTTAGCATGACAGGGAGTACAGTCATATCTGTTAGTGTGGTTAGATCTTTATTAAGACTCGCCTACAGCGATATATACTTAGTAAGCCATAAACAGGAAGAGAAGCAGCTGCTAATCAATGTTTCCTTCCGTATTTTGACAAGCTAACCCGTATCTTTTGCTAAAGCGTTTTTGAGAAGTGCACATTTCACGTCTTTACTGATCATTTCAGTTGCTTCCACAATACAAAACGTGTCTATTTTCATCCTTAAGAAGATTTAATGAAATGCAAATGTTCTCACGCTCTAGTCTTTTAAATTTTTAGCGCCTCACATTTTAGGATGTTTGCATGAGTGTGTGGTCTTTTGAGAACATTTAGATAAACTCTATGCCAGGTGGCTACTGCATGTCCTGCATAATTTGACGTGCTCACTTACGTTCAACAAATGATGGAGGTCAGAGAGGATAGCCCACAAATGAGGATGATAAGGAAGAGGAAAGAGAAAAGAAAGAAGAGAGGAATTAGGATGGAAATGCACTGCATTAAAGGAACAAACGGTCCACACAGTGACTCATTTGTGAGCCGCAGCAGAGAAGAGACTTGAAAGAGTCAATTAAGGTCAAAATCTTTGTTGGAAACTCAGACTTTTATCAAGATAACGTTTATTTAAAAAGCTTACTGTTGATTGTGACCAGGGAGGCCTTTAGTGGACAAAGAGTGAAACTCTGACTGGAAACCAGAGACAGAAAGAGACAGTGAGAGATGGATAGGTAAAGGGCCAGTTTGGCTTTCTGTGTGCTCCGGCCTTGTTCACACTGAGACTCGACTCCTGTAAAGTCTTTTACACTCTGGATCCTCAGAAGGTCACTCTGTGTGAATTTCTCACACACATTAAAGCAGCCTCACGTAAAGGATGTAAATGCTCTCTGGCCCGCTTGGCCATTTCTAGCCAAAAGTAGCTGGACACCCATTAATATAATTATTTGTGATTACAGGATATCTTAATCCACTTTGCTGACTTTTCCTTACATTTTTTTTAATCCTGGCTTCAGGGATTTGATCTCAATGACAGGAGGATTACTGATGGAATCAGTACCATTACCAAAGGAAGAAAACAACTTTATTAGAAGCAGCCCTGCAATGTAATCAAAATCTTATTGCAATCAAATGGTAAATGGACTAGTTCTTAGCGTTTTTCTACTCTCTTGGAGCACTCAAAGCACTTACACAACACATTTGCATTCACCCATTCATACAAGCACTTCCATGGGTAAGTAACTAAGCTAAGTGCTTATTATCTAACATTCACACACCGACGCTAGCGTCGGAGAGCAACTTGGGGTTCAGTATCTTGCCCAAGGATACTTTGGCATGTGGCCCGGAGCAGCCAGGAATCAAACCGCTGACCTTCCGATCAGTGGATGACCTGCTCTACCTCCTGAGCTACAGCCACCCATCAAAGTGTGTGTGTTATTTTCAGCATAAAATGGTCTGTGCCACTGATTTTGAATTTGTGGCTGAGCAGCATTTTATTGTTGCAGCTGATCAAAGTGGCACTAGTTTTAACTGTGTCACATTGTTTTGTAGCACAGCTGTTTAATTCTCAGTAAGAAGCTTCCTTAGAAAATTACCACATAGGTTTTTTGTGCAAGCATCGGTTGGGCAACCTTCAGCCGGCTTGCTAATAAAGGCTGGTGTAACCACCCTCACGACACACAGACAACAAAACAAAGTGGGGTTTTTTTTGTTTGTTTTTTTAAGGATGTACTCTTGTCATAACCCTAAAATGAGCAATTGGTAAAACCACCAAGCAGCATGTGAAAGCAAAACTTAAAAATGTCCTCAGATGAGCTTGAAGAGTCTTTCGGCGTTTAAAAGTCTAATATCATCATTTGCTTGGATTCTCAACGCTTGGAGTTTTTTTGAAGACGTTGAAAACAAATTTAGAAGCACTTTTCTTGTTGTCTGTAATGTTAAAGATATATAAAGCATTCAAATAAAGTCCCAGTGAATTGCATTTAAGTAAAGTGAAAGGATTTAATTACATGACACCTGCAGAAAGGTGTTCAGCAGGGCTGAGGTCAGGGGGTTGGATAGATTTGTTAAGCACTTCTACAGACATTTTCTTTACTTTTTTTTTTGCACAGGAGCAAAAATATTATTCATCATTTTCATATCTGGACCTAAAAGACGTAACAGAAACAGGTGTGTCCATATACTTTTGGTCATATGGTGTAAATCTGGATAGCTCCTTTGCTGATTACAGATTACATAACTGTTCAGCTTTAATTACATCACACTTTTGTGAGGTATTCAAAGGCTTCACACTTACAATGGCACAATTGAAACTTCACTCTTTCAACTCTGTATCACCCTCTTGCCCAGGCTTCGCTTGTCAGTTGCACACACACGAATACACTCACGTGTTCCGGGGGGGAAAAAACACAAATTCCATTACAGGCATGTATCAGATAACTAATAGAGTAAATGGGAGAAAATGAGAGGGAAATTATCAACGAACCTCTCCAGCAGGATGTATTCCATCTCCATGGCAGCACTTCAACTTTACTGTACTGACCTGCAGGCTCAGTGAGCCGAATCCAAAAACTCAATCAAAACTTTTGTCAGACAGAAAGGCTGGTGGATGTGTTCCTGATCTCCCTCTTTCTCTTTTCCTCTCTTTTCCTACTTTCCTCTTTCTCCCTCCTTCCTTCCATCTCTCTCTCTCTCCCCCTCTGTGTACACAGGAATGCTTTGTTGAGAGCTGAGATAAAAGAAACAAAAGACGCCATTGAGAAAAATGACTGTGTCCACCCGTGTGTGTGAGAGAGAGAGAGAGACAGAGAGAGAGTAGGACTGAAATTACATGTGTCTTTTATGTGACTGTAGGTGTACAGTTTTGTATGTATGTAAATAAGAGTGTGCAGCAGCTATGCATGTGTACCAGTCATGTTGTCTTCACATTGTGAGGAGTCTGCGTTCCACTGATGAAAGCAAAGCAAGTCCCCACAAAATAGACAGAAATTATTAGATTTTTCCCTAATTTGGCTTCTAGGTGGGTTAGAGTAAAGTTTGTAATCTTCTGAGTTAGGGAAAATGAAAATGAATGCAAGTCAAATGAACGTCCTCTGAAGCGATGCAAAAAGTGTGTGTGTGTGTGTGTGTGTGTGTGTGTGTGTGTGTGTGTGTGTGTGTGTGTGTGTGTGTGTGTGTGTGT
>JAVDPK010002705.1:372822-407855 GCA_034780415.1 Cichlasoma orientale | reverse complement strand
CCCCCCCCCCCCCCGCACACATTAGGTCATGTTGTGTTTTTAAATACTCTACGACTTCATGTTTTCATATGTCAGTACATGCATGGCTGATTTTTTTTTCCTTTCCCCTTCCAGTGTCAGCTATGAGGAATGCAAGACCACAGCTGATTGGCTGCTGTCCAACACACAGGTCCGGCCGATTGTGGGAATCGTGTGCGGCTCAGGTCTGGGGGGTCTGGCTGAAATGATCAAGGACCCGCAGATCTTCAAATACAGTGATATTCCCAACTTCCCCCGAAGTACAGGTATGTTTGGAAAACACAGCTTTTAATGTGTGTGTGTGTGTGTGTGCATGTTTGTGACCAATGATTATTTAACACAGTCCTATGGCACTTTCTGAAATTCGTCATGAACTTCAATCTGTTGATTTATTTTCTTGGACATGAATATTTGTCGTACCACTCTTAAAAAAAAAAAAAAAAAAGTTCCACTTTTAAAGGGTAAGAAAACAGAGTGCTGTTTCATGACTATTTCACACTTTGCCGTGAGATTGGGCGGTGTTGTGAAATGCACTGGGTGTCTAACAGCACGCATGTCTTGCAGTGCATGGTCATGCTGGCCGGCTGGTGTTTGGAACACTAAAAGGGAAGCCATGCGTGTGCATGCAGGGCAGATTCCACCTGTATGAGGGCTACCCCATCCAGAAGGTGAGTAGAGCTGAAACGCAAATGCAGAGAGTAAAAACTAACAACAAGCTAATGCACGCTGCATGGCTACATTTTGCTACAGTTTGTCAAATTGTTTGCTATGCGAGAAAAGTCTTCTAGTTTAGTGCAGGTTCTTGCATTACGATCACCTTGGAGGCCAGTCTGACAGGTTCAATGACCTCTATTCAGTCGGAGAACAAAAGGAAACCTGAGGCAGGGTTGGAGAGAAGCAGCACACAATCACGGTGATTTCTGGCTGCCTGAACATTGTTCTCTGCTCTTGCCAGCAAGAATAATCTGTAATCAATAGACCACACCTGATGGTTATGTTCTAATTTGTGCATGTAAGCAGCATATGGTAACAACAAGCCCTGTAGTCTGCGCCTTTAAATACTTAAGGGTCGCGTCCCTCAAAAAAACAAAACAGATATTTATTCTAATGTATTTCTGCTTTAATCATACAATGGAGACAGCTACGCTTTGTTTAACAAGGTTTTACAGAGTTCTTAAGCTTCCATCGTAAAGATATAAAATACGGATGAATAACATTTTTGTTTGTTTTGTAAAGACTTTGAATAAATACATTTAAAAAACTCTTTCCGCTGACACTGTCAGCTCACACAGGGCTATCCACAGGCTTCTCTGAGCAGAATTCTCAGCGGGACAGTTTATCTAGTAGAAAGTTCTTCCCACAGAAACTGCCCGCTCAGAGCTTTGCAGACACACACAGCTGCTCTGCTGAGTGTGAATCTCAGATTTCCAAGGCCTCTGGAAGATCACTCAGGCTCGCACTTTCACTATGGAGTGCATGGACACTAAAAACTGAGAAAATGTGTCCTGTTTTTCCTTATATGTTAGGCTGATCTGAGTTTTTTTAATGAAATCAACTCTCTCAATGGTCACTATTAAACAAAGTTCAAATACAGTAAAAGGATCAGAGGAGTGTTTCCTATTTTCTGTTGTGTTATTCAGTGTTTGCGTTACATGAGGTTTTTGCAGCTGGCATGCTTCTTATAATAGCTTACAATCCAGATACTAACAGAGTTTTGTTATACTATTAACACATATTTTTACTGTGTTTCATATTCACTTGTTCATGCCAGATCACACTGCCCATGCGGGTCTTCAAACTGATGGGTGTAGAGACGATGATAATGACCAACGCAGCCGGAGGTCTCAACCAGGATTACAAAGTGGGAGACATCATGATCATCAAGGACCACATCAACATGCCGGGGTTTTCTGGGGTCAACCCGCTGTCTGGACCCAATGATGACAGGTAGGTGGAGGCGAGGGAGGGGGGGAGCGGATATTGATGGCAGCTGACAGGGTTAATGTTTGAAGCTGTTTTAGGTACTTTTTTTTTTTACCTTCAATATATTTAGTAATGCGTTTTCTTTTCCAGTCATTAATTAATTAATTGTCTTTACTTTTGGTTAGGGAAGTCATCCAGTCTCTAGGTTGTGCACTTATGTGGTTATAAATAAAACAGGTTGAACTTGAACCTGTCTAACAAGAAAACTGGAGGAAAGGATTTCCTCTGAATTAAAAAAGAACTATTCTTAATGAGCCTTTCTTTGGCTCTCTATAAACATTTAGACACAACACCCACTGAAATCATTAACAGGACCTCAGAAAATGCCTCACCCTGGTGCTATGTGGGGGCACTAAAGTAGGCGTGCATGAAATACAGTTGGAGTTAAATGCAGCCCTGGGGCCAAAAAAAAGTCACCTTTTGAACTGAAGCTTGTTCGGGTCTAACCTTGGCACAAACATCTGTTTGCATGAAGGTTAGAAAACACGTGTTGTAGTAACAGAATTTGTGAATAGTTTATTACAAAATGACTATTGTTGCCCTAAAGATCACAAATTATATAATACTTGTAAGGAATTTGTGGCGCCCAAATCGTGTCTCCTAAATATTCCAAGTAAGTGAGGGCTGCATTGTGAGTGTGCAAATGACTCAGCTCCACCATGAAAAATGTGCACTTGTTGAATCCTCCTACACAAAACTGTGACTCTTCAGCCTTGCATTGGATTTTCAGGGTCAGCGAGCACGCCTGTTGTTTCCAGTGGCTTCAAACTGGAGGCTTTACATGGCACTATAAATGCTGGTCTCAGCGCCAGCGCGAGACATTAACACCTGCAAAGTTTGAAATGCAGTATTCTGTAAGGAACCGCGCTGATGTTGTGGTTTATTTAAAATTAGTAAGCTTAAGATTGGTTTACTTTGGGCTATAGTTCCAGTTCAATGAACAGCAAATAGCTTCAGTAGAATTTTGAGATCAAAACATCTTGTGTTCATGCTCTAGTCTAGTTAAATAACCAGAACTACTCAAATCATTTCGCTAGACTCATAACAACATAACGCATTGTTATCTCAGTAAAAGATGCAAAAACATAAGAAAATGTAATTTTTTTTTGGCTGGTGAAAAATATCTTTGCATCTTTTTTTTTTCTTCGTGTGCCGGCTGGTGATTCAAAGCATTGATTTCAGACGCTGGCCTGAGCAGAACTGTGTGTACTTTCTGTACGTAATTTCAGAATGACGGTTAGTTTAGTTCTTTGTATAACAACCTTAGTGAATGCAGTTATACTGGTTCATACACCTGTGAGCACCAATGATTCGTGAGGCACATTAACAAACTCAGAAACTTTGTGTATTGCTTTAGCGTCATAGTCGTGCAGATTCCTATCGGTGGGCTTTTGAGTCAAAACTCTCCCCTCTTCCTTTCAGGTTTGGCCTGCGTTTCCCCTGCATGTCTGATGCCTACGACCGCAAGCTCCGGAAGCTGGCGCATGACGTGGCGGCAGAGCTGGGCTTCAGCGACTTCTTGCAGGAGGGAGTGTACTGCGTCCTTGGAGGTCCCTCTTTCGAAACCATCGCCGAGTGCCGCATGCTGCACAGGATTGGCGCCGATGCTGTCGGTGAGTTTTAAATCACACAAAAATCACATTGACTTGCGAGAGTAAGCGTAATCCACAAATAGCTTTTTGAATCAATGAAGATCTGAATAAAATGCCCCACAGTACGTAAAGTTACACACAGTTACACAGTGTCCTATCACAGCTTAGAGACTGTAGTACGATACACAGACAAGCAGAAAGGGGCCAGTTGAGGTGGTTGGGGCTTTTAGGATACCTATTGGATGCCTCAGAGGAGAGTTGTTTTTTTTTAATATCCACATTCAACCAAGAGATCCAGGACCTGTTGGAGAGACATCCCTCATCTGGCTTAGTGATTCCTCAACATCAGCAGGAAGCATGAGTGTGCAGAGAGGGTCAGAGGAAATGGGAGAAACACTGGAGTAATGCAGGACAGACGGAAGTCTGATAAGACTCTTATTTACTCATGAAAGCGGCTACTTTAACACTTTTTTCTCATGCAACATAATTATAAGAAGTATTAATCATTTAAGCAGTTTGTATTATGAGAAATTATGCAAAAGGGGTAAAGTAAAATTTTGGTGGGGGACTGCAAAACAAAAAGAAAGCCAGTGAACGGATGAAATAAATAATTAGCATATGACCACATGCTGAAGTATGAAGATGAAAGATGAAAAATGTATGTAAACATACTAAAAAATTGCCCACAATAGACTAATGCACCCATTATATTACAGGAAGCTACTTCCATGAAAAAGAATATTCAACAAAATTTCTGGCAGTTGAAAAATTTAAGCATGCCTTCCCTCAAAAGCTGCATGTCATTTCATTAAAGCAGTATATTGAGAACATCACGGTGTTATAACTTTCCTTTTCTACATTTAATGCAGGTATGAGCACAGTGCATGAGGTGATTGTTGCCCGGCACGCTGGGATGCGTTGCTTCGCTTTGTCTCTGATCAGCAACCGCGCAGTGATGGACTACGACAGCGAGGAGAAGGCCAACCACGAAGAGGTCCTGGAGACGGGCAACCTGAGGGCCGAGCAGATGGAAAAGCTCGTGTCCGCCATAGTGGCTCAGCTGGAGCACAACGCCCATAACTGACAGCTGTGCCCACCATCACTGCGCCCGATCTCTGCGTCACAGCTGGAGGATTTTTAAATGATTATTAAAACGCTATATACAAAAAAAAAAAAAAAAAAAAGAAAAGGTGTGGGCTTTTTTACAGCACCTGGCTTGGGTTTCTATGATGAACTACTTTCTTAGCAAAAACTACTGCGTCTTAAGAGCTTGAAAACTGGTCCACTTTCTGTGTTTACATTTACTGAGGTGGGCAGATACTGTTTTAGGATAAAAGTTCTCTGAATTTCCTGCTGTGGTATACTGTATCCCACTGTAAAATCTAAATTATTAAACTATTTATTATTTCAGTCTCTCACATTCCACAAATATCGTATTTTATTTAAGAGGATCGACCAATCAAACACACCTTCCTGTCAATTTAACAAAAGTAGTAACAATGTTCTGTTTTGTAGAAAATGTGTAAAATGTAATCTGTAGTAAATGCATTTAAGTTGCTTTTTTGTATTTGTTTTTGTGATGTATAGAGTATCGACAGACTGAAAGGGACAGCATCCTGCAGGGTGCAGTTATTGAAGAAAGCAAAGGTCTTGCTATTTCTTCGCACTGTGTGGACTCACAGGCCGACTGTCAGTCTGTGCTCTTAGAGGTAAAACTGTAACAGCTGTGGATCTGCTATTAAACTATTCAGCTGGAAAGTTAAACTGGTTTCTGTGTGCTTCATCTGAAACTACAGGACTGAATGTTTGATCGATCACAGGATGTATTGTTAGTTTTCCCAGCAGCAGTGACGTAAATCAGTCTGGATGCTAATGCTAAAGCAGTAAGAGATTCAAATTGGAAGTCATGTTATTTTGTTTTTCGTGTGCAAACGTTTCCTGACAGTTCTTCTCTTCTGCTTGTGGAGTTGGTGGCTTTCATTTAAGTGATTTTTTTTTTTTTTACCCCTTTGGTTTATTATGTTGTAAATGTGCCATTGAATATTTGGCTTCAACAAGAAGCAAGCCAAAAGAAAAACACAGTAACACCAAAAAGGTGGCCAAAACACAACCTGCTAATACCAAGTAAGCTTTGCTAAGTAAGAACTTCCTAAACATTCAGTTTCTCTTTCACCTTATCAGCAGTTTTTATCCTCCTTTCTTATCACTGTCAGCCTCCCCTTCCCACTGCCACCCGTTCCCTTCTTCCTCCCATGAAAAGAAGAAGGAAAAAAAAATTCCATGACGCTCAAGCGCCGCTGTTTATGGTCAAACAAGGTCGTGAGAATTTTACAAGCTGTCTGCTATCCAGCATCCAAAAGAGGGCGTTCAGGTGCACAAAATGTACTAACAACACTGTGTGACTCTTCAGCAAGGCCACAAGTGTACTAAGCACACATACAATTAAAAAGTCATCCCGTGGCTCTGAAGGTTAGATTTATGTCAAAGTACACACACATAAATCGTTGTGAGTCCTCGATGTACTGCAAGTAATTTGTTTGCTTCATAAAATGTTTATAACATGAGACGGTTGATACTGTGTAGCTTTCAGTAGCTGCTTGTTTCACTCCTGATCTTCAGCATCTGATGTCAACACACTGCATATTTTTCCTTTGAGTTTCCACAGATAATACATCCTACAATGTTACCCCGGCAACCATGCCACCTTCAAAATCACTTCTGATGCTCGGTTTGAACTTCAGCGGGTCATCTTGAACGTGTCTGAATGCACTGAGTTGCTGCCATGTGATTGATTGGATGGGTGTGTTGACACATTAATTTTATATGTAAACACACACACACACACAATTTCAAATAATGAGGTCACCATGTGTGCAAGTTATTAGTTACGTAATTCATAGTGACAAAGGCTCAGGCAGCCAGCTGACAGGAAGCTGGTTTAAAGGGAGGAGACGCGAGCTAAAACAGCATGCTTCACAGAGGATAAACTGAGGGGCTGCAATAAAACAGCCCATCATAGCAAAAAAAAGAATCATTTGAACTGTAAAACATGCAAAGCTGCCCTTCTAGGCCCCAAATATAAAAATATGGAGCTGGAAATGAGCACAATAGGTCCACTTGACCTTCTTCCTCTGACCTTTGCATGTGCATGGGTGCAAAAACGGAATGCAAACATAAACTATTGTGCAGCACATCTCTCAAACATGGCAGCTGCTCTGGAAAGATAATGTACAAGAAAGTATTTCTCACGCTGTCTACAGGACACACTGTACTAGAGCAGTGTTGTTATTGTACTTTACAAGCTGCAAAACACTCCCAAAAGAAAGCCACATTAAAACTGCGGAATTTAACCCTACGCACAAAGGAAACGCTTAATGTAACCATTGAGATTTTCCTTACTAGTTCAAGTGGCCTTGCTAATTATTCTGACAGCTTTTTGAACAAGGCCAAGAGTCTGGAGCGATGCTGTGGGTACAGTGATGTCACAATGTTAATTCATAAGGACAGTACTGGCATGTTCATATTTACGAAGGTTAATATTTTACATCGTTACATTTTCCCCTTAGTCATTAGGATCCATTATCTAGGGACCATAAATTAAAAAGTAGACTTCACAGTCGTCCATCCACTGCTGTTTAGAGATTTCAGGATGAACCGCGTGAGCTGAGATCGCTGTCAACAATTCCACTACAAAGGCTTATCATAAAAACTACAGGAAGCAGTTTTATCCATACAATCTCAGGCCCGTTACAGCCTGTATACAGCTTCATCTAATGTCTCAATTTTACAGAGTTTCTCCGCTTAGTGAACCTGACGGTGCAAGAGAAAACTGCCCAACACTAAGCACGAAGTGGCAGAATAACGCAGAGACAGTGAAAAGTGCACGAGAGGCTGATGTCCTTGTTGTAGTACTGTCCTGAGAGCTGTTTTTAAGTAAGAGGCTTTAAAATACAGGTTAACAGTCAGGCGGTTACTGTTATTTCCTGTAATAAACACCTACTTCAAGGTGTGAACTCTCTGTTCCTGTTAGGGCAGCAGCAGTGAATGATAGTTCCCTTTCTGCACTGTCACACTGTTACACCGCCCTCTGGTGGCATCTCTGAGCGCATGCCATGTCACAGCATTGCCTGGTCTGTGATTTTAGTCCATTCTTAGGGTTCATAGGTAACGTGATTGTAAGACTGTCACCATGGCAAAGTGTTGTCCTGTAAACACCAACAGGAACAAAAGGGGTCCCCTAACAACAGTGTTTGCATCTTTGTCAGCCTGCCTGTTGTGTATCTGGATGTCTGTGGGCCAAGTTTGTCGAGGCAATATTGTGTCCTGCATTATGTTTGCAGCACTAAGTTAAGCTGTGGTTCTCAAACTGTGGGATGGGCCACTGCTGCTGAGGTGCAGAAGACCTCATGGTGTGGTTTCCTGGCTCAGCTCGAGGAGGGAGAGGTGGAGTGGGGTGTTGCGGTTCGGAAGCAGCGCTAGTTGAAGAGAGTGGTACACCTGTCTCGCATAGCTAATTAAGCTCTCCTCATATAGCAGGTGCGGAGCCGGCCACAGACACTCAGACGAGACGCTCAGCAGAGCAGCCAGCGCCGGGCACACTAACTGGAGCAAACATAAGCGCGTGCGCACACGTGTGTGTGTATGTGTATATGTACATAAAGTGTGTCAAATAAAGAACTGTGTGCACAAACCACAAGCTGATGCTCATCCTTATTGGGGGAACTCACAGTAACTACAGCCACAAACTCAAAGCTTGGTGTTGAAAAAGTGTGACCAAAACCAGAAACACCGACAAACCCGTCATCTAATGGCCTTTTTGTGAATTTAAGTGCTGCACGTAATATAAGAGCAAAAAATATAACCCCAAAAAAACAAATGCATCTGCCGGTTTTGACAAATCTTTTAATATAAAGCATAACAAAGAGCAAAGGGGTTACGGGGTAATTTTCATGGAAAATGTAAGAGAGGAATAGTCAGGTGGGCTTTTCACTTCTGGCATGAAAGCACAAACCTGTGACAGGTTTCAATGGGTTTGAATGGAAAACCTTTCTGTCAGAGAGTGGATGGAGTAATGAGCATCTTGTGCTTATAAGGTTTCAGTACAGAGATGAGATAAGCCCCAGTTCTACGCGAGAAGCAAAAACAAACAGGAAGTGGGAGTAGATCTGCACGTATGCAGGTATCAGTAAGAGCAAAGCTGGGTTTATATGATGACTCGACATTTTAAGAGCTTGGTTATTTTTTTTGGATTTTTTTGTATTTCTTTTTTGTTTTTTTTTTGGATTTCTAGCTTTGGAAGTGTTTCACAAATGCGTGAATGAGGGTGCAGTTCAGTTTTACATTTTGATCATTAAGACGTGTATTTAAAAAGAAGCAAACATGTTGAAATCCACGCAGATGGATTTTGCATAGTAAAATATGCACGAATATACAAAGTTGTTCAGTAATGCCATACGGTTAAAAAAAAGAAAAAGCTGCCATTCACTGGATTTTTGATTCTCAGACATCTCAGTCATCTTTCACCTGAACCTCACACACACAGACACACACACACGCTCCATCTCAGCTGTACGTGTGAATGATTCTGTGCCGTTTCAAATGGTGCATGAGGATGAAGGTTTTTCCGCACTGTGAGCAGCTGTAGGGCCGTTCTCCACTGTGTGTGCGCTGGTGGACCCTCAGGCTGCTCTGCTGCGTGAACCTCTTCCCGCACTGTCCGCAACCATACGGCTTCTCTCCCGTGTGAGTCCGGTGGTGTATGCTGAGGTGGGACGAGCACTGGAAGCTTTTCCCGCACACTGTGCACCAAAACGCGCGCTTTCTCTTGTGGCTCTGCTGGTGCAGCTTGAACTGGTGCAGGCGGCTGAACGACTTTCCGCACTGCGAGCACGCGTAGCATCGGGCCATCCCGGAGAGGGGTTTGTGTAGGCTGTGAGGGTTAAAGCTGCTTGGTGTGAACGTGTTGTGCGACTGGGTTACAACTGGCCCATCTTCGGTGGCGGTCTCCCTCTCGGGGTCGTCGTCTAGCTGGCTCAGATGAGTGGCGTGCGACACGTTTCTCTGCGGGTAAATTTGTTCCTTCTGCTTGTCTTGCTGCAACAGTGGAGCCTGTGACCGGGGTTGAAAATCTGATGACTGTGGAACATCCTTCTGATACTCACTGTTGTAAATGCCATTGCACAGCCTCTGAGAGGACAACTGCTGGACGCTGGTGGACTTGCTCGGGTTAGAAGCGACATTTGCATCTGAATGGTCCGGGTATGTGTTGGAATACTCCTCTACTACGCTAGAGAAGTCAGGGAAACCGGTGTCAATGTCATTGCCTTCAATTATGGATGACCAAATGTGGTTCTCCCTTTCATCCAATGAAAATTCAGCAGCAAGTTGAGTCTGCTTCCCCACATTGTGGTGGCATCCGTCCTGCCCGAATGCCAATCGGTCCTCCTCCTTCTCCGTCTTCACTGTGAACTGAAGGCCACTGATTTCTACTGCATGCTGAGCAGAGTTAAATGAGTCACTGAACTCTGATGGCTTCTGTCTGGCAACCTCCGGATGGGTTAACTGGTGGCCCTCTTCAAACCGCTGGTTCTCTGGAGCACTAGCTGCATTAGGGTACGGAACAGCAGAATCTGCAGGTGACAGGTGTTAGGAGACTTCAGGTGAGGGTGTAAAGTAAATTTCCATTAAAAAGAAATCATTCGGACGATTTAATTCTTGCACAAAACCTAATTTTTCAACTCACCAATCTGTCCGGCAGAATCACTGATCCATAGAGCCTCATCTGGACTTTCTTCTTTAATAGTGAAGGAAACGGTGGCATCTTCAATCTCAGGAAACTATATGAAGGAGGGATGGATTAACTGATTAGTTTTCAACTTGGGAACTTCTAAGATCTACATCTATCATATAGCGGTAGAAACACTGGAATCTGCAGGATCAATATTTCACTCCTTTTTTTGCTCTCCATCAACAGCCAACTACTTATGAACCTGCCATTTTTTTGTGTGTTCGAGAAGCTTTTCCTGCTTTTATGTTGCAACACAGCCACCTGCTATAGATAGAAACACCTATGGGACTGGTGACACAATTGTGCCACATTAGCAAAGTCACAGCAAAGAAACCAAAACTATAAAGCTGAAAACGTGACATTTCCGCAGTGAGGTGACAATTCTTAGTAAATCTGTCAATACAACTGGCACCATTGCTGTCACACAGAGATGTTTAATACAGTTTTGGAACTGATTTGGAACCAGTGTCGACTGCCCATTCTCTCTGGTGGGAATCCCACTTTTCTTTATTTTATAATTTGTGGAAAAATGTATTCATCCACTGACCTTTTGTTTATTTAGACAAGCAAACATCTGATCCTTTTGGAAAACAAAACAAGGCCAACACTTCAAGATAAAGTTACTTTTTCAATCATTTACTGAGCAAAAATATCAACAGATGTAATATTCCTTTGTGGGGGGAAAAAGGAATTATCGCATCAGCCTTGGAGCCCTTCATAGTGGAAAAACAGTTAGATGCTTCTGTGCCCATGAAAATGGGAGGCTATGGATAAAAATGGCTGTAATTTTGAATCAGATAATGCAAGAGTTTTGTTAAACCCCTTGAATTAAAGCTGAAGGTCTGCACTTCAATGACATCTTTATTGGTGCTCCGACACCCACTGCGGTGGTGTACAGAGACAAAACTGCAAACTGCTGCTTTTGGTGGCCCTGCTAGGATCTGCATACGATCGCCTGGTTTTTGAAACCTCTATTTCTATTTTAATTTCAGCTCACCAGATGACCTCACATTATCTCTAAGCACTCTTTAATATAAGGTAGAACTCACAGTTCTGTAAATGAGAGCAAGCGACCCGAGGCCGAGGCAGCTCAAAACCACAGCACTTCCACCACTAAACTTCACAGACTGTGAGCAGTTTTTCCTCATCAAAAGTCTTTTGTCTGCACCAAACATGTCGACTGTTACTGCAGCCAAACAACAGTTTCTATTCTGATTGCAGACATGTGCACCGTGACACCGAGCCTGTGATTAAATCCCGATGTTGCATCTCCTTGTTGCATCCATCAATCTGCTCCTGGGTTGAATTTGCTGGGGAAGTTAGTCTGTCACAAAATAGTGAAATACCTCCCACTTGTGGATGACGTTTTTTTGTTTTTTTTTAATCATCTGGAGTTCTTTTGAATTGAACGCTTTAGATATTGTCTTGATGACACCACAAACTTCAGCAGCAAAGACAACAGCAGAGTCCAGACCTCATCCCTGACACCTAACCTGGAACCGCTTATTTTAAATCTAAAAAAATCTAGAAAATGTGTCAAATGTAGGAGGGTAACAAAATCCTTCTAGAAGTAAGTCTCACCACTCTGTAATTGTTTTGAAACACCCCTGGGTGATTATTTTGGGAAGTTATTTTGAAGAATTATCTAAATTAACTTTAATTTCATTGATCACAGAGACATGATACACACAGAATCACCAAAAAAAAAAGTTTTGTTGACTTTGCTCCAAAACAGTTTTTATACTTCTGTCACCATTTTTGCTGTTCATTGTTCTTTAAGTGCCGGGTCTCCCTCTTAAAATATCCATGAGTGTTGTTACTTTTTCCAAGTGTGGGTTTTTTAATAACGTAAATGAGGAAAATTGCAGCAAAATGTACAGTTTATGCAAGTTTTTTCAAACAAGATCAAATGCTGTCTTGTCAAACTATGTCAAAAAGGCAAAAAAGGCAACAATTATAAGTGTATGTAGCAAAGACAGACCTTCATATCTCCTGCAGGGTGCGGACAGTTGCTCCCTACATCAGTTCCTCTATCCATGTAGTTTTCTGGATGCAGAAAGAGAGAAAAATCTATTTTTAAAAGCTCGACTCAAGTAAAATTGGACATCATTTGGATGTGGAAATTTCTTTTAAATGCATTACAAAAATAAGCACTGATTAATGGAAAATGTATAGCATTAACACAGTGGTGATTTCAAAAAAATAAACCCTTCCTGCGTTTTGTTTTACTTCTACATTTAGATGCACAACACATTGAGTTACCAGCTGGTATAAACAGTGATGAAAATCTTACCAAATCCTCGCTGCAGCTGCGCATTTTTGCTCTCCATCATGAGCAGTTTCCTCTTCAGCATCTCGTTTTCGCTCTGCTTTCGGGATATTTCAAGATGCAGAAACGCACATTTGTCATCGACTAGTTTGGATATCTCTGCCACTGCTGCCTTCACCAGAACCTCCATTATTGAGGATAACTGTGTTTGAAAGGGAATGCACGTCGCCATATTAATTCATACAAAGTAATATATGCCAGGTAAATATATAATTAATAGGTGCTTCCAAGCAGGGGTTTAAAAAAATGTGAAAAGAAGCGACGCAGTAGAAAAATTTTACATCCCTGTGTGCATCATGCTAGCTGAAACCTTTCTTCCGTGTGGCGGAGGGCTTTACCATAAATACACGGATAGAGGCGCAGTGAAATAACAGTGAGAAAACTAGTGGGGGTCTGATAGGAAGGCCTTCATCCTTCTGAGTCAACATGGGTGTTAAACTTAATTTAAAACTGCAAGCAGCTTGATCAGAAGGAATAAGGGCAATAATCAGCCCACAGATTCGTTTTGATTTCAGTGTTACTTATTTGGGAAATATGCCAAATGGTCTCAAAAAATCAAGATAGATTCTTGTTAGAAATACTACTAATTCCAAGGGTTTTTAAAATGTATTTATTTCTGTTATAGCAGTAACTAAGCAATGGTTGAACAAAGAGTCCCCAACAATCTCCAAATGGATTTGTTTGGAGATGTTTTTCCATCTGGATGTCTGGATATGAATGAGTTCCAGACTGAGCCTACCTCTAGAGTAAACCATCCACAGATGTGACTCATAAGGAACTTTCAAATAAAATGGACAATGATAGGCATTCACTCACCGGCCACTTGATTAGGTATACTTTGCTACATCACACAGTTACTGCAGATCTGTTGGCAGCACATTCATGATACAAATCTCCTGTTCAACCACATCCCAAAGGTGCTCTATTGGACTGAGTGCAGTGAACTGCAGCCTCAGTTTCCTGTTCTTAGCTGACAGGAGAGGCACCTGGTGCGGTCTTCTGCTGCTGCAGCCCATCTGTTTCATGGTTTGACGTGCTGTGCATTCAGAGATACTTGTCTGCATACTTTCCTTGTATTGAGTGATTATTTGAATTACTGTTGCAGTCCTATTAGCTCAAAGCGGTCTGACCATTCTCCTCTGACCTCTGGTCTCAACAAGGCATTTTCACCTGCTGCTCACTGGATATTTTCTCCTTTTCAGGCCATTCTCTGTAAACAGTAGACATGGTTGTGTGGGAAAATCCCAGCAGAAGATCAGTTTCTGAAATACTATGACCAGCCTCTCTGGCACCAACAAATGTAACATTTTACTCCTTATTGCAATAGCCAGTTTTGGGTGATGTTACAGTGGCCACATCTTTTAAATCTCCTCTTTCTCTGCTTGGATTTTAATCTCAAATGCTCAACTATAAAGTCGAATGACTGTATCTATCTCAAGGCTCTGAGCTTATTACTCCCCATAATTATGGGGAAACTGCACAGTGATGAGTCAGAATCCCTGCAGAACTACAGGTGGATGCTGGGACAGCATGTCAGAGAGAAAGATTTATTTGGCTTAAGCAGGCCACCAAATTGGGGGAGTGTGTCTGGCAAATGAAGAGAGTGAGGCATGTTAGTGTTATGGCTGCCTGGACTGCCTCACAGGATCATTCATCATGCCCAAGTCACACACCAGCCGTTTTGAATATGCAAAATTACTGTAGCAGACATAGCCAGATATCCTATAAATTATAAATGAGTGAATTAGCATCTTAGTAATTTAAGCCAACTTTAGGAAAAAGGTCCCATCTGTGATTTGAGACCCTGTACATGTAATGTAATTAGGTGTCCTTCAATGATCCATACAGGGTCCTCTTCTGTTATCCAATTTTACATTTTTTCTATGAATATGTAAATATTCATATTCAAATGTAAGAAAAGGAAGCGAGGTAGGAGATGTAACAGAATGGGGAGGAGGAAGGAATCATTTAACATTCAATAATTATTTACTTTGACTGATCAATATTAATTATTATAAGCATATTATATTATAAGCACACCGACAGACTCCACAACTCAAACACTGAATTTTGAATTTATTAGAAAATACAAAAGAAGAAAATCAAATTTTATTATTTACATATTAATCAGCATTTAGTGTGTAATCGAACCTCGTGTACAAAGTGAATTTCAATCCTTCCACAACAGCCTTGGGTCTCAGTCATTACTGATTGTGTAATAAAACACTGTGCTAAAGTAAACAACACTTTATTTAAGGGAGAGAAAAAATAAGAGTTTTACTTTGTGACACCGTTTTTAGAGGCATCAGCAGAAGCAGGTTAGGAATTTCGTTCCCATGCAAAAACTGGAGGCACTCATAGGCTACCATAAAAGGTTTGTGTCGCCATGCCTACCTCACACAGTCGGGCCTTTCTGTAGGCTCGACCGGTGTTATTTTAATGGCCTCTTTACCTCCAACCACCTGCTGCTAACAATTATAAAATTAAAAACATTTCAGGACACTTTTTTATAGCAGTCTATATAAAATACTCAACACTGCCTGTGTGACCAGTTTGATCTGACTTAATGTCTTTGACCCAGAGCATAAATAAAAATACATTTCACACAATAAATATTAAGGTAGGTATAGGTCGTTAAATAAACACAGAGAAGCTTCAAAGTCCTTGGCCATTTAAAATTCTTGATAGTGACCATAGATGTGAATGAGGTATTTAATGCACAACCTTCTCTCAAATTATTCACCATTAACTTATTCTCAGTCTTGAATTTCTTCATGAAAAAAAATTAGTTGAAAAAGTGACATATTTGAAATCTTGGCTCCACTGAAAAATGAATGAATATCTGCTTGTAATTTGCCTATTTTAAGACCAATTTGCAGAATATGGCACAACACGGAAAGCACAAATTTCATGCAGCTTTAGAAGATATGGATCTGAGGTACAGTATACAGCCCATAAGAGGACAGAAATAAGACGCTGCAAAGCAGCTGTTTTATTGTCTATTACTAAATTTCAAACCTGCCTTATAGCAACTTCTACAACAAAGAAACTCCATGTGGGAGAAGTAAACATCGGTCCTTATCTTAAAATCTATTTTACTGATGCAAAAATCAAATAATTTTATTTTAGCACTAATGCAACCAAACCCCCAAAAAATGGTCAAGTAGACTTGCTTTATTATCTATGGTATAGTATGGAACAGTAAATTAAAAAAAAAAAAAAAAAAAAAAAAAAAAAGAGCAGCAGCAAGCCCTAAATTGCAATGTAGTATGTTAAAATAATGTGCGTATTTGTGCCAATAAATTCCACAAACTATTGTTTTCCCACCGAGAACGTGATATTTTTTAATAAACTACATGAAAAAGAGGAACATTAAAACTATGTTTGTAACCGTTTTGTCTAACATTTGAAAATTTGCTGTAAATCTGTAGTAATGAAAAGGTAATTACATTATTTGCAATGTAAAGGACACATTTTAAGAAGCAGTGCTGCTTAAAATTCAGTCAGAAAGCTGAACGGTGTTATATGGGTTGAGGTAATGGTTGATTACGGGACTGAAAACAGTACTGTACTGTGTACGACAATAAAATAAAATACTGTCAAGACAGAATCGATTTCTTTGACTAGTTTACATTAAAATTTTCTAAACGTGTGCACTTAAATCACACAAAAAAAACAACTTTCAGTATCTCCCAAATAGCAAACATTTGTTTTGGGCCTGTTACTTAAAAAAAAAAAAAATAGTAAAGCAAAACAAATGTCAGAATAATCGCTCTGGTACAGACCAGAAAATCTGAGTTTCTAATGTTACTCGACTATAGAAGCAAAAGCATTCACGTGTCCAAAAAAATAACTAAATAAAAAAAAATTGTCTTTTTTTCTGAATTAATGAGACTCCTACATGCTTACGGTATCACTTGGTCTGTCTGGCAGTAGAACCTTTATGCTGTACAAATCCCCTGGAAGCACAAGTTCTAGAACAGATAATTAACCTGAACTCAGGAGATCTTAATGGGGTGCAAACGAGCCTCTGTGACTTTATTCACCATATCAATGCAAAAGCAAATGGCTAAGTAAGAACCAGGAGCAATAAATTAAAAATCATAATAAATATAAACCACTGAGGATACTTTCACTTCCTGTGATTGGCAAAAATACATCATCATTTTAGCCTGCTGCTAGGGGGTTGCTAGGAAACATGGTGAAGTCACCTGATACAGAGAAGAACCTTCAGTCGCCTCAGATGAACCTGTGTGCCAAGTTTGGCTGCTCAACTCCTGATGGTCTAGGAAGAGTTTATTAACAAAGAAACTGATTTCATGTTTTATAGCAAGTTATGTTAAAGCAGCAGTAATGGCAGCTCCTCACTCCCTCCCTCCTTAATACCACTTTCTTTTTGCTTTAGTTTGAAACTTTGGAAAATACTGCCACCTTTTGTTGTTTTTAAACTTAGTCGTATATACTCTAGAATGATATACACTGTTTGACCTATATTGTCATAACACTTAGGGCTGAGGGCGCTGTACCTCATCTACATCTGTATTGTACTTTACACCATACACTTTGTGCCTTTACACCTTTTGTTTTACATTATGATTTGTGCTAATGGTTAATTCTGACAGCTTTGTGGCTCATAATTCATATTAATGGTTAACTGTGCTAGTTTTATGGCCTATGATTTGTTGACTGTGGCAGTACTATGGCCTTGCAGACCCCTAATTAGTGAGATTTATGCTTGATTTTGGCAGCGCAAACTGCCCCAAGTTGCAAAAAAATGTCAACAATATTAATTACTGCCAGCTGTAAACCTGTCAAAAGGACTGCACTGATGATGGATGATGAGATCTGGGAAGACTGCCAAGAAATGATGTGCAAGTGTTAAATTTCATAGACGGAAACAAAATCTTGTGTACTGACACACTGATTAAAGTAAACATGTGTAAGCTGTTTTTTTTTTTTTTTAAGATTTGGACACAAATTGGGAAATAATTGGTGTTTAAAGTTAAACCCAAGATTTGGGAAGTTACAACAAAAGGAGGAGCTCTTCTACAGTGACTTTTTCCAAGTGTTTTGGTCCTAATTAGGTTTTAAAAAGCCTGAGTCTACATCTTTTTGCCCTAAAGTTCTGCAAACCCTTTGCACACTGAGGCTCCACATATGCATTGTCTTATATCCTGAAGTCGCATCAGTTCAAGAAATCCCAGAGAAACACTTCAATATCCATCAGACTAGTTTGTAACAGTACCACCTACATCAGATATTTTGGGATTTTAAGATGTCGTTAACTCAGAACCAGAGCAGATTTTTAATGCATGAATTTCCAGGATAATTAATTCAGAAAAAAAAACTGAAAAAAAAAGGACGATTTTTATTTATGTGTAGTGAACGCATCATGCTTCCGTACTAAACATCTCTCAACTTTGTCTCCTTGTAGCAATTAAGCTATTGTGAAAGGCACTCGAGCCCAGCACCGAACAATACAGAGCAGTTGTGCTGTAGCGCAATTACAATGCCCAACCAACTCAAAAACACGTGGAGTGGTTTAAACCAGCATTTATGTGAAATGGAACAGAAATCAGACGGAACATCATTTTTGTGCTTGCAAAAAAAAAAAAAGAAGAATCCCTACCCGATGATTTTGTTCCTCAGATTCAGCCTTTGAGAGTTTTACTACATGTCAACTATTCATTTAAATAACATGAAGAACTATTCCTGTGTGCTGCGCTGACATATTTTTAATGTATTTTCTTTGCACTACTTTTACTCCACATGCAGTTTAAGATGCAGTTTCAGGATGCTCATCTGGTTGAAAATCTTTCCACAGATCTCGCAGCTGAAAGGCTGCTCTGAGATTTTCTCACACTGGTGTCTCTGAAATATGCTGAAGCTGTCAAAGCTTTGCCCACAGCTTGAGCATATGAAGCAGTTTGGCCCGGTGGCGTCCTCGTCACAGTCTCCCCTGTGGTCCGTTGAGGCGTTCATATTAAATCCAAACACGCCCCCCTCAGGAGTCTGGTCACTCGCTGTGCTGTAATCCCTCACAGGCACCTTGTGTGTGATATGTTGATCATGTGGCTCAGGTGTAAGAATTATATCAGAGCTGCTTGGTTGTATTCCTATGACAGAATACTGATCGTTGGGCAGCATTTCTTCATTTTCTTTGTTGTCTAGAAAAGGCAGATCCTTGATGGGCGATGTATATCCCTGCTGCTCACTGGCGGCTCCAGCAGCGGGACTGAGGTGATACTTGACATCTTGTAGAAGTACGCAGACAGTCGGTTCAGGGGCGTCACTGCTCTTCTCTATCCCAGATGTCCACAGCTGACTCTGATCTGGCGCTCCTGTGCCGTTATCAGCCCCTACCCGACTTAGACCCTGAAAATCATCTCCATTTGGCTCCAGCTTTACCATAACCGTGTCCTCCCTGGCTGTCTCACTGTACGTGGGGCCAGGCAAGGGTTCCTCAAAAGGTGGTAGCCCATTCTTGGGTTCTGCCAGGTTCTGCAATAGGTGATTGTCAGGAAGTGTAAACATCAGGGGATGTGGATCCAGCACATCTGGGTTCTCTCCTTTTCAGAAAGGAAAAAAAAGAATTTAATCAGAATGAAATGAGCAGAAAACACTGACCAATAAACTGTTTTCTTTTACATATAGTGCTGCTTGTGTGCACATATGAATCCAGTAAAATGGAAAACGTATACTTAATGGGGGGTAACAATTCTCCAAAAACACATTTCTGTTCATATGTGGATTTTTAGGCCTTCAGAGGATGAAGAAAAGATTTTTTCCTGGATACAAAAATGTTTTTGTTGCACTTCCTCCCAAAGAGGTTCTGGCCATCCCACAAAGGAAAAGCACTAGAATTTTACTATTTTAAATAAAAAAAAATTTACTTTTTTTTAAAATAAATAATCTCCCAGTCTGAACTGGAGAAAACTGATCATGCATTTGTGTCATCCAACAACATTTAGTGGACTCCTTTAAAAAGCAGCTGAAAACATTTCAGTGTAAACATGCTTTCAATTAAGATTCTTTTGTTATTACTGTTTTTATTCTGTTTTCTGGTTTTGTATGGGTATTGACTCTGATTTAATTTTCTATTTTATTGCGGTCGTTCCTAGTGGGTTTTTTTATTTGTAGTAATGTTGGCTCATTTGAAAAGAATTAGCAATGGGGATTGGCAAACTTAGTCCTGCACTTCAAATGACACATTTGTCAGTTTCGTACCGTTTCTGTGTGTCTTCATGTGGCCTTTGAGGCTACTCTTCTGATTGAAGCACCTCCCACAGATGTGACAGCCGTACGGCTTCTCCCCAGTATGAATCCGCAAATGCCTTTCAAGATGTCCGGCTCGCTCGAAGATCTTGCCGCAGTACGAGCAGATGAAGCACTTCTTTGGTTTGATCACCTGAAAAGATCTGCTCCTCCTCTGGTGCATGTGATTCAGCGAGGTCTCTGCCATGCTGTGCAAACCTCCTTCGTGCGGCATCATGAGCGCGTCTGAGGATCCATACGGTGTTTGGGAGATCAGACTGTTTTTGAGTTCTCCGTACGGTTTCGCCGGGAAAGAGAAGGTGCTACAAGAAGCTTCAGCCGGTGGCGGGACCAGCTGAGCCATCCCAGCGAACGATGCCATGTTCTGCTCCGAGCTGCTGAGAAATTCTGCGCTGCTCATCTCAGGGTTGCTTTGTAGTCTGGACATCCACTGCTGGCTCTCTCTCTCAAATGCTGTGAAGGTGTCGCCGAAGGTTTCAACTCCTTCTCTTGTCTGCCCGTTCCCCCCATGAAAGAGTGGTGGGGGTGTTATAATCTTTTCTGCAGGCTCAGATTTTACCTGTACAGGTGTTGGCAGAATGTCCTCACTCTTAAGTAGAACATCTTCAGTTTTAACCTGGCTCTCTTCTTCAGGGTGACGAGCATCAGCGGGTGGATTCACCTCAGGAATCTGTTTTTGCTCGCCCACTTGGATCTCAACTGGTCCGGACTGAACGCCTGTTTAAGCGGAGAGAAAGGGGGACAAGTTCAAAACAAGTCGCCTTTTAAACATCAATGTGCCATTTTACTTATTCAATAGTTACTTCGGCCATTATTTAAGCAAAAAATACCAAAGATTTGATTGTTACAGGTTTTTATTCAGTGCTTTTCAGAGCTTCAGATCGCACTGGAGTGTGTTAGAAGTGCAGCGTTTAGACCGCAAGGGGTCTTTGATACTTAAAACTGACCAGATTCTCTCCCCTCCTCATCTGCTCTCTGCAACTTAACACGGCTTACGTCAAAAAATAGACGGGGCTCTATTTTGAGCAGCACGAAAGTCCTTAAGTCCCTCCTGTAATGCTTCTCAATCGCATAGCAGCACATCTGGTGGAATTGTAATCATTATTTTGAGTGGGTGTGATTGGCTCTGGAGACGGCATCAGAGCCAGAAAACAACGCAGCCACGCTTGGTATATTCAGAGTTAGCAGGTTTTGGCCTTACAGTAAGGAGGCTCCCACTGGTAGCCACAGAGCCTCAGAAGGTTGAAACTAAAGTTAAAAGTAAAGTAAAATTCAACTTGAATCAATTTTTATTGTTAATAATTGATAAAAAATCAGGGGTATTAGGTGTGAACTCGTCTTGTTCTTGTGAGCAAAGACAGATGGCCATTTTGTGCCGTATTCAGACCAAATCAATGGAAAATAACAGTCCTGCTCCTTTACTGTCAGCAGTTTAAGCTTTTGAAATTCTCTCCTTTAAAACACCCGCGGGGGAGGTAACTTGTGACCCCTGCTTGACAATAATCATGATGATGTCCAAGAAGACATCTGGAAACACTTTGGATTTGACACCATACATGGAAAGTATGTTACCAAAATTACAGCAACAGGAGAAAATGAAGAGAACTACACGAAGTCTTTAGCATGTATTTAGACAATGAGGGCTGCATTAGAATGAGTCAGCTCTCATTTATCTGAACCCCCCCCCCACCCTCCACCCCCCACCTGTAGATAGGAAGATGGGAAACTATGAGAGCTGCTGATGCCATCATCTGATATCTTAATTGAACACAAAGCATCCAAATCTGGGTGGCTTTACCAAATGGGCAAAATACCTTCTGAAGTAAACCCTGAAAACAGGTTTCATCTGCCTGCCAACACAGGGGCTCATTATAATTAAAATATATATATATATTTTAAAAACTTTGCAGAAAATTGATGAATTGCCTGAAGGTCTTGGAGGCACTGAATATCTCTACAGCGTCATCGTTAAAAGCATGAACTGGGCTTCAGCCCCAGTCACTAATATCCAGTGGATCTTGCACAAAGGCTGGTGGGAGTCTTGCCCTGGGAAGCAGAAAGTAAATAACTGGTTCTATAAGCCAGGCCGGGGGACTCAGCTGTTCATGGAGACCCTTTAGGTCACCATCCCCCCACTCACTATTATCCCGCCTAAACCACATCGTTTTTCCTGTGCTTACTGACGACAAGGAACAGCCAGAGACTTCCAACTCCGAGCCAAGACTCCAAGACAGACGATAAAAATAACACACTGAGGAATACAAGCAGCTACCAAAGTGTCAGGGAGATATGAACCTTCCAATTAAGAGATAAAATTACTGCTTCTCTATATTAAGTTTCTACATAAATTATATATAATTTGAAGTCTTTAATCTTTCAGTCATTTTTTTAAGTATAATGTAAATACTGTATACTGGCAGAGAGCCAGTGACCCCAGGAATCTAAGTTTGATCCCCCACTAATCCTGCCCTGCTGAAGAATCGTTGAGCAACACAGTAAATCCGCACCAATCAAACGGCCGCCGGTCCTGACCTCCTTCAGTAGGAAAACAGAAGAAAGAATGTCTTCATTTTGCAATTTAAATCCAGACGTTTATCTGGAGGATATCGCCCGAGTGCACAGACTGTTACGCAGCAACACCCTGATTTACATGCACCTCTAAACTACTGGAGACTTGAAAACCGCCAAGTGTAACACAAAGTCTTTTGGCCTTTCTGAGAGCCAGAGTGATTGTGCAGTTACTGAAGTACTTGAATTGTTTTTATAAAAAAAAATTCTGCTTATGTTCAGACTGTTAGAAAAACACAGAAGCAACAGAAGCAGGACTAATTGCACAGTTGTTTTCACACAGATACGAAGGAGCTGCATGTGATAACACAAATGTCCAGTGGAGCTGTGCTGGATACGAAAAGGTCTTTCACCCGTCAGCTCGCTGGTGCAAAGTCATTATAGAGTTAGTTAAGAGTCCCCCCCTACCTGGGTGGCACCCTCACCTAAACCACGCAATATTTGTATTATTAAGAAGCATTCTGATGCAGATCTCCTGTTGTGCACAAGTGAGAAAAGGCGACTTGGCTCAAGCTTTTGCATTATAAATGTAAGACACACACACACACACACACACACACACTGTTCCTGAGCTAATCTGAAGGCCACATTAGGAGGTCTGTAGGGATTGACTGCATCTGCTGGCATCGCTCTGGAACAGCTGAATTAGATGATTTGGATGTGTGAATGAATAATTTTATAGTGTAGATTAGAGCATTACCTAGACAACCAAAGCCGTGTGCTTAAAAGCAATGAGTGACAACAGAGCGCTTTCAGTGTAGACATGGTTTTAGACTCCTGAAGGTTCTTATCTGTATCAGACATTATGTCACTATGCTGCCTAGTAACCACCTAACAGGATAAAATGACAGATTGTTATCATTTATACACCTACAACACCTTAGAAAAGCATCATATCCTTTTAATTTCACAGCCAACAGCACAACAGGCCAAACCACACTGCAGCATGTGGACAATGTTTGCATGGCCAAGTGTCTTCAGCAGGCATATGAGCGGAAGAAAAGAGGAGTCCGCTAACAGGGTAGGAGCAGTTTTAGACCAGTGTGAAGATTCCTTCGAAGAAATATTCTGCATGTTGTTTGTTCAGTTATTAGAAGCAGAGTTCAGTGCTTACAAACATGAAACATGTTTAATGCAATATTGTGTTAATTTCCACAACATTTTCCTGATGACAAGCTTTAGTGGACCAAGTGTTACGCTGATAAAAGTTGGTGACAATCCAGCTTAAACTTAAAAACCAAAAGCCTCACAGCCGGAAGCATTTTACTTACATCTTATGTGAATCTTCGTGTGCTCCTTGAGGCTGCATTTCTGATTGAACCGCCTGCCGCATATCTCACAGCGGTACGGCTTCTCGCCGGTATGAATCCTTTTGTGCCGCTCGAGGTGCCCCGCACGCTCGAAGCATTTGCCACAGTACGGACAGATAAAGCCTTTTTTAAGAATTAACCTCTTCACCGTCCTCCTCCGTACTGTGTTGTATGCGTTACGGTACAGACTATAACCGAGTATCCCGCGGCCAAAGTGGCTCTGCTGAAATCCACCAGAGCTGCTGCAAGTCACGGCCAGCCCACTGTCCAAAGATTCAGGAAGACACGACAGCGAGTTCTGTCCTAAATTTAAATAATCAGAGCTGTTGTGTCCAGTCTGATTTTGTGTCATCGATCTCCACTGTCCACCTTCGTACAGAGGCAGCTCTCCTCCCGGTTTGTCAGGCTGTCTACCGGCCTCTTGACTTTCCTCCTCCACGAGTTCACACTTCACCTTCACTTCAGGTGCAGACAGGGCGCCGGGCCCTTCGTCGACTTGCATGTTTTCAAGCGAGTTCCTCACCTCACCAACACCACTCTGACTTTCTGTGGGAAGGCAAACATTCATGTTACAACTCAACCAAACCATCAGTAACTTCATTCCAAAACAATTAGAAGCCAGAGGCAGTCATGATGTCCCCCAAGATGAAGGTGAGACGTATGAAGTGACAGAAACAAACCAACAGCATACAAAAAGTGTCGTACAAGATGAGAGTCAAGAGAAACATTAGCTGAGCGCCGTTTTGTGTTTACACAAATCTTCCGAGCTGAATTTCATGAAACTTAGTGGACACATGGAGGAAGAACCCACTCAGTTTTGGTCTGGATTGTTATTACTTTTCTGTAAAGTAACACCATTTTAGTTTCACATTATCCCAGTTTTGAGATCAAGTTCTTGGTGAAATAGATTTAGATTTAGAAAATAGATTTGTGTATTTTATCTCTGTCCTTAGAAAAGCTCCACATGATATCTGGACTAAACCCCATATATAAAGCAATGGAGATGAGGCTGTAACTTGTGCTAATAAGCCCATTTCATTATAGCCATATTATTTCCTTTACAACTGAAAGTGTGGCAGTTTGTTAAAAAGCTGCAAAGCTTAATAGTTTACCAAAATTTACCACCGCAAACAAAGACTTAACAAGAAAAGAGGAGAAAACACACATTAGCTGTATTGCTTTCACAACATTTGTAATGCCAGATGGATAATAAATGGCTCTTCCATTAAAAAAAAAAAAAAAAAAACTTTTTCCTTTTTTGGTCCACATGTCCTGCAGCCAAAAGATAAATGATCCAAATGACCACTGGAAGGCTTTCCCACTGAACTGCAGGGATAACAAAAGGCAAAGTCTTGTGCTGGGGAATTTTTCACAACCTGGCAACACAAACATTTGTTTTTAAACCATTTTTAACACCAGTAAATTATTTGTCTACCCTTACAGAAACCCTTTATAAAAGTTTGAAAACTGAGATTCGTGCATTTTCATCCCTAAGAAATCCCCTGTGTCCTGCCATCAATGTAACCGAAGTTGGTACACCTCAGTAAGATGCGTGCCAGGTTAGCACGCCAGCTACAGCGTGTCTAGGTGTGGTTTAGCTCAGGTCCAGCTCACCGTCTCTCCCGTGGTGGTCGGGTCTCAGGGTCACTGCCTGCTGCGCTGCTCTCAGCTCGCCGTGCAGAAGCTCGATGTTGCTCTTCAGCTTCTTGATCTCGTTTTCACGCTGGCACATTTCCAGCCGCAGCACCACCATGCCATCCTCCACAACTTTGGCGATTTCTGCCACGGCTGCTTTAGACAAGGCATCAATCACGGAGGCGATCTGAGAGCGCAGAGCAACGCTGCTCAACATTATCGTGAACCGACCGAGTGACGGAGGGCTGAACTTTAAAGGCAGAGCAGTAGCTCGGTGGGTCCCGCGTCAGGGTGGTAAGTTTACCCCTCTGTTTAAGCGAAACAGGCCGTTGCGGGAGCCGCTGGCCGTTTACAGCCTGCAGGCATTTGGTTAGCCTGATGTTGGTTTTTAATGAGTACAAAGAGATAAACACTTTCTCGTTTTACGGAAGTGATGACACAAATACCGTAAAAACACAGATAAGAGCGCAACGCATATTGCCACCGCACTTCCGAGGCTTTTAACCAACCAAAACCTGCTTTTTTCTTGCTTTTTGCCCTTTAATCAGCATTTGAATTGGTTTGTATCAGAAACCAAGAAAAGTACCCCACATACTGCAACACCCTGTATTTATATATATTACATTATTAATATATAATTTGACAGTTGTTTTATAATTTTTTTAAAATACTTTTCAAAGGTAATTTTTAACCCAACAAAATGTAAGCCTGACACTTTATTAGGTATACCTTACTAGCACTTTGTTGGACCCCCTTTTAACTTCAGTTTGTGGCACAGATTCATCAAGGTGCTGGAAACATTCCTCAGAGATTTTGGTCCTTATTGGCATGATAGCATCACACAGTTGCTGCAGATTTGTCAGCTGCTCATCCATGATGTGAATCTCCTGTTCCACCACATCCCAAAGGTGCTCTGTTGGATTAAGACCCCCCCGCCCAGTGATACACGACAGGACGGATCCATGCTTTCATGTTATTTGTGCTAGATTCTGACCCTAACATCTGAACTTGCAGCAGAAATCGAGATTCATCAGAGCAGGTGACACTTGTCCAGTTTTAGTCAGCCTGTGCAAATTGTAGCCTCAGTTTTGTAAACCATCCACAGATGTGACTCATAAGGGACTTTCAAATAAAATGGACAATGATAGACATTCACTCACCGGCCACTTGATTAGGTATCTCATTGTACATCCTGTATAATGACAATAAAGGCATTCTATTCTATTCTATACTTTGCTACATCACACAGTTACTGCAGCGCTGCTGGCAGCACATTCATGATACAAATCTCCTGTTCAACCACATCCCAAAAGTGCTCTATTGGACTGAGTGCAGTGAACCGTAGCCTCAGTTTCCTGTTCTTAGCTGACAGGACAGGCCTCCGTTGTGGTCTTCTGCTTCTGTAGCCCATCTGCTTCATAGATTGACATGTTGCGCATTTAAAGATCTTTTGCATACCTTCATTGTATTAAGTGGTTATTTGAATTACTCTTACCTTCCTATTGGCTCAAAGCAGTCTGACCATTTTGTTCTGAACTCTGGGTTCAACAAGGCATTTTCACCCTGAGATCTGCCACTCACTGGACATTTCTCTACAGATGGTTGTGTGGGAAAGTCCCAGCAGAAACTGTCTGTGCCAACAACCATGCCGCACCCAAAGTCACTTAAATCATCTTTCTTCCCCATTCTGAGGTTCATTTTGGATGTCAGCAGGTCATCTTGGTCATGTCTACATCCCTATATGGATTAAGCTGCTGTCATGTGATTGGCTGGTTAGATATTTGAGCAGTTAAGCAGGTGTACCTAATTAACTGGCCCCTCTGATTGAATGCACCATTTGAACCCTGGAGTTGGAGATTTCAATGCAAAATGCACGTAAGAAAAAAAATGTCAACATTATACGTCATTGTTAAGAGAAAACAACGCTGCAAACAATTTAACAGAGTGCAAAAAAAATTCCACAATGATTTACTGTATAGGTATATACACACACACACACACACACACACACACACAAACCCCTGATGCACCCAAATGTTTTTACATAATAAGCAGTAAGAAAATAGATTTAAATTTTAAATTAAAAATATATTTATGGTTTGACAAGTAATCTTCAGTCACATACACAATAATTACACCATGGGAACAAATATTACAAAAATACCAACCACTGGGAGAATTACCACAAAATTTCCAAGGTACTGTAATACTTCTGAGTACAGTGATCGCATGACAAAATTACACCACCAATCACACTTCTTACAGTTATTAATAAGGTCGATAAAAGTTCCAAACAAAACATTTTCTTACATAAGAAACTATAAAAACTGGCGAAACACAAAAATGTCTACTAAACAGTAACACAGGGATGGGCAAACTACGGCCCAGGGGGCCACACCCAGGCCGTTGGTCTTTTTAAATCCGGCCCACCAAAGATTGGTACAGAATTGCCCAAATCAAATCATATCATAATTATGACTGTCGAGGATTGCTACAACATACACCAGACTTCAATGCACTGGCAAAAAAACAACACTGTTCCCACTAAAAGTAAATGTAAGTATTAACACTGTAATGCCTTTTTTATGTTTATGTTATTATGTATCTGGTGCTGGCCCAGTTCTGTCAAATTTCAAAAAGTCAATGTGGCCCCAGAGCCAAAAGGTTTGCCCACCCCTGCAGTAACACATACATTATACTGCCAAAAGTATTCACTCACCCATCCAAATCATTGAATTCAGGTGTTCCAGTCACTTCCATGGCCACAGGTGTATAAAATCAAGCCCCTAGGCATGCAGACTGCTTCTACAAACATTTGTGAAAGAATGGGTCGCTCTCAGGACCTCAGTGAATTCCAGCTACCATGTGATAGGATGCCACCTGTGCAACAAGTCCAGTTGGACACTCGCTACTAAATATTCCACTGCAAAGTGTTAGTGGCATTATAACAAAGTGGAAGCGATTGGGAACAACAGTAACTCAGCCATAAAGTGGTAGGCCACTTAAAATCACAGTGGGGTTGGCAGATGCTGAGGTGCATAGTGCGCAGAGGTCACCAACTTTCTGCTGAGTCAATCGCTACAGACCTTCAGACATCATGTGGCCTTCAGATTAGTTCAAGAACAGTGTGTCGAGAGCACACTCCTAAACCTTGAAACTGTTGTGGCTGCAAAGGGTGGGCCAACATCATATTAAACCCTGTGGATTAAGAAAGGGATGTCACTCAAGTTCATATGCGTGTGAAGGTTCATGAACGAATACTTTTGGCAATATAGTATATGGCTTATGCAAACAATAATCCACATCTGTGAATTTAAGAGGGTCCTCTAGAGTATCATCAGTCATCCACGCACACTCCAACTACATTACACTGTGTTTCTTCCAATTGGACTCAAATATAGTGTAAAATGACACATCCCTGGTGACCACAGCTGTCCATGTGCACATCCACAAGGGAGTGGATACATATATATGCACACAGGCTAACATAAGACATGCATACTGGAAGGAGAAGGGCACCTCACAGTTGGTCTCTTCCATATCCTGTTGGCTTTATTAAAGAGCCCCTCTTTTTCATCAGATTAAAGAAAAGGGTTAGGGCCCAACAGCAAAAAACAAACACTAACAGTGGTAGTGGATATAAGTTGGTGGCGTTAACCACAGGAGCTATTCTCAAAGAACGAGTGCGACTGAAACATCCACACTACACAGGCTACGGTGGTGGTATGTTCGGGGAAACTAAAAACAAAGACTGAGTATATTTCTGCGAGCCCTTTACGTGATCGCCATATATATGAATGGACATTCTTGCAGTTTGATTGCCTGTGAGAAGTTTTTGAGTTAAAATATCCAATATTTTACACAAAATAGAACACAGATATTTGTTTATCAGAGAGTGGTTATTTTTATTTCTTTTTTGGGAGGCAGGGTGGGGGTTTATTATTTGGAATGGATATATGTAGATCTGGAAGAAATGGCTCTTTTCTAGGGTGAAACTCACCTCTGCTTTGTGCCAATTACTGATATGCAAAAACACTTTTTAAGCTTAATTATAACCATGCAATTAGGGGGAAAAAACAGTTTGTTTTAGTCATGACTTCCTAGTTTTGATGCAAAAAGGCTATTAAATTGTAAAGATGAAATTTGTCACATTAATGGGATGTCACATTATATTAATTTCTTTATATGTAATATCTCGCAAAGAAGTGTGCGTACCATAGAAAGCGCATCCAAGCAAATGATAAATATAATCACACTCATCCATCTGCCCCCTGTGATGCAGATCAGAAGACATTTTATGTTTTCATTCTTTCATTACAATAAAACTGTCAAAGTTCATCGGTAAAATAAAGGTTTGTGGAAATGTTCAAACTACTGCAGTCCATCGCCGCAGTATCTGATCGTTATCTTCCTTTTAGGTGGATCTCTTGATGTATTTTGAGTTTATCCAGCATCGTGAAGCTTTTATCACACTCCCTGCAGCTGTACGGCTTCAGCCCGCTGTGGAACCGCTCGTGTCTCAGGCAGTTGTCCCGCCTCGAAAACATCTTACCGCAGATTTTGCAACAATACGGCCTCTCCCCCGTGTGCACGCTTTGGTGCGTCTTAAGCCGGGTCTTCTGAGTGAAAGATTTCCCACATTCGAGGCACCTGAAGGGTTTGTAGGATTGGTGGGTGTGTTTCTCCAGCTGAGACAGGCATGAGAAACTCTTGCTGCACACAGAGCACATGAAGACTTTCTGATTTGATCTACACACATTCCTCACCCTTTTGGATTTACAGACATCTCTGGTCTGGTTAAGATCTTCAGTGTTTAATCTTGTTGAGATGGCTGTAGATGTTTCCACATGAGGCTGAGGTAGTGATGGCCCAGATTGCTGGGAACCCTGGCTGACTGCAGTCGGTGAAATATGTCTGAACTCTTTGTTATGAACAGACTCTGAAGTGATTCCTCCCGTACACACAGGCCGAGTCTCTACCTCTACTTTTCCCGGCACATCTGCGGGTTCCTCTGCTGCGCACAATGAAGAATTATAGGAACTCTCCGTGTTTCTCTGAGCAGAATACTGATCAGCATGAGAGGGGGAAATCTGTATGTGCTGCTGCATTGCTGCAAAGTTTCTCTCAAACATGCTGCAAGAAGGCCACGTCGAGTCATCCTGCTCCGCCTTAACACAAACATCTGCTCGCGCTCTGCTGTCTTCTGTTTCTGCGTTCGCAGGTTCATCCTCTGGCTCGTGCTTCACCACTGGCCAGATGTTTTGGCTCTCCTCAGTTCCATTTTGAGCAGTTTCTGGTTCAAGATACACTGTGCTCATTTTTAGATCCTCTTTTTTGTCTGCAATCAAAAGAAGGACAAGTGTAAAAACACATGACTTTGATTCTCAACCCACATATGCAAGTAAACAAAGCCTTTAATTGGTTTAACCAGTATAAGACTTTTAGTGCTTTTCTTACCTGGAAGGGGGTGATGTTACATGCTCCAATCGCAAAGCACCGCTTCCTCATAAACTGTGTGTCTCATTCATCGATTTACTGAAATAAACTGTCTACTTTTGTAAGTGCTTGTGAGTTTTACCTGATTCTAATATATCACTAAAAGGATGAGTCAGCTGAATCTTCTGATTAACTGAAAATGTATTACATTTTTCTAAGTTAATAATTTTATAAATGCTAAAGTTAGAGGGTTATTTCCGGTTTCGTAAACCTGATTTTGTCTGGCTCATGTAACAGACAACGGGTCTTTGTTCTTCCTAAAATGTTATTAAAAATATTTGAGTAATAAATTAATAACTTTGGTTCATCAGACCAGCATATACCTGATGAAGGTTGCATTGGACCTAAAATGTAGATAAAAGATTTTGAAAATTTTCATATTTTCCTTCACGTCTTTAACCAGACTTTTTACTTCATGTGATATATTGCTTGTATTTATCTATGTGTAATGACAATTAACATGCAATGTCTCTGTTAAATAAGTGAATAAATATATACCTCTGATACAGCTATTTATCAAGATAATGTGGAAAAAACTACGTTCTTGATAATACTATGTTCTGAAAACTGCACAAAGCAAAAAATCTTAGATTCCATGTAAGATGTAAATAAAAACAAAATGCAAAAACTGCAAATCGTTTGAATTCTGCATCTAATTGAAACAGCACAAAACAACTTAAGCAACTGAAATTTAATTATTTTATGTATTATGTGTGTATTAAAATATGCTTATTTTGTTTCTATGTCACATTTATTACATTGCATTTTATTAACGTTTTAGGAAGCATCCTATCTTTATGCGGGGTTTACAGGCTAATAGTTTGAAATTAGTAATTAATTGATATATTGGAAAAGCTTCAAAGCCGTTCATAGCACTAGACGATCTTTGTTGAAGGTGATCTATTGCTCACATTAGTTTAGTGATAATGCACCTTAGCCCTGCTTTTAATACCCTGGATCACCACATTTTTTCTAGCTCACCTTGAACACTGGGTTGTATTAAGGGTACAGCTCTTCACTGGTTCGCTTCTTATCTTAAGGATAGGACACATTGGCCTGTTTTACTCATCCTCTGCCCCTGTTTCTTGTGGGGTCCCTCAGGGGTCCATCATGGGACCAGCTCTGTTCTGTTTGTATCTCCTTCCATTTAGTAATACTATCAGGAGATACAACATCTCATTTCATTTCTATGCTGTTGACTTACAGCTATGTCTTTGACTAAAATCTCAGGGTTCCCTACAGCCTCTATACTGGACTGCCTTGAAGGTATTAAAGGCCAGATGACTGATAATTTTCATCAAACAGCGACAAAAGTGAGATTATCAACTTTCAAAATCTAGAAGCTCCTGTTCTGGCAAGTTAAGTCATCTCACCCCGTATTTTACTCATGCAAAAGACCTGGATGTTGTTCTTAACTGGGAGCATTGCTTTAAGAATCATTGCCAAACTCTTTTCTGTCTTCTCATGATCTGGAAAAAGTGATGATGGCTTCTGATGATGCAGATTCAGCTGCAAGACTTGTGACACAAATATGAGCACATCACTCGAGTCTTGGTCTCTCTGAAATGTCTTCCTGTCAATTTTACTGATTGTTTTTAAGGCTCTAAACAGGCAGGTCCCACCTTATGTCACCAATTGCATTCATTTACATTTAGCTCTCTCAGATGAACTTGCAATCATGTCTTTAACTTCACGCCTTAAACAAAAAGGTGATAGAGCCTTTGAAATCACTGCTCCACATTTGTTGAACCAGTTAATGCTTGATATAAAAAAGAGCCCCCCCATCTCTGCTTTTAAGTCTGGGCTCTAACCCACCTTTACTCTGTGGCCTTTCCAGTCCACTAATCATTTCCCATTTGCTGTTATATTTGTAGCTTTGTTTGTCCCCTGCTGTCATCTCTTTATTGTCGTCACACGGCCTCTTAACATGTCTTTTATGTGTTCACTTTTAAAAAAGTATATATGCATTAACACGTATATGTGTTTGCATGTATACATATTTTGTGCAGCACTTTTGTCAGTGAAAGCTGTGTTTATATGTGCTTTATAAATACATTTTATTTACTAATAATTCATATTTAAGCCGAACTTAACAGTAAACCATCACCACGTGTTAGGAATGATAATTTATCTTCTACCGTGCAAGAATCGTAGTTTATAAGCGAACAAGATCAAAGTTTCGTTTTTTTTAATGAGGTTCGTTAGGTCGGTTCCAGATGTTCCTGTTTCTTACCTTCTCGGGAGGCCTGATTCTCGGCTGTTGTTGGTGCTTGCTTGTCCTCTGTCTGTCTGCTTGCGGCAGCTTCTTGAGCTTTGCGAAGCTCAGCCTCTATCAGCTTCAAACTTGCTCGGAGCTCCTGAATCTCGCCCTCCTTCCGACTCATCTCCAGGCGCAGGACCGAACTCCCGTCCTCCACCAGCTTCGTGATTTCTGCCACCGCAGCCTTCGCTAACACGTCCATGATGGCTGCGACCTGCGCACCAAAGGAGGAGGGGAAAGACATCCTCCAGACTGAAGTTTAAAACTCAGCAGCAGTCAAATCTAGGCTGCACTAACAGCTGTTGTATGCGCAGAGTGCGAGATGCAACTTCCCTGCTGTTGCTTTGGTTTTCTTCCGGAAAAATAAAAAAGCGGATATGACGTAGAGAACGACGGCCCTAAAAACTCATAATCAACATTTTAACGAGAAGCACTCCGAGAGCGCAAACCTCCCTCATAGCAGCCCACTCTTTGGGCAGTGTTTACTTTTAATGTCCAGTTATTTACTAATCAATACCTATTATCCATTAACTACTCCTGCATGTTTGTGTAATCAAAGTAAACATCTGTCATGTTGCCCTTATTTGTTTTTTTCCTCAACTACAATCTTCTTAAATCACGTTTAAACAGAAAACAAAATGAATATACAAAATACTATTCCCTTAATAACTTAGTTTAGCTTATTATATAATATTATACTACAGTATGTTTCTAACTAACTGGGCAGCTCATTCTCTTTCTGTGCGCAATACTTCCTTTAAAGATATGACACAATTTGAAAGAAAGGCAGATGTGAAATGTAAAAGTGAGGTCAGAGGTCAAATGTGACATGATCTGTGGATGCAAACTAGATTGTGGTATTTAGAATCCCCGTGTTGTTTCCTAAATGTTACCAATACAAAAAAAGGCAGTAGAATTTTAAGCATAGTTTAAAGCTAAAATTAATTTTATGAAAGTTTGAACATATTTGACCTTGAAAAGGTCAGAGGTCCAAAATGATGTGATATTTAGAATCCCCATATATCATTCCCTATATGCCTATATGTTGTCAATACAAACAATGGCAGTAGAAAACAGTTTAAATAGCTCTATATAGCATTATTACTGTGTTTTACCTTCAGATCAAGATGTTTGCTTTGAGAGTGCTGATAGAGAAGTACAGAAGAGGTCAGAAGCAAATGCACTGTGTCTTTGTGGATCTAGAGAAATACATGACACAGTGCCAAGAGAGGAACTGTGGTACTGCATGAGGAAGTCAGGTGTGGCAGAGAAGTATGTGGGGCTGGTGCAGCAGACAACGAGACAGTGGTGAGGTGTGCACTAGGAGTGACAGATGGGTTCAAGGTGGGGGTGGGATTATATCCACTGAGCACCTCATTGTTTGCAGTGGTGATGGACAGGTTAGCAGATGAGGTCAGACAGGAGTCTCCGTGCATTATGATGTTTGCAGACAACATTGTGATCTGTAGTGAGAGTAGGAAGCAGGTGCAGGTATGCTCTGGAGAGAAGAGGGATGAAAGTCAGAAGCAGCAAGACAGAATGCATGCGTGCGAGTGAGAGGGAGACAGGTGTAACAGGGAAGATGAATAGAGTAGAGGTAGTGATGGTAGAGGTAGTGATGGTTTCTATACTTGGGGTCAAACATCCAAAGCAACAGACAGCACACAAGAGAGGTGAAGAATAGTGTGGAAAAATCACAGTTATTGTCATGTCCTGGGCCGGTGGCCCAGTGTTTTGTGTTCTTTTGCTTTTGTCTAAACTTGTATCTTTGATTTGTCCT
>JAVDPK010002705.1:355059-372722 GCA_034780415.1 Cichlasoma orientale | reverse complement strand
TTGTTCTTGTCGCGTCGTTGTAGTTGTTCCCTGCCGTTGTCGCTCCCCGCCTGCTTTGTTTCTGCTTTTTATTTCTGAATAAAACTCCAGTCCTGCATTTATGTCCGTGTTTGGGGTCCTCATTCCGGCCAGCGCAGCGGGGAACCGTGACAGATATCTGTCTCTGTGCTCTGAAAAGGCCATAAAACTGTAAAATAATAATAATAATAATAATAATAATAATAATAATAAATGTCTTTGGAACTCTTAAGCTAATTAGTACTCAGAAAAATGCACAGCAGTCTCACCAAGTTTTGGCCAAGCAGCTTTTGTGGTTTTAATCCAATTTATTTATTTATTTTTTTTTTATGATTTGTTATATTTGTCAATGTTTTTAGTGTAAGCTGTTTAAATCAAAGCTGACCTATCAGCTAAAATTCTGAAGATGTAAGCTAGAGGGCATCAATAATTTATTAATTATTTTTGTTAAATTATGCTTCAGCACTATCACCTTTACATAGGTGATGATTGTTCTAATGAAGTTTAAATAAACAAAGGTTAAAGCACAAGACTACACAACAATTTGAAAACATTTTATTCACACAATCCAAAAGATCGGACTCCTATGACATATTCATATTCATGTTCATTTACACAGTTTATCCATCATCGTTCAACACACATCTCCCTTCCTTCACATAAATGTTTTTGTACACTTTTTTATAACGAGAGAGAAAACTCGTTACTTGGAAAAAGTGCAAACACTGAGTGTAACAGGAAGCGTGTTCGATGCAACTATCTTTACTTTTAGACTAAAACGGACTTCTTTTTAATGTGTTGCTCTAATAACCCAGACTGTTGAAGCTGTTAACTAAAAATGGTAGTTTACTCAGGCTCTTTGATTACACAAACATTTTTTGTTCACACAATGCAAAATAGGTTGGACTCCTTTGACATCATATTCATGCTCATTTACATCACTTCAGTGTTTGCTTTCTGTTTCAGTTTTTTTTATCTTAGCATCAGGAACCATAATGGTAGATCTTTATTATCTTCATTCCCCATCCAGACACTATAAAGATGTGAGATTCTGACCATGCAAATCCATCGCTATCCCTTTGTATAGGCTCTGCTTTCTATTCTGATCTGTTTAACGAATGTCAAGTTTATGCTACAAAAACTTTAATTACTTGTCTTACATAGGCAGTACTGTAGTACTGTATGATACAATCACCATTCTACAAAAAAAAAAATACAGCCACTCCACATGTGGAAAAACAGTTTGTACACTTTAACTCTTCACTTCACTTCCCCAGCCCCTCCACCTCTCCCTCTCCTTCTCTCCCCCTCTCTTTTTCTCGCCTCATGGTTGCAATGGCGACGGCCTCGTCAAAACACATGCTGAGGGGACTGTTTCTGACTTCAGCCCTGTCCCTCCTCCTGTCCCTCTCCCAGCTGTCTCCCCTGAGTCTTGGCCTCTCTTTTATCTCAGTGCTCTCGTCGTTCAGGTCTCCGTCCTTGACAGTTTCTCCTGCGCAAACTTTGTCCTGCTCTGCTGGGACTCTCAGCGTGTTGTCCCTCCCTCTGTCGGCGTCTCTTCGCTCTCTTTGCTGCTGCTGCTGCTGCTGTCGGATGGTCAGGGCGGTGATTCTGCAGTGCTGCGGCTTCGGAGGCACCACCGGCACAGCTTTAGCTTGGTAAATTTTGGGTTGCGAGGAGATCACCTTACTTTCAACGCTTGGTAAGGTGTTGTCACTTTTCTCACTCTCTCTACTCTCTTGCACATCAGAACCGACCTCTTGGAATTGTTTATCTTCACTTGGTGCTGTTTTAAGTTGCTCATCAGCTCTCTGTTCCCTGCCCTCTGAAAGCACTTCACCTCCATCATGTTCCTGAGCTTCTTCTTGGCTGGCCATCTTCTCAGGAGTTGCTCTCTGGGCCTCATCATCCTCAAACTCTTGTTGAACTTCTAAGCTTGTTTGCTCTCCTTCAGCCGTCTCCATCGGTTCCTCCTCTATCTCTACCCTAACTTCTATCTTCTTTGCCTCTTCTTTGTCGACTTCCATCATTTTCTCCCCAGAAACCTTTCCTGCGTGCTCTTCGTCCTGTTCATCTTTTCCCATATCTGCTTGTCCAGCAGCGCCCTCCCTCTCAGACTGCGCCTTTTCCTCATCTTCTATCACTTCAGATACAATGTCCTCGAGTTCTTCCCAAATGTCATTGTGTGTCCCACAAATTGCAGAATCCTGCTCTGTGCTACTATCATGTTTTATGTCAGCTTTTCCTTCCAAGGGTTCTTCCCTCATGTTTTCGTCACTCTCTTGACACATGTCCTCCATGTCATTGCACACCATGCTGTCCTCCCCCTCCTCACGGTCTCTCTCTGTTGTATCCTCTCCATCACAGCTTCTGCTCACACTAGCCACAGTGCTTGATTCATCAGTGTCCTCACTGGGTGGCAGTGGAAACTCTGCACAGCAGGTTGTTGAGACCTCTGACGTGAGAGATTTTTCACTTTGAGCATCTTTCGTAATGCTCAGGTGTTCCTCTGTTGCTCCGCTGCAGATACATGAGAGATAAAAACTGTTTAGACACGTGCAGTATAAGTTATCATTTCAGTTAAATGGGCTGAAGCCACTATAAGTAATTTATTATTTTAGTATTTATTAAGCTGATGGCATACAGTTTCATATATCAAAAGAGAATTTATATTATTTATTTCACCAGAGTGTGCGCACACTAGGTTTAAGTTATTTTACGTCCCTGCGCGGTTTGAGCCTAAATACTGGTGTATCCATCCGCGGGGCTTATTGCATGCAAAGAGCTGAAGGAGGCAAAACCATATAATTCATGCATCATTTATAGCGCCATACTCAGGGGTTAAAGTGGGCCAGACCGAGTGCAGATGTCCGTAAGTTGTGGTCGTGGTACTTGAGCATCTAGTGCTACAGAAGAGGAGCTTAAAAGTAACGAGTAACGTTTATTAAGTGGCAGGTAATTTCAAATGCAACGTTTCCAAAAGCTCAACAAATATCAGCAAACTGTGCAGTTTGTCACACAGTGTGTCTGCTAGCTAAAGGTACAGCTGCTTTATTTCCCAGGGAGATGTGTGTGATGTGAAGTTGTGTTTTTTCATATCGTGAAATGTCCTGCAAAACAAACTGAGGTACACTAACTTTGTGTTATTCAAAGGTTGCATGAAGGCAGTTTAGTGCAGGATAAGCAGGTTAGCTTGCTCTGCTGTGGTGAATTTACAGTAAAGCTCTGTGTTGGGCGGGTGCACAGCAGCTGTGGTGTTCATGGTCAGAGTTAGCTTACGTCAAGTGCAGCAGAAATTAGTTTGAATTTAAACTGATAAAGCTTAGATTCATTCACTGAATTCAACCTTTATACCAACTGTATACTGTCAGTATAAAGACAGTATAAACAGTATAGTGCATGTATATTGCACATGTTCTTTTGCACACCGTGGGTCATGGGAAACGTAATTTCAGTTCTCCATCTGTCCTGTGCATTCAGCAGCAATTGACAAAAAAGTTGAATTGAGTGCTGCTGGACTCAGTTGCTTAAAACCAAAATAATGAACTGAAAGGTGCAAAAACGTTGTGTGTCTGAGCAGAACTGCAGAACTCGGTCACCACAACAGTGTCCTTTCACATTACATGCAGTAAACAAATGCATATTAGAGCCATTTTAGTAAAAAAAAAAAAAAAAAATTAAAGATGGGGTTTTGGGGGGTATATGGGGGGGGGGGTTAAGTCAGAAATTTTCATGAGTGGGAACTGAACTTGTTAAAAGTTAAAAATCAAACATTGTAGAGAAAAATATCTCATGAATGGATAGATGGAAATTTACTGCTTTAATCTCAGACAATATCTGAGCTTTCTTTTCACAAATTTATGACTTTAATCTCTAGCTGTGCGCTTTTGTTGTTGTAGTTATCTGTCTCACTGTTGGTGTAAAATCATGAATAAAGCAGCTGTGCTCGGGCATTCTTTGAATAACAAGGCAGTAAAACTTAGGACAGAAATGCACATGCACGATAACTCAATTGTGATATATTCAAATCTGAAACCGTCATCAGTTTTCACCTCTGCGTATCGTTTTCCTGCTGCTCTCCTCCCTGGTGAACTTTATCTTCATCTTGTTCTTCTATTGTCTCCTTTTCTTCCAGTCCATTTGTATCTTCTCTGTCTTTCACTTCTACCTGCTCCCGTTCTCCTGCAGCTGTTTCTGTACATGCCCAATGTTCATTCGCTGGCTGGCAGTCTCTTTCTACAGGAACTCTGTCATGAGCGGAACTTTCTTTTCCATCAGTTTGAAATTCAAACCCTGTGTTTAAAAAGAAATCCGATGGAAGGCTTTTAACAAACATGCTCTCATCTTCCTCGCTACTGTATTCATTATCATCACTGTCGTCCCCCGAAGCCTCGTCATCGAAGAAAGACTCCTCCGGTACGTGGACAGGTGAGGTCATGTAAGGCAGGCTGAGGGATTTTGTGTGTCGATCGTGCTGGTCGAAGCTGAGCGGTCTGTGTGGATTTGACTCGCTCTGATTTTGGGTGTGTGTTTGAGGGTCTGGGTGCAGGCGTGACCGTGGCTCTGCAGGACAAGGAGAAGTCTGAACTTGTGCCATTGATTCATACTCATCATATGAGTGACCAGGAGGTTCAACAGAGAATTCGTTCACCTAGCGGGAACAAAGAGAAGCCACATTAAAAATACAGTGTAATCCTGCTCCTGTGAAAATGGTCACCATTCTCTTCTGCAAACTTACCAACTCTTATCCTCGTATGCTAAGAAATATTTGCAACCAGACAAAAAACACACCTGATAAGAAACACTGAGGTCGATATGGTCCGGGGCGCTGCAGTCCATTTGGTCCAGGAATTCAAAGTTGTCTTGAATGTATCCGGACATATTCTGGTTATCTCCTCCCACCTCCGTTGAGCTGAGGATTTCAGAAGCATCAAGCTCGCCATTACCTTCATGCTCAGTCCCCTCTGGCTGAAGCGAATCCCCCTCACCCGCTTTCATGTCTGTGAATGAGGTATTGGCCAAGGTTAAATGTGTCCTAAATTCAACAACGTTCATTTGTTGCACTGTACTTTCAACACAATAACCTCAAAATCTGAGACAGCTGCAGAAAAATAAAGAGAAAACATATACAGTTCTGGGGAAAATATAAGAGTAAGCACTGAAATTGTTTTATTTCCTTTTTTAAGTGTTTATCAGTGTATTCTTAATTATGAAATTATTAGGCTTTTATTTTTTTTTACTGATTCTCAAAATATGCTTATTTTATTGGAGTAAATGGCTCCATGTGTTATTTGAACTTTTTAAGAGTTAATAGCACTACTGGGTTGGGGCATAAGTAACTTAGAGGAGCCAGATGGTTTTCACCCTTCAGATCAGTCTAATGTGCTAATTTGTACTAAACACATAATACAGCTGAGGTTTAGAAGAAAGTCCAGTTTGCAGTTATTTGGTCGCCTGCTGAAGGCGCCAGAGGAAAAGTCAAAGGTTTGGCAGTTTACTCTGTGGGTTTGTGTGAGTTAGCAGAAAATTTTATGGAATCATTTTACATGAAACCACTTTGGACCTCAAGGTTGCACTAGAAAAAAATAACAAAGAGACTGGGGGTCTTAAGTGTTTGTACCAGATTTTAAAGCAATCCGTGTAGCAGCAACTAAGATATTTAAGTTTGGACCACATAACCAACAAATGATATTAATAACAGTCATTATTTTCAGGCCTTGTAAGTAAAAGCAATCATGGTAATGAAAGAGTTAAAATTACCCATGTAGTCATTTTCTTCGACAGCTTGTTCAGCGTCATTGGCGTCTTGTTTAGGATCTTCTTCTGAGTTGGAGGTTTGGCTTTTGGCTCGTTGTCTCTCATACTTGCCTCCTTCCTCTCCTGCTCCTTCTCCTGTTTTATCCTCAGCACCACCTGCTGCCACCGTATTCTCTGCCATGTCCACATCTTCTTCACTGCTTTTCTCCTTGTGACTTTTCACTTCCTCCTCCACCACCTTTTTGTTTTCTTCCACATTCCATTCCATTACTCTGTTTGCCTTTTCTTCTCCCACCTTACTTTCCACCTTGTCTCCTCCATTTTTATCTCTGCCACGGTGTATGATCCTGTCAGCCCCGCCCCGTTGAAGAACCCCCAGTGCCAGATTAGAGGTGATATGTAGTGGCACAGTAACGATGGTGGGTCCTGTGATGTGCATGGCTGCTCTTCGACCAGCTTTAGTGGAGATTCCTGGAGATCTGGACTGGACAGTATCATTGCTTGCTAACCCCAAACCTTCTGGATCAAGAGCTGTGTAGGTACCCTGTACGCCTGCACTCCCACTTACTAGCCCTGTTCCCCTGCGGTAGGTCACAGCATATTCACTGCCACCTAGTGCACCTGCAGATACTGCGACATCAGAGGCAGGCTGAGGGGTGGCAGTGACAAGGGGAGACATGTTGGTGGAAGGAGGGCGCTGGCCAGAACGCCTGGTACCTAAAATATAATGATAAATGTAAGTTTAGTCTAAGTAAATTTGTATTTTGATATAACCTGCAAATAATAATTTTTAAAAATATTACTTTGCACCAGTGTGGTAACATAGTCTCATCCAGGTCAAGAGCTTGAAAAAGGCAACTAGACTTTCACTGACCGCATCAACTCAGTGGATAAAAACATTAGGTTCACCAGGGAGGATGCCAGGGATTCTTGTTCATTGAGGAAAATGGAAGCCTCATCATTAAAGTTTACTGGAAGCTCACACACACACACACCAGTACCTACTCTTTGACTCTCACCACCCACTGGAACATAAACTTGGGTGATCAGGACCCTGCAACACCGGGCAGAAAACGTTCCCTCTGAGGCAGAAGGGAAAGAAAAGGAGCACACACGTGTAAAGAAAGCTCTTAAAACATGTGGTTATTCCAACTGGGTCTTCATCAAATCAGTGAAGATACACAAGAAAGAAAGGATACCTCCACACCCTAAAAACTGGGTCATCCCAAGGACGAAACTCCCAAACACAAGCTGAGCAACATAGTGTCTGCTGTGCAGTGCAGTGAGGAGTGCTCGGACCGCTACATTGGAGAAACCAAACCAAGCAGTCACTCCACAAACACACGGCACAACGTAGAAGAGCCTCCTCAACAGGACAGGACTCAGCTGTACATCTGCATCTAAAGGATAAAGGGCACTCCTCACACTGATGCCACTGTTCACGTTTTAGACGAGGAACACAGATGGTTTGAAAGAGGAGCAAAAGAAGACGTTTATGTCCACTGTGAACGACCATCACTGAACAGAGGTGGTGGCTTATGACACCAGCTGTCAGCCACCTATAATGCAGTCTTGAGATCTCTTCTCTGGCGTCTCAAAAAAAACCCCATTCAAAACCTACTTCAGGTGACCTCAAAAGGGTCTCACAGTGGTTTCACCCGAAACTCCTGCTGGTAATGACCCACATCTTTTTTCGCGCGTTGGCACATACTCAATAGTGGGGTCAAAGACCACCTCCAGAAACCCCCTCTAGGGTTAAAATATTTGGGACTCTCCACCTTTTGTTTTTAGAGCTGAAGAAGCCTCATGAGTAAGAGATGAAACGTCTCTAAAGAAAGTGAAAGAATTCAAGTCGCCTTTTTCGAACATGACTTTTAATCAACAATGTGTTCCTGTACACAAATATTGTCCCCCTAGTTTCATTTTCCTGTACATGATTTTTCATATGTAGTTATTTGTGTCCACATAAACAAAATAAATATTTTCCTCTTTCAAATGGAGAAAAGGACAACATTTGGAGACTTATGGGTTGGTGGTGGCATCAATCATTTTGCCACTCAAGCCAGAGTTTTGGTACCTCATGGGACACTTATTGCCAGAGTTGCCAGAGTGGCACCCAGAAAAAGTACTAAAACGTGAAACATTCCTCCTTTAGAAATACATTTGTTTCAAAGTCATGGTGCCTCTCATGGAAAAACAAGGCTGCTGTTCTACTGTTTTCCTTTGTGATACAGTCTATAGATGCATTTTGCAAGTAGGCTTACTAGTGGTTGTAGTTCTCTGCTCTCTGATCTAAAGTTTCACAGGCTGAGACTAGATCTCAAAAGTCAAAGATTTCTCCATGGCCAGGCCTGGTTACGTGAAAATGCATTTACTGATTTGTTTTATATATGTAAGTGCAGTGAGTTGACTCTTTAACAAACTTCAGAGCCTCACAGCTTAATCAAATTAACTCAATTAAATAAACATTTCAATTTCTTTATAAAAAGGAGTGTAGATTTAAAGTTCAATTCATTCTTAACATTTTTACAGTATTTATTTATCACTCGAAGTCACAAATTCATTTTTTAAACGTTTCAGAAGACCGTACCTTCATTTGGATAGGACGGGCTGCTGAGGGAGTCCATGCTTCTTGCAGGTCTCAAAGCAGGCCTTTCTTTCTCTGAAACTAAAAAAATATAAAAGTACTTCTAAAATATGCAAGATAAATAGCGAGAGAAGCTGTGAGAACTGATCATAAAAGTGATTTCCAAAACAGCAGCCAGCGGCAACATCCAGAAACAAAATCCTCAGTTTTTCAAAAGTAGATCAATATAATACATCACAAAAGCAAAACTAAATTAGAAAGCAAACAAAAAAAGATCAAAATGATCCAAAAAGCAAACCTATTTATGGAAAAGAAGAAAGTAATGCATGTAGGAATAAATAGTGTAACTCATTTCCTTGTTTTGTACCTTTGGCTGAGGGTTTGTGTCTTCGCCGTGGGTCGGGGAATCGTCCTCCAATGTTGAAGATGGACATCCACTTCCTGCCTTTAAGGGATCCTTTCCTCCTGAGGTGAGCAACACATGGACAATTGCAGGAATATGATTTATATGAAAATTAATTTGTTTTCTAAAATATAGTTTTCTAAAATATCGGAATCACATGCATTATTCCTGAGGTAAAGTTAACCTCACTTCAACTTCACCTGGTACTCTAAAAGGGTGAGTATCAAGCATTTTGAATATAATGTGCAGCAATGGGACTCAGATAAAGGAATGGTTTACTCACTTGTCTGTGCCTTCAATGATGGCGTGGTAAGGTCTTATGGCAAGAGGACCATCCCCTGGACTGATATTCCCGTAGCTAGCAGCCGCAGTGGGAACAGGCGTGAATAAAATTTCCTCCGACTTGGGAAATGCTGACGGGGAGGGGAGGGACTTCCTTCTTTCTTTTGATAGATCTGAAGAAGTCAGAGGAAAGATTTTAGCCACTGTAGGTACGTAAGTCTATATCTGCACACGAAAGTCTGTGGCTGCAGATCTGTGTTCTGACCTTGGTCGGGAAACAGCTGCGGGACATGTGTGAGAATGAACTCCACCACGATGGACTGGACCCTGACCTCCATGAAGGCTGCAGTACCGTTGAATCCTGTTGCTTCGATGTCTTTTGACCTTTTCATATAAATTGATAGATCGGTTTACTGACTGATTATTGTAAGGAGGAAGCACAGGAAATGGCTATATGCTAAAAGAGAAGAAGAAGAAGAAATGGAATGGAGTAGACTGATGGATGAATAGGCAGGAGAACATCTTTATGTGGTACTGAATAAGTGAAGGAAAGGAAGAGAAGAATGGTAGATTCTGCTGCTTCATTTGTTTGATGTCTAATTAAAATAAAAAAGAAATTCAGTTATAATTTATTAAACCACACACAATGTAAATTAGAATTACTGTAACTCTTAACAGTTCATATATACAGCATTTTCCCTCAGAATCAAAGCAGGTAGTGAATCCCTCAGGTGATAACAGCACATAAACAACACACACTGATCTATTCAACAGGTATTAGCACACCTGAGCAGATTGGGAGCCCAGACGATGGCCAGATTCCTGGAGTGCATGTTGGTCTCTGATGAATACGAGGCCATTCTGACAAGATGACGCATGAGAAACTCCAGAGTCCTGAAACACAGACATAAGACATGATCAGCTTCTAAATTTGCAACCTTGTTAGATTCTTTTTTATGCATCCACCAGGTACTGGATGACAGCATCATCTGCTCTGACTTGCATTAGTTTCCACCTCGCGAATCTGAGATTAATGCTGAGTTGCTCTGTGTTTGGTCTCCACCAGCTCCCGAAGGAAATATCCGGTTAATTTTTTACTTTGCAGTTGGCAACTGTCTTGGAATCCTGTTTTGTACTGCGTGTAGTACTGCATTTGGTGTGGCTCTAGTTTTTGAGATGGTGCAGACATCTGACTAGCATGCTTCCTGGATCCTCCTAAGTGAGCTGTTTCGGACACATCCAACTGGAGTGAGACTCCAGAGCAGATCCAGGACACATGGGACTCATATGAATGGTTGGATGGACCAGAACAGCAAAGCTGAGTTCTGGCTCTTTTCCCTAAAACCTACATATATAAGAACACATACAGCCTGTGGTTGTGTCCAGTTTTTCCAAATAGTGTGCACTTTGTAAAAGCCCTAACCATAATCTTTCCTGAAGTAAGTAAATGGTGCTAATCATTGTGGTATTTACTGGACAGAAATAAAGACTGTCCCCTGCTTCAGGACAGAAAATACAGGTTGTCATGTAGGCTTAATGATAACAGCTATTTTATATCAGTAAAGGCTGTCACTGTGATGCAGAGGACTGTACCTGTAATGTGGTGGTGGTAGGTCTTTCAGGACATCTCCGATCTTTACCAGCCTTTCCTCCTCCAGCTGGATGCCCACAGCCTCCTGTAGGAATACAAGTTATTTTCTTTTTATTGCACAAACAACATATTTAAAAATGATCTTCTAAATGTCATGCCCATAGTTTTCCAGTCAATTTCTTTAATTTGCAGTGTAGATTTTTTATAAGCTTTGACCAATCTACACTCCGTGAACATGTGAGAGGGTTGGAAATTGTGTTAAATGCTCGCATGTCTGAGATACTCACAGCAAATTTGTCATACAGCTGATATGTGAGCAGAGGGTTGGGCAGCTCTCTGAAATAAGCTTTACACAGAGAGCTGACACAGTGGATGTCCTGCAGGTACACGTCCTTGTTCAGGTCAGGAGTCCCGTCATTCTCAAACTCACCCCTGTTTTGAATAATAATAACATAACACAACAACCAGGTTAAAATATATGTGGATTATATGGTGTATTTGCAAGTAAAGGTTTAAAGAGCAGCGCACACCTGAACACACACACACACGCGCACGTACGCACAGATTTTACCTGAGTTTCTGTATGTTGGATGACACTCCTGACAACCTGTAGATCCCATCAACAATCCCATTGTGCTCCACAAACTCACTGCAGCATCGCAACACGTGAGGAACTGTGAAAAAAAGACTCGAATGAATAACCTGAATATTAACACAATAAAAGCATGCTCAATCAATAATCTTTAAACACAAACATTTGTTTATTATACATTTTTGTCTCTGTTTTTCAGCATGTGGCAAACATGGAAGTCTGATGCCATTTATACACTTTATTTTTTATTTAAAATTTTATCGCAATCTAAACTTTATCATGTCCACGAAGAATAAAAAAGCTGCAGCTGAAAGTTGTTTTTTTTTTTTTGGCATTTTGTGCCGAATGCTGTTACCAAGCACATGCAGGGAACTTACTGACATGCATTTACCTTTTGGTTATTACAAATTACAAATATGCAATACCGAACGATTAAACAACCTGCACAGCTGGAGGAATAAGATAGTCATGTCGATAAAAGTACAGAAATATGTATTTATATATATATATACAGTCAACAAGTACAAAGTACTATAACCCATAGTACTGAATGATTTTTGACTGTGAAAAGTTGCCCAGACTCTTATGGTCCATAGATCTCATGGACTATGATTGTATGACACCATAAAGTTCCTGCAGAGCATTCTAAGAGGCAGACCTATCACTCAAAGTATCATCAGCTGAAACCTTCAATGTTCAATTCAACAACAAAGAGTTTAATTTCCAGGGTTAAAAAGCTTTTCAAAACCTTATTTCGGGGCAAAGTCAGTGCACCCTTTAAATGCTCTTTTACCAGGTTGACTGGTGACTCTCTACATGCCGTTTTTATGTCCTGGTGACCACTGATTACAATTTTTTTCTATAAATATTCAAAATAACTGCTCAGATAAACGCAATTACAAATGGCTGCTGAGACTTGGGTGAAATGCCTTAACGTCTATTGAATAGACTGCTACTGACTTTGCATCTAGAATCATCAACAGGTCAAAAAAACTAAATAAATAAAAGTTGTGGTTCTGAGATTTGACACATAAATGCCATTTAAATGAGCCACAGCTTTTGTGCTTATTGATAATGAGCAAAATTAGCATGCCAAACCACGAGTGTGAACACAGGAAATATTCTGCCTGTTTGCATTGTCATTGTTGACATGTGAGCATTCAGCTTGAAGTACAGAAATGCCACATTAGGCTGCTGATAACCTACATGTATACCTGAGAGGAATGCTGTAGTCACAGTCAAGTTGACCAGGCGCACAGCAGACACCTTCCTCATCCTCTCATCCCATTTACTGACACAAAATCCCGCATTTTGTTTACGCTGGTGAAAACGTGTCTCACGAGAAACGCGTGGCTCAAAAAAGATTTTCTGATCTATGGATGCATACCTGCTAAAACCCAAAGATAATTACCGGCTAGAACAGCAGCTGAAATACCAGATAATCATTTTAACAGTTACAATCCTGTGAAAAAGTATTTGCTTCTATCCTGATTTCCTAGTTTCTTGCATATTTCTGGCAGTTAAATAGTTCAGATCATCAAACTAATTTTAATATTAGACAAATCCAAGTACATACAAGCTTGCCCCCTAAACCTAATAACTGGTTGTGCCACCCTTGGCACCCTTTTTTTGTTTTTTGAGCCAGTCAGAGGTGGACTCGCTGGTGTGCTTCAGATCATTGTCCTTCTGCATGACCCAATTGTGCTTCAGCTTCACGGCATGAACCGATGGCCCGACATTCTCCTTCGGGATTTTCTGGTAGAGAGCAGACCATCGCACATCAAAGTAGCCCCAGACCATCACACCAGCAGCACCATGTGTGTTGGTATGATGTTCTTCTCATGAAATGCTGTGTTAGTTTTATGGCAGGTGTAACAAGACTGCATACTTTAAAATATTTTCCCAGAGGTCTTGGGGATCATCAAGACTTTTTTTTTTTCTTTTCTTTTGGTAATTGTGAGACGAGCCTTTGGGTTCATTTTGGTCAGCAGTGATTTTCACCTTGGAACTTGCCCACTCTCTTTCTTACTGTTGAAGCATGAACTCTGACCTTAACTGAGGAAAGTCAGGCCTGCAGTTCTGGGTTCTTCTGTGACCTCCTGGATGAGCCATTGATGCGCTCTTGCAGTAATTTTCGTAGGCTGGTCACTCACTGGTCCAAATGTCTCCATTTTTGGATAATGGCTCTCTCGAGTCCTTAGACATGGCTTTGTAACCCAGACTGATAGATGTCAATGACTTTGTTTCTCATCTGTACTTTAATTTCTTTAGATTGTGGCACGATGTGATGCTTTTTGAGATCTTTTAGCCTACTTCATTATTATTATTATTATATTTAAGTGATTTCTTGATTCAACAGCTCTGGCAGTAATCAGGCCTGCATGTGGCTTCTGAAACTAAAGACACCTTTCCAATAAAATGTGGTTAATCACAGTTAATTCATGATTTAACAAAGGTGGCAGTTGCTTTTTCCACATAGGGCCAGGGAGGCTTGGATAGTTTTTTTCCCTTAATAAATAGAATCATCATTTAAAAACTGCATTTTGTGTTTACTCTGGTTATCTTTGTCTAATATTAAAATTTATTTGATGACCTGAAACATTTAAGTGTGACAAATGCAAAAAACTAAAAGTAAGAAAGGGGCAAACACTTGTACACGTGTACTACACAAGTATAAAAGTGTGCATTAGGCAATAAAAGCAAACTTTAGTTCCCTCTTCTGTCACAAGGATTTGGGAATGTAAAATAAAATATATTCGTCCTTCACCTGATGGAGGCAAACTCTTACCTGCACAGTTTGTGTTGACCTTTGACATATACTTATATACATGTAATAACATTTCAGTATTAGTAATAGGCCCCACATTGTCCCACGCATCGCCCCCAAATTAGTTGGGGGGGGGGGTCACAGTATAAAATGACCAACACTCCTTCAAACCTTTGATTCAGCCTGGTGTGGTTAAAGCTGCACGGTTTGAGTAGCAAAGTCATAACTGAACACGGACCTTCAAGACTTGCTTATGGTTTTTTTAATGCACAGGCAAGTATCTTCTTGGTTTCATAGCTGTCATAAAAATATCACTGCAGAATGAGAAGCTAAGCAGTTAAAAAACATGATAAATACTCCATCAAGCCTGCTTACTAGCAGGTTGCTCACAGCTAACCTGACAGGGAATGTAATTTGAGCTTTTAAATGCTCATAAATGTTCAGATTCAGCAACACTTCTATGACATGTTTTATCTGCAATGTGCAGACATGTAGTTGTCCACGGATAGACAATGCTGGTATTTCTGCTGAGGTTAGACACCTGTATGTAGTTCATTTATCTCTGCAGGATGGTGTTTAAAGCAGTGAAGAAAACCATCCCAAGAAGAGAACAACAAGAAGAGAAGGACATGTTTTCGAGTGAGGGTTGCTCACTTACCCTCTTGACCAGAGGCAGTTAGGTGCTCCAGCAGATCACATCCGAACACCTTCTCTTTGTTCCCCCCTTTTCTTCGAACTCTCCTCATCTCTTCCTGTCTTCTCTTTTCACCTCACATTCAGACTGGTCTCTTCTGCCCTGCTGGTGACGGTCAGGTTCACTGACTGTCTGTACTGGATGTGTTGACCAAATTGGTTAATGCGATGATGACTCCGGTAAAGCGTTGCACATTTCAGAGATCCGACCGTGCTGCTGTTGCTTCTGTTTCCTTTGCCTCAGTGAATGTTGTTGGGTACAGGTTGTTTCCTCTGTGAGCTGCGCTGCATCGTAGCCGTCACGTAAAGTTGTGAGTGTTAGGACATACTTTGTTTTATCTTCCTCGCTGCAAAAGCAGAAATGATAACGGTTTCTTTGTGGAAACGGTAGTTTCACGTTGTAACAATAATCACACTCCAAATCAAACAAATTGCACTGAATCCCCAGCTTGCATATGTGGCTCTCCACTTCCCCCCGATGCACTCAATTTATTTTCGAATGAAAGGCCACACCCTTGCCGCTGTACTTCTCCTATTCACTGAAAAAAGCCTCTGAGCGTTTCACTCCAATCACACTATAAGATTTCTCTGAGCTGGTGGACCCATTAAGCTTCCAATCTCAGCTCCTGCCTGAGGACCATGTTCATTACAGCCCCGGTCTGTCCTCCCTGCCCTCATGTCAGGGCCATTGCGGCCCTGTTCTCAGTGTAGCGGAAGTCGAGCACTGAACATATAGACTCACACAGAAGTTCAAACTCTCTCCCCACCCTCTCCATCTTCCTGACACCTGACACTGCTCTCCCATCATCCACCATCCCTCCGTATCTGCCCACGTTTTTCGGAAAGACTTTAAATGTAGAAATGTTAGGAAACAAACAAGTTAAAAAGCGAACAAAAGTTCTCCTACCTTCACTCGGCATCGGCACACAAGTAGCAGCATAAAATGATGACGCAACAAACCACTAAACTTCCCCTGTTAACTTCCTGAGTGTCTCTCCTTCTCTTGTGCTTTCTCTCTGTATTTGGCCCTCTGTTTCTCCGCCTCTGCTGATTGAGTAGGGAAATCAGTTCATAGTATCTGAATAGTTCATCTATTTCCTTTGTATGTGCTCTGTTTGTCTCTGTGTAGGCTGAGCTCCATTGCCCTGACTGAAATAAGTACATCTGTACGTACTTTAAGGATGAGGGAAACTAATTTGACCCAGTTTTCTTTGACTGCATCAGTTTTACATCAGTGCTACATATAGATACTAATACCAGTATAAACAGGAGTTCCATAAAATGCCACAAACACTCAGAATCTCAGTGAAATCATAACAGAAACTAAAGCTAGCGCAAGTCACCAGTTAATGCAACAGACCGTAGATCACTAAGCAGTGTCACGCCATGGCACTGTGCCACCGGAGAAGACGACAAACAGCCGGGCTGCAAAAGTAGTTCATACAACCACAGAGGACATTGCTGCAACACAAAGTAACAAGAGTCATAAAGTAATGCAGAGAGACACAAAAAATCCTTCCACTAAATGTAAAACAACAAAGAATTATGTATAACACCAGCTATAGATAGATAGACAGACAGACAGACAGACAGACAGACAGATAGACAGACAGACAGATAGACAGACAGACAGACAGATAGACAGATAGATAGATAGATAGATAGATAGATAGATAGATAGATAGATACTTTATTGATCCTGAAGGAAATTAGGTCACCCAGCAGCTTAATACACACAATAAATAGATTATAAACAATGGAGGTATAAATTACACAAACTATATTAACAATACAGACTAACAAACTATACTAACTATACAAACTATACTAAACTGTACGGGGGTTTAGTGCTCTGAAAACAAAACAAAACAAAGAATACAGGGATATGGATGAGTCCAGTAGTGCAATATACATATACAAAGGTGCAGAGGCAGATGTGCAGACAATGCAGTGCAGTAGTAAAATGTAGTAAAGCGGAAATGATGATTGTATGTGATCGTCCCCCAAGTGAAACATTAAAGAGTCTGATGGCTCTTGGAAAAAATGATTTCTTAAATCTGTCCGCTGAGCAGTTCTGTGAGAGCCGCCTTCCACTGAACATACTGCTGTTTCATTATACTGCTGTGTAACGGGTGACTGTCATTGTCCATGACAGAGAGCAGTTTGTCCAGTGTCCTTCTCTCTGCCACTGCAGTCAGAGAGTCCAGCTCCACTCCCACCACTGACCCAACCCGCCTGACCAACTTATCCAGCTTCAGTGCGTCTCTCTTCCTGGTGCTGCCTCCCCAGCACACCACCGCATATACGATAATGCTGGCAACTATAGATTGGTAGAGCATCTGCAATAGTTTTCTGCTTTCTGTTTTCTGTTTTCTCATCCTCCTGTCCACTCCTGACATACCCAACGATGGCCATGTCATCTACGAATTTCTACATATGACACTTCTCAGAGTTGTACTGGAAGTCAGATGTGTACAGTGTGAACAAGAAAGGAGGGAGGATAGTCCCCTGTGGTGCACCAGTACTGCTAGTCACAGTCTCCGATGTACAGTCCCTCAGCCTCGTTTACTGCGGTCTGCCAGTGAGGTAGTTCATAACCCAGGCACCAGGTGTGGGTCGACCTGCATCCTGTTCAGCTTGTTTCTCAGTAGAGGGGGCTGTATAGTGTTGAAGGCACTGGAGAAATCAAAAAACAAGATCCTCACAGTGCCACTCCCCTTGTCGAGGTGGGAATTAGTCTGGTGGAGAAGGTAGAGAGGATGGCATCCTCCACACCCACCTTCTCCTGATAGGCAAACTGCAGGGGGTCCAGTGCATGCCCGGGGTCTAAGTAAATGTAGGAGGAGACGTTCCATGGTCTTCATGATGTGCGATGTTAAAGCAATCGGCCTGAAGTCACTAAGTAAGCTGGGGCACGCTTTCTTTGGCACAGGAACCAGGCATGGTTTTCCACAGTGAGGGGACCCTCCCCAA
>JAVDPK010002705.1:319787-340879 GCA_034780415.1 Cichlasoma orientale | reverse complement strand
ACCCTTTCACTGTATTTATACAATATTAAAATCATATTTTTTAAAGAAAACATTTTAAATGCAAAAACAATCACAAGCGCAGTGATGTCAAACAGAATAAAGATATACATGCAACCTGAACTAAAGCATGAAATAAAACAGCCTTTACTCCGTCCTCTTGGAAAGCTTTCTTACATTCGTAGGAAGCAGAAGAGCTGAATCTCCTGGATGAGGTAATCTGGTGTGTGTTCATGTGCATGCGTTTTTGTGCTTGTGTACGTGTGCTATTGAATGAGTAGTTGTGTGTGTCTGTAAGCCTTTAAAAGAGCATGAAGAAAAGTGAGCATATCAACATTTTCAGAAGTGGGGTTTTCCCTGAGCTTGGATGCAGCGTTTCCTGCTGCAGAATACAAATGTTCTGATTGTGTACATGTTAATAATTAATGCTAATAATAATTCAGTGTGGTTCAGAGTTTTACTGACCCATGTATATTCTTATTGGCCTACGGAGAAAAATAACTTATTTTTGTATTTTTAAATATTAATATTTTACTTATATTTTATATGAATCTAAATCAGAAAAATAAAGTTTCTAAAGACTTGAAATAAATGAGGCCTGTACACCTCATGCCCCCCAACCCCCAACCCCCCACCGCTGCCATACAAAGCAGGACGGCTGCTGTCAGCTTTCAGCGAGCTGCCTGATTTGAACATCATATGAGACTAAGTCAAAAGTTTATCTGCATATTTTATTTTAACTTCTGTAGCTTTACTGTATAAAACAAACAGCGGTGGATGGGAACGGGCAAAGTTCTCTTTTCTTCGTGTTGGAGCTTGTTGATCAGGTGGTTTGATGAAGGACTCCCGCCAGCTTTTGCCAGTAAAGTAGTTAACGGTGATTACAGGAACACGCGCTGCAGTTTTGGAAGGTAGAAAAATATTTTCTTTCACTCCACCTGAGCTCACTGTCTCTGTAACCGCTCCGCCTCTTTGTGCTCGACTGTGGATTGCAGATTCTTGGATTTAACAAAACATCGAAGCAAAACATTTGAGACGAGGATTTTTTTTATATATATATATAAATGAAGTATCCGAGTTACTTGATGAATCGTTGCAGCCTTACAAAGAATCACTTTTCATTTTAATATAAAAAAAAAATGTTGATTATGCAACACTATATAATAGTTCACATAAACAAACCACATCAATGACCCCACAAGCTTTAAAGAGGGTTTTAGAGGTTGATGCTTTAGTGGCACAAAGAAAGGACCGTTTGATGACTTTTTCTGGTACTCTAGTTGGAAAATGTTCAGTTTCTCAGCAGACTGTTGAATAATATTAAGATCAGTCATAAAAAACAATGAACATTTGATGATTCCACTTCTGTCACTAAAATTTCCAATTGTCTTTAGTAATAAAATTGTAATAAAATGCTTTTTATGATTAGGAATTTACCTTTGGGTGGTGCCAACACATGAAAGCACAATTATCACTTTAAATTACTCAAATGTGTTTAATATTTTATTACACTGCAGTTGATATGCCCTTGGCTCTCGCTAAAATTCCCAATTAGAATGTTATAAAATTCCCCTCTGTAAGAAAATTCCTACTTAATACCTAATTTCCTTGAACAGTGACATACTGATTTTATGAGCCTTTTTTAAAGTAAAGTGATGAAACTGGAGGGGCATTTCGGAAATTGAGGATGGCAAAGCTGAGGGGCAAAACAAAAGGGGGAGAAATAAGAAGAGGCGATGGATGGAAGACTGAAAGATGCGGGAAATTTCAATAAGGGAAATAGGCTGCTGGGAGGAAAAAGAAAACATGATTAAGACTGAAAGTGTGGCTAAAAGATGATACTCAGCTGGCAAAGAAGTGCAAAGAGGTCGAAATGAAATGCTAGAAAGAAACAGGCTTGGAAACAGACCTGAAGGAGGATAAGGATGATAAAAGCAAGACCACAGATCAGGATGAGAAGGGATAGAAGAGGCCTATCTAGTCTTAATCAGCAGGGTGCTGTAAAATATTTAATGCGCTCATCATCTGTTGTTGTAATTAACTTTACAGAGAAAGAAAAATCATGCTTTCAGTTCACTCATGATGTGGGTAAAACAAAAGCAGCAAAATCTCATTTAAAGTATAGAAGTATATTTTATTTGGTTTGATTTTCTTACTGCTTATTCCAGTTACTTTAACAACAAACTAGTGCATGAAGCAGAATCTGCCAGGTAGGAAGTCTAGCTTTGAGAGAACAGAAGCCCTTCTGGAGAGGGAGCTAAATCCGATTATTCCCATAATCAGATTGCTCCTTTATTTCTGAACAAGGGAATAAACGTTACTTAACTAATTAAAAATACAACAGGAGAAACTCCAGGACAAAGCCAATTGGGAAATGTTGTCTCAACATAGAGAAGTTTGTGACAAACACATTATAAAAACAGACTGGAGCACGGTAGAAGTGAGGCATCAACTTCATAAGCCACTTTAAAGCCACTGCTGCCTGCATGCAAGCTGTTCAGGTTTCTCACAGACAGACAGTGGCTGTTTATTACCAGTGAACTAATGCTGACAAACACGTTTGTTTTTGCTATACGTTTTTAAATATTTAACAGAGCAAACACAGCTATGTTTTGTTTCCTTCCTGTAACTGCTTGTCAGCGATAAGCAGCCCTACATGCTCACTGCTACTGCAAGATGGAAAGCAGATGATTGGCAATGGATAAACAATGACCAATATCACACAAATCTCCCAGTAAACAATAACCAATCAAGTTTTCCCCTCAAGCCATCAAGTATTTTAAGCTTAAAGGAAATCTAAGCTGTTCATTCAGCTCCATATTTTCATTTTTGGACTCTACAAGAGCAAATTTAAATGATTCACAGGTCAAAATGGTTGATATTTATCTCGTGCCGGGTTTTGATGCAGCCACTCAGTTCATTATGTGTGAAATAAGCTGTTAGCTTCTCACCCCTCAAGTCAACTTTATTCTGATTGGCTGCCAATTCCAAACAGAAGGTCTGAAGAGCAGGTGGGTGCAGCTTAAGTGTTCACAGCCAAAGCTGTGTACCCCAGATGACTATTCATTATGGTTATCTGCTCCCATTTGACATTATATCAATTAAAGACCAGAAAAAACAACAGTGAAACAGATCATTTAGGGCAGCCTGCAGCCCGAGGTTTTGTCTCACAGAGGTTACTTGTATATGCACTGACCTCAGTATTTGAATCCTACTTTAAACTTGTATTATTTCTGAAATGACAAAGAATGAGATTGTATAATGGACTCACATTGCAGCAGTTAAAGGCCAGCTGGAGGAAGTCAGGCGGACAGTCTCCAACCATGTGCTGGAACGTGTGATAGTCCAGGCCGAAGTTCTAGTCAGGAGGGCAAAGCGCAGAGAGAAGGACAAAGAGGTGTGAGATGCATGAAGGACAAACAGGAAATTCATATTCTAACAGTGGGATAAAGATGGAGACAGACAGAGATTCATCAGCTGTTTGACATACTGCAGCTCAACTGCCAAAGCCAGCTTCATGTCAAACTAATCCCTCTGACATGATCCTGCTGACTGCCAACTTTTCTTTTGCTTATAGACCATCAAGGACTAATAACCAGCCACTTTATTATTAACTTGGATTTACTTCTAAGCCCAGCTTAAAGGCACAATTCACACTGGAATGCAAAGGATTATCCTTTTGACCAGTTATCATTCTTAATGAATTCATGCCAACTTCCATACAGGAGATGCTTGGTAAGAGATTTTAATGTTAAACAGGCCAGAGAGCGCAAGCGTGTGTGTGTGTGTGTGTTTCTGAATTCATAATTTTAATGCCAGTATGAGATGTTACTGCAGCTACAAATAAGACTGAAAAAGGTTGACCTGAACTAACAATCAACATGCAAACTATAATTTACTTGTACAACACGTGCCGTTTGCCTCATGCAAAGAAAGCTTGGAGATAAGCACAGTGAGAAAGTTTAGAAGATGAATTAATATTAAATATCTGAAGTTCAATAATACTTTTCTGAAAAAGGGTGGGAAAATGTTTTTAGTCAGTTCTGTGAGAAAAGCGACTATTTTACTGTATAAGCATGGTGAGAACCATGGCACAACAACAGGATTAGTCTGTGTACAGTGCAAACATGTAGACGGAGTATTACAAGGTCATATGATTGGAAAAGAGATGGGAGGCAGATGAGCAGTCACCTCTGTGCGAGGAAGGAAGTCGGGGTCGGCCTGAATCCTTGCAATGATTTCACACAGGATTATTCCATAGGAGAACACATCTGCCTGAAAAATAGGTCAAAATTAACATCTGCACGCATACCCACAAGAGCTAAGAAAGACTGTAAAAATGTAATATTCCCCTTTGTAACAATTCAAAATCAGAGCAACTGTGAATCATCTGTGTGTGTCATTAGTAGTTGCAAATGCAAATAATGAGCTTTTGCTCTGCCTAAGTTTCCATCCAGTTTCCATCAGGGTTTGTTTAGGTTTAATCAAAACTAATCTAACAATGTCTAATCAAAGTTTATGTTCAATCCGATCTGAGGCCATAGCAACGCTGGTTGTAAAGATAAACATCTACCTTCTCATTGTAGGGTTCATCTCTCAGCACCTCCGGAGCCATCCAGAAAGGAGACCCAACCACTGAAAGCTTCTCTCCTTCAGCACTAAAACACACCGCAACAGAATAATTTATTATATGCAGCGTGCCATCATAATAAATAAAATTTAAAAAACCAGAAAATGTAAGAAACTTTGCAGCTTTAAGATTACTACTGAACTCTGTGTTCCTGCTTCACTGATGTAATAAATATTTTTACTCAGAGCTTTTTAATTTGAGGAAACAGAAGAAAATGTGGCCAACTGGTGCAAAGTGTCTTGGAAATAACCAGCAAGAGAAGCCTGACCTGATCCTGTTCATAAAGTGAGCAAATGAAGGATCTTAAATACACGATAAGACTTAATATTACTCGCTTGCTAACAGGTTGATGTTGAAGCATTAGCAGTTAAGGTAAAAGTCAGTGTAAGTGCATTAGTGGAGTAAACCAATAAAGTACATCAGTGAAAACAAGGAAATATTCCCTTGTTTTTCTGCTCTAGGCTATCATAAAATGAAAAATATGACAAAGACGGCCCAGGACTTAGCTAGAATTCTATATCGGACAAGAATGGGACACATCCTTCTCCCAAAAGCCCAGCAGCTGGTCTCCTCAGTTCCCAGACATTTATAGGCTGTTGTTAAAAGAAGCGGGGGTGCTACACAGTGGTAAGCGTGGCCCTGTCCCAGCTCTTCTTTAGACTTTAAATGGTACATTTGATATGTTTTTATAGGTTCTATTGTGAATGAAATATGGGTTTATAAGATTTGCAAATAACTGCATTCTATTTTCACTTACATTTTACATGGTGTCCCAGCTCTTTTGGTACCGGGGATGTACCAGTCAGACTTTTAATCACCTTTCATAACATTTACAATGCTACACTATAATGTATTTTAACACTTTAATCCTTTCAGTTCAGTAACTTTTGCTCCATATATGTTTAAACTGGATGAAGTAAGGCAAGATTAATAATTTCCCGACAAACTGCACTCGCCCAGCTAATAATGAATAATAACGGGAGTGGCTACTTTCTGCACAGTAACACCCATACATGTTTACATATGCGCATGCATACAGCATTACATAAGTTATCATTCTGTCTCATCAGCCGTGCTCCTGAATATAGTTTAGAGAAGACAAAACAGGACCCCTCCTTCTTTGTTCTGCTGCAGGATTAAAAAAATTAAACCCTGCACTGATAGTATCCTACTGTTATCAAAACACTAAAGAAGAGAATGTGAACTGTAGAGGCGGCTGTTAATGTTAGTGCCTGACCTATGTGTCAATAAATAACCCCGTGAGTGGTATGAGGAGGAGGAGGAGGAGGAGGAAGAAGAAGAGAAGGAGGGAAAACTCTTAAGTTGCTGTAACAGCAGCAACAGAAAGGCACAAAAAAACATGCAGAGAACAGACATGAACAGGCTGGAACACTAAACTCATGACCTGACATATTCTCTTTCATTACAATGAGTAGCATTTTTAATAAGTAGATATGACACTCAATGTGATACTTCTTTCCTGACACACACTAAAATGTGTTGGAGAGCTAAAAACCCTACCCAGCAAATACGTCATCCCACACATCACACACATAGACGTGTTAAGTAAGTAGCCACTACAAGCAAGTACTTTATTGTAATAAAACTGGCCAAACTGCCTTACTGATGAAGCCCAATGCAGCTTTAAAGCGGCATTAATCTATTATTATTATCATCATCATTATCTACCAGATAAAACAAGCTAGCGCAGAGATCAGTTTTAGTATTTCTAACATACTAACAGACCTTCAGCTTTGAGTCAGCTGTCTTAAAATCAACCTAATTTTAGCTCTGGGTTTTGAAAGAAAAAAAAGCCTGTGGTTTTACCTACTAAATGCTTGTTTCTGTTCATCAGCATTTCCCTAACTCTTTGGTGATCAGTACGTGGTGTGCGTGTGGTTTTTGACAGCTGTATATGCATGAGGTGTTTAGACTGAGTCTAGTAAGAGGTGGATGAGAACAGTGTGAACAGCTGTGATGCAAACACAGTGAATGTCCCACTAAAAACTAAAAACAGTGAGTAAAGGGGTTACAAAGAGAGATCAAGCCAACGGTGGGTGATAATTATCAGTGACTTCACCGTTATAGGTCGTCCCTTTTACAACACAATTTAGATTCAGTGTTAATATGAGTAACCGTGACTGTAATGCTGGTAGAAAAACAGACGTGGAGCCTCCAAACGTTTCTCTGTCAGTGAAGTTATGGTTATTTTTAATACTAATAAAAGATCCAGGCCTGAGTATGTTTTGTGTAGAGATCACTGAATCTTCCTTACAGATTGGTAGGGATCTTTTCTGCCAGGCCAAAGTCTCCCACCACTGCTGTGTAGATGCCATCATCAGTCTTGATCAGGCAGTTCTGTGAATGCAGAAAGACACGTTAGCTTGAGGAAGTTGCCACAGTGAGGGATTAAAAAAAACAAACAAAAAAAAAAACATTTTGTGACATAGCAATACTAGCCAAAACCTCCACTTCCTACTGAACTTGCACTCATCATAACTGTACATGGTGTTGCAAGTTCAAACCTTCCTCTTCAAGTTTAGTTCACAGCCTCTAAATATGCTGTTTACTGATATGAACTTGAATTTTATGATTTCCTAAAACAGCACATGCACTTCACCTGCACACCCTTGTGCAACTTATCTGTGACATTTGGTGGTCTCAGCCACTCAGTTAAGTTGAATGTCAATGTTCTACCTACTCGGTTTATTTATATACCAGTCTAACTGTGGTAACTTATGCTACAGTAATCCAGTGCATGATTAGACGTCTCCCTTTCTTTATAAACGAGAGGTATACCAGCGTGTTACTCTGTAAACTACAGCACAAATTCTGCAATAAAAGTAGGAAAGTACAATAAGAGGAGGGTCTTTGGAAGAATATGTAGCATTAAATAAATACAAACCAGACAATGTTGCTTTGTTCATTTACTTCCCTGACTGGTATGAGTCAAAGCAAAATGAACTCTGTATTCATATTGAGGAACTACAATATGAAGGTTATGAATACATCACATGACCACAAGTCTTGTCTTGCTTGTTGTGTTTTCATCTAGTCCAGAGGAAAATTTCATGCACTTTATTTTTTCAAGGCACTTGTTTATTATTTAACAGATGAAGAACTATAAGCTGAGAGGGGAAATAAATATGATTTTACAGCAGAGTGCATACTGTTCATGTTCCCTCGCTGTGCCAACATGGCTCCGGGTCAAGTTGAAAAACTAGAAGCCGCTTGGTACAAAATATCACATCTGACAGTGATGGTGGTCTTTACAGAGAGGTTAATAAAGGGAGGGTAAGCCATGTTCCAAGGACACATTTGAACACTAACTGCCTTATTATCCCGGGATAAAAAAAACAGAAAAACAATTATCTGTTTAGACCAACTAGTATTTTATTATACTACTAACCACAGGAAACCTATAAAGTAGCCAAAGTCAAAGATTTTGTACTTTGTCATATTTTGTATTCTTCTGTAAACACCACAGGGGTTGTATTCTGAAAATGTTCAAACGATACTGAAGCATTTACTTTATTTTTCTGGGGCCACAAGCAGGCCATTTTTACCTACTGTTTCACCTCTTAATGACAAATTCAGCCATCTAGCTAACCTTGGAGGTGAGGTCCCGGTGGAATATGCCTTTGGAGTGCAAGTAGGCTAGACCGCTGGCGATATCATAGGCTAATTTCACCCTGGTTGGCCAACTCAGGTGTTTGTTGCTGTCCAGAAGCTGCTCCAGGTTCCCACCATTGATGTACTACAGGGAGAGAAAGACACATCTATAACTTAACTGGTAAATATCCAATTATTTTTACACAAGCTTACATTCAACCCTGACATACCCCAACAGACAAAGATGGAGCACAGAAAATAGTTTTTAAAATATGTCAGCTAAGTAGTAATAGTGAAATGCTATAACATAAGTTACAATAAGTTATTAACTTGAGAACTGACAACATGCAATAGGGAGTCTTTAAATTGAAGGACAACATTTGCCAAAGAAATTATTTAGTATTATTAGTATCGAACCAGGAACAGCAAAACATTTCCATTTGCCTGCACAGGTCATTGTGACAGTAAGCTGGGGAAATATCAAATTATTTTTAATGCAACTAGATACCGAGTTAGTGTGAATACTCCAGTCATAGCAACAAAACACTCCCTGATGCCAGCAACAGAAACAGAAGGACTTGCTGGCTTTACAATTCATTAGTCACCTGGTCCAATCACACTCGCCATCATTAAAACACAGACATACATTCAAGCTGCACAGAGGGTCTGACTAATATCGTTACTCAATCTAACTACTCATATAACACCTCAGAGTAGATTACTGACCAGTTGGTTGCAGTGACTACAGACAGCTTGCCTGGTGTGTTGGCTGATGTATCGACCAACTGCCTGATCAAAATCTGGCCTGCAGCCTGTTCAACTGGCTGACAAAATGGCTGGTTTCCTTAACATGAATGTGAACCGTCTGGCCATCGTATAGGCCGAAAAGTGGGCAGCCAAATGGGTAAGCCTACTCATTAGGTTTAAACTATGCCGGGTCACTTTGTCTGTCAGTTTTGGTCCAAAAGAATGTGGCTGACCTTACATCTTGTATGCAAAGACGCCCTAATTCCATGTCTCATATCACAAGAGATGAGAGATGAGATGAGATGAGATGAGGCAGGAGATAAGATGAGAGATCAGATGAGGTAGAAGATGAGATGAGAGATGAGGTAGGAGATGAGATGAGGAAAGGTGAGGCGAGGCTCTGGTTTAACTGTGGTTCCTAGTATGACTAACAAGAAAAATGATGCTGAAGTGGAAAAAAATATAGCTATGATATAGAAACAGGCTGAACGTAAAGTGATGATGTCAGGAAGTAAATTTAAATACATTACATACAGAATGCAAATTTTATGCATAAATGTAACCACAAATTTCCCATCAGTGAGGGCCATTTCCTGTCAGCAAACATGCACGGAGGCTTTTACATGTTTTTACTTATTTGTACAACATGCAAAACCTTCATCTCAACAGGTATTACTTGTATTTAGAATTCAGAAAGTGGGTAAACTGGGCCCTATGACAGCAATCTATGGTTACAATCAACACCTAAGTTTGCAGAAATGTTTGTGTTTATCTCTGCAGAAGGATACTTCCATGTACTGGACTGCTGTCTTTCCCAGTTTCTACAGGGATTTGATCAGGCAATCTTTGTGCCTGTGAATGTGTGTGGAATTCAAACAACTGAACCCAAAATATTGAGCTGCCCACAGTCCTTTAACCTCAGATGTGCTGTCACACACATCCATATACACACACACCACTTCAAGATGTCAGAGGATTACCAACAAATTCCTCAGTAGCCACAGACTTCAACATCTGTTGTCTGTGCCTGATTGGCGTTTAGGAAGAAAGGAACACAACAGAAGAAAACTCAATTGGAGTCAATTAAAGCAAAACAAAAAAAAAAAAATCGAATCCAACTTCTTTTCACCCAGTTTATAAGAACACCAACAGAATATAGCAAGCTCAAAGTACTCCTAGTCCAACAATCACAGTTTTACAGAAGACGGCACCTGTTGTGTCAACTAAAGGAAACAAAGTGGAAATAAAGTCACACTTAAAAAAGTCTCTCACTCATGCACGGTGTATTTCCCAGAATTTACTTCATCCTCTTTATGGAGTTACTGATATACTAAGGTGATCGTTCAACAGGGCACTTTTGGGCCACATACAGTGACCATGTAAGATACAGTGAGCTGAGGAAATAAACATATGGTTGGTCACAATTGTTCTGGAGAACTGTCTGCATTTCAGGTTAAAAACACTGGAAAGCCTCAAACAAAGACTTCTTGTTTGCTGTAGGGAGCAGCTTCAAACAGCAGTATAATCCTGGCATGGGTCATGACTTACCATTAGCCCAGATTACGATTGCAGAAGCAGTTCATCTAAGTTGCATTAAAATGAAGCTGTGCAGAGGCAGAACAGGGCTTTGTGGTCTGCATCACTGTACATCTCTCAGCGTCTTCAAAGGACGATTTGCATGTGAAATGTAATCCAATGCAGATGCTGGATACCCACATGTTGCAACAATTCTTATTATTATTATAGCCTATATTTATGCAGGTCGAAGAATCATTGAGAACATTTTCATGAGTGACCTGGCCAAGAGGCAGCAGACAAAACAATATCCAAAACATATGCAATAAAATATCAAGGTCAAAACCAATTTCAGTGCAACTCTAAGAAGAAATCATGTTAACCCAGAGTACTATTTTCATGATCCTTTAAAATTGACTTAGAATCCACCACAGTAACCAGTTCTGAGAATTTCAAGTCCTTCATTAGATTCTTCCAGGAAAAACAGACAATATATTTAAAAGCTTTTGGCTCCAATTCTGTTTCTGATTCTGGGGACAAAAAATATGAATGCACACAGGTAGAGTGAGCCAGGAGGAGAGATTTATATACAGAAAGCAACCAACAGGAAAGTCTGCAAATATACAGCGATGGCCACATAGAAACACCAGCACACAGAGAACAGTGTGTATGTGATTTACACAGCTAGTAATAAAACAAAGCACAATGATACACAGGCATATCATTGCTTAACTTATTTAGGTACTGGTTGGGTGCATTTAAAAAAAAAAAAAAAAAAAGCAGCTCATCGTAATCCAATAAAAAGGATAAAAACAGTTTAATTCTGGGTTTAATTCTGACATATGTTATAAGATGAATCAAAGCCAACTCAATGTGGATAAAATTGCAAAAACTATGGATATAAGTTTAATAATTAATACAAGGGAGAAATGCAGGTTATACTCCTCAGTTTTTCAATGTTGTTCTTATTTGATGACTTTATTTAATGAAACATCTGTTAAAAATCCAGAAATGTTTTGGTGCACTGACAGAATGAAATGGTTGTTTAATAACTTCAGTGTTTATTAATTGGATGCCTTTATATTTAAAGATTGGCGAAGACGTCAGGCTGGATTATTTATTTAGCACTTCTAAGTTATGGTGCTATTCTAACTCGATTTCTCTCTATTTTTTTTTTTTTGTCTTGTATGCCTGTTCACGCTGGGCATATTTTCTATGCATGACACAATAATAAAATCGAATCCATCATTTTCAATGCTTGCTGACTTTGGCTGTCCTTAATGCTAACAGCACTTATGAAAAACTTAAAGCTTCAGTTTTAAGGCAGCATATGTGGGGATGTGCTTGTGTCCGGGTGCGAGTCAGTGAGTTTATTGAGGCAGCTTGAGGCCACGCAGTAACTTCATTCTCCTCTTCCTCTGAGCACAGCCACATAGTGGGGGTCAGGTAACAAAACGCCATGAGCCTGCTACCAGAGTCAGAGCATACAGATTGGTCCTGACACGGCACAACAGGATCTGTTTATGCTGCAGAAGGAATACCAGATCTACCACAGTGTGCATGTATATTTACATGTTTCTTATAATGCAGCACTTCCCTTTGCAACCATGACCAAGTATCAAATGTGTATAAATTGAGTATCTTAAGATGTGTTCTATTATAAAACTGGTGTCAGCCTCTATTTGTCAAGGCCACAATATGCACATTCACTATGCAGCACAGCAGTGTAATTTAGAACATATGTGTGAGCCTGGGAGCATCTCTAACAATGTGTGCTTTCTTCAGAGTCAGATAAACCATGGCTATCAGCCCCAAATTTACATGTAATTGACTATATCATGCAAATTCAAATATAATGATTTACATAGAAGACGGGGCTCATCGCTGGCTGAACTGCTGATGTGTCGCTGCATAAATGAACGTTCATGTAGATTTAAATTAGTGCATCTGTTATAAATGAGTGGTCGGTCAGTTTACGTATATAAAATAAATAAAAACTGAAAAGTCGCTCTGCAGAATAATTAATTCACACTGCATTAAGCAGCAGAAGGCAACCATACTGATGCAAGAAAACAGGAGTTTACATAACATTACTATCTGTAAATTAATTACTTAACAAGAAGCACTCCCAGAGGCAGCTCGCTCTCTGGGCAGCATTTACCTTTAAGTGAACAGTATTGTATTTTGTACATATTCAGTTTGCTTTCTTTGTTCTTTTTAAATGTACTTTAATAAGTTTTTAGTGCAATAAAAAAAGGCCAACGTGCTTTTGTCATTTGCCCTGTTGAAACCCATTTTAATGTACTTAATTTTGAGTATAATTGTTTTTTAGTGTTTTTATGGATTCATTCTCTCTCTCAACAAGAGTTTATTTAAAGATATAACCCATTTTGGGGTCAAGTTGAAAGAAAGGCAGATGTGAAATGCAAAAGTGAGGTCAGAGGTCCGAAGTAACGTGATGTTTAGAATCCCCATATATCATTCCCTATACACCTATGTGTTGTCAATACAAACAATGGCAGTAAAAAACATAGTTTAAATAGCTCTATAGCATTATTATCACTTTGACCTTCAGATCAATCTATTGACTTTGAAGGAGAGGTCAGAGGTCAAATGTGACATTTTTAAAATCTTTATACGGTACTTTCTATATGTTGACAAAACACACCACACTTGTAGGAACCATAGTTATAAGTTATAAGACCTTTTGTCAATTTTTGAACAATAAATCATTAAATTGACCTTGAAGACGCTGGTGGATGGACATATTTTTTAGCATGACCCCACTCTACACCCCTACAAAGTTTTATCAAGATTCGTTCAAATGTTTTTGAGCTATTGTGTTTACAGACAGAATGAGACACACACGAAAACGCGACCAAAAACATAACCTCCTTGGCAGAGGCAATTAATCGTTTAGTATTCTCAAGGTTAGGGGTTATAACAGGGCCAACAGCCTTGTCCTGTTAAAACGTTTTGTTATAGAAATAATGAGTAAATCTATGTCTGAAGGCCTTGAGCTTGAGACTGCAGTAAAGAGCCTTTACTGCTGCCTTAAAGAGAAACAAATCATTGAAAAAAGGGATTACTGGGGTTAGGTTAATTCTAAATTGCCCATGGGTGTGAATATGAGCGTGAATGGTTGTCTGTCTCTCTGTGACCTGTACAGGGTGTACCCTGCCTCTCATCCTAAGACAGGCTGGGAGTGAGTCTAGACTAGATAACCAGTTAAGAAAATGGATGGATATTTAGAATCCATGTTTTAGTGCTGCTTAGGCTTATATCCAAGATTTCTGTGTTTCTGTGTGAATACAATGAGTAAAGAAAAACTAAATCTTGGTAATAAGAGGCCATTTACTATAACATTAATGCCACAGGAGTTCTGTTTCAAGTTGAATTTATTCTTTATAATCTGGAGAATAAGGCCTGATCTTCTGTGCAACTCATCCTTTCATTCAAGCGTCAAATATGTCAACTGCTTATCTGACATTTTCTGCAACTAATCAATGCCTATCACAACCAGAATGTTAGATTTCTCACTCTCCACATACACAGGCTAAAAGTAGGGCTATGAGCAGTTTAAAAAAAAATGCTTGTAACCCTAATATCCAAATATTTAGCTTCCCAGGAAAACTATATTAGCTGCCTGTATCAAATTCTCCCTCCTCTCCCTCTCTCTCTCACACTCACACACTCACACTCACAAACTCACACTCACAAACTCACAGAGGCCAAGTGTTATGCACACCTAAGGACATTCAGTCTTATATGCTTGTTAAAACTACTGTGCTGTGCTCACAGGTCACATGATGTTCACTTGAAAATAAATAGGAATACACACGTTAGACTAACACAAAGAATTATAGCATAGGTGCCCCCAGTGCTCAACCTTTCATTAGCAGGCACACTTTGATCTCGCATATTGTGTTTGTGTACATGTTCTCCTACCTCTGTCAGAGCGTGAAGCTGACCCTCATGGACACACACTCCCTTAAACCTAGAGAGACAGAAGCAATGCAAAAGCAAGTAGTTGTTAAAAACTTGTTTCATAAACACAATTTCGGGTACTAAATGAGGACATTTGTAACAAACTGACTGGAAGAAAACAGTTCATGAGTCAGTGGTTAAGACACAGAGAAATGTTCTCATCTTTGCAAACCACACACTCAGTTCCTCCTAATTCAATCACTTCCTATATACTGTGTAGAAAATAGCTAGTATTAAAATTCAAGAATCAAACGCTTGTGTGATCTTTTTTGTTATAAGTAAATAGAAGAAAGCAGCAAGAACAGTTTATAAAAGATTAAAATTCCAGTAGGCAAGACTGGACAGGTGATTACTGTGAGACTGTCTCATAACAGCGGGATAATAACAGCTCAGCTGCTTCACCTGCATTCCTCCCATTTCTCCCTTTTGCCTTGCCTTCAAAATTTAAACTCTTAATAAGCACAACCACACAATCTGCCATATGCCTCTTCTTGTGTGTAGGTTTCCTAATCACTGACAAATTGGATGCCTGGTATTAAACAAATTCCCTCCCACAGTGACCAACTTTTTAATTATGCAGAAAAACTGCCTTAGTTTAGCTTGATGTCAGTTTGATTAAAAGCCTAAGAGGTGAGAAAATAGCTGTAACCCAGAGAGGCCCATGCACTCCTTCCCCTGAAGTCTAATGATATGCATGTGTGTGTATATATATTCAGAGCAACATATGAACTAACTTTGTTCAAACTCAGTTGAGGACCTCATAATTCTGGAGGCAGCAGAAAGGTCAACTCTGTGGGTCCATATTGGACTTTAGCTAACAAAGAACCCCTCAGTGCAGGCTTGTTAACACACAGACACTCAATCCACAAGGCACGCTTAACAAAGATGGCATTGTAAAAGATGTGTGCTTGTGTGCCTGTGAACACACAAAGATATTTATGCATATATGTGCATGACCATAAATACACACTCTCCCACACAGAGGCCCAAAGCAGAATGTGAAATATTTACTACAACGACAAAACAACAATCCGATTTTGGAGCAACACAGTCACTCTAACTGGAATAACATGTTATCTTGAACGTTTTATGTGTACCCACTTTTCTTTTTCCTGTTTTCCTGTTGTAAAACGAAAGCTAAATTTATTTGTATAGCATTTGCATTTTACAATAGATGCAGTTTGAAGAGGTTTAAATAGGGATCAGAGCTGTAGCTGAACAACTTTAAAAAATGAAATCTAAAGAATTTTAAAAAATTAATTACTGGAATGGGTTGCACTGCAGCAAGCTAGTAAGAAATTTAATAGAAGAAATTGAAGGACAATACAGAAATTAATCAACAAGACAGCAACATAATTATACGTTCAAATTTGAAATTTGAAGATCAGTTGTCTTTAAGATCATCAGAAAGTTCATTCTTAAAGAAGGTGGAACTTACAAGCAACTTCACCATGATGCATAGGTTCTGACCAAGCTGCAACCTGTGGTGCTCAAAAATTAAGCCAGCACAGAAGTGCCAGAAATGGGAGTTCCTTAAATGGCGACTTGAGGTTCAAAAAGTGAGTCGATTCCCACTGATTCTCGTGTTAAAACGAGAAACGTTACAGCCAAAAAAGGCTTTGCTCCATGTATCCAATTTTCCCTTTCAAAATAACAGTACAGAGTGAAAAATCTACTTTCAGCTGCTCCCTTATTCACAAGGGAATTGCCACAGTGGGTAAATTCGCATGTTTGATTTGGCAGACTTTTACACTGGATGCCCTTCCTGAAGCAATCCCCAATGGATCAGTCTGCTCCCGAGATCAAACTGGGGATCTTTCACTTGTTAGGCAAAGATTTGAACTAGTACAATATATAGCCACTAAAAATAGCCCAGAGTCATTCTTTTCTATAACTCTCCCCTTTGAATTTTTTTAATACTTACAGTTATGTATTAATCAGGAAGTAGATGTTTTATTTCTACGTTAGTGCAAATTAGCAGGTATCTGTGGCTGAGCGATGCACCTGCAGTCTATGGATGGACCCCGCTTACCAGCCTTACTACTTATTTAGTGTTGGGTACAAAACAAAAGGTTTGATGGCTGATGGTGTCTACTCAAGTCAAAGCCTAAAAAATGTTAGAGTCATAGGCGTAACCAACTGTATCATACTTTGTCTCCTTTGTCAGTTCTCTTTTGTCAATCACTGAGCAGATAATTGAAAAAAAAAATGCACTTGACTGTTTATAGCGTCTGCCTTTTCCCTTCCCTTTGATAGAGTGGGCTCTCCTTGCTTTTTGCCTCCAGGCATCTGGTGAAACCCTAACAGGAGCTGGCAGTTTAGAAAATCCATTGTTAATAGGCTCTATGTTTGACACAGTTTTAAACCAACCCCAAAGGAAACAGGTCACAACCACAAGCGCATGAGTAAGTGACAGAAAAAAGTGGTGGTGAAGGGGGGAGGCAGACTATAAATTTATCATTACACAGGCAGGTGTTAGTAGAAATTACAGATATATTCTGCATAAAGTAATTTGTGCCGAATATGATCTAAAACATATTAAGTCATTATTAAGAATGGGTTTCTTACAATCTGTTGTTGCGTCATAATGCAATAATTATCTAGAACAACAAAGCAGAAAACCACATTATTTTGCTTGATTTATTTTACAAGCTGCATTAATATGGCTTTCAGGAACAACCTCAGTTTAAAATTAAGATGCAATTAACACAGATATTGCTGACTTTTTTTTAAGCACTGGAAATAGTAAGTTAGCCTCTTATTTAGTTACTAACCTGAGTATGTTTGGATGATTAAGCCGGTTCATTAGCTGGACCTCTCTCAACATGTTAGCCCTGTTGCTGCTGAGCTTGTTCATCTTCAGAGCCATAACTTGGTCTGAAGCTCGATGACGTACCTGGAAAACAGCCAAATAAAAATGTGTTCAATTACCCTCAAATACAACTAAACATATCCTGTAATATATATTCTTGTAGCAACAAAAACTATGACTGCACAATACTTAAAATGATCACAAGAGTTAAGGCCATGACCAGCTTGTAACCAAGCTCTTCTGCAATTATAACCTAAAAAAAAAAAAAAAAAAAAGGCTCTTGCAACAAGAAAACAAAGGAAGCGGAAAAAGAAGGCAGCACATAAAAGAGAATTGAAATGAGGTCAGTCAATACTGACCAGCCATGACAAAGGAAACTGTCAGTTCAGTGGTGCACAATCAATTTTGTATGATTTTGCATGAGGGTTTAGTTCCCATTGATTTGTTACATAGTTGTGGCATCACAGTCAATATATCCATGGTTGGCTGGAGCCAAAGGTCAAAGGTCATGGCATTTGGACAAATTTAAAACCTTTCCTGTTGAAACTTTAAACAGTACACACGGTTTCACATAACAAGTGAAATAACAGTAAACTTGTTTCTCAAGTTTTACACTCTACAAACATTTATTTGTCACTGACTGGACACAACAAATTCCACCAGAAGGTAGTAATGCTGGTACCATAGTGGAGTTAAATTAACTGCATTAATGCCAAACTGTTAAAACCAAGAAAGCAGAGGCAAAATTACGAATAGGTCTTATTTTACATCAAGTATAACAAACAGTGACTTGTATAAAGAAGTTTTTTTTAAATTTAAAGATGTACTTTAAAGCCATTCCCCAAACACTTTCCAAAATAACACAAGTTCAATTCACTTAGTATATTTAATATTTACTAAGGCAAATACAAATGACTTTATAGGTTCCTCTGGTAACTATTAAAACTAGGAGTCCCCACTGTCTATTTATCTTCCCTTCACCTGACAGTCTTTGAAGTAATAAAATGACCTTAGTTCTTCACACCACAGGTTTCAGAGATGCCACAACACAGTGCAAAAATTACCAAGAATTTCCGTTCTTTTCAATACACTCCTGTATGCATGCAAATAGGAACTATTCACCTGCAAACCACAGATGGCAGCACACCAAATGACTAAGATACTGCATGCAAATCTGTCTACCTACACATGCCCTTTTGCTCCCATCAGAAACATTTCAGCTTTAAATCAGTCATTTCAAAATCCTAAAGTGATCCTCCTGTATATAAGGAGGGACAAGCTGCAGTCAAAAAGCAACTATTCAAATATCATAACGAGCTCCAGAAAAGGTGTTCAACTATGGGAAGTTATTCATGGACACATGCAAAAACAGAGCTACTTACTGTCACATTAGTATGGCAGTTATGTTTTCAGTTATTCTACTGCAACTTAAATAAACACTTAATTTGGCCATTTTAAACTGCACGATGAACTAAAAGGTTTCAATGCTGCTAATGTTATTGTAAGAGGCATAGTGCATTTTTGTTTGGTCAAACCTGCCACCATTAGGCGAACAATGCTGCTGTCAATGAGGCCACAGTTATTTAACCAAGAGGTTCACCTGAAACAGCAGTTGCTGTCTACGTCAGGGGCCAAGGCTGGTCAGTTTTTGACCAGGTCTGACCAGCCTTACTGTTTCTGGTTATGGACAGTGGCTTAATACTTGGTTTGTCAGTACAATTAATTAATAAATAGAGTCCTCTGAAACTGCTGACATTTATTTATTTATTTATTTTTGCATGGGTGGGTGCATAAATCTTGTTGTGCATACACATTTTAAAATAAAAAAAAAAAAAAGCACCCAGCAGTAACAATTTTGCCCTTTTCAGAAAAGTAAATTGACCAACATACAATGCTTGCATCTTTGGCTAATCATAATAAACTGATACCTTCAGTTCACTTGAATTCAGCCTAATGAATAAAAAAAAAAAAAAGGAAAAAAAAACAGTCCCAAAACCACTCTCATGATAACTATAAAAAAATAGAATGGACAGATTTATGTCATCGTATAACAATGGCTCTTTCACCAGCTTCCATTACCTCAGCCACATTGACACAAAGGATAGGTGGTATCAGTTGCAGCAGGATGGAAGCTTGACAACCAGGACAAAAATCAATATGGATTGCATAGATACCATCAACAATGAAGGTAGAATGTACAGAGTGACAACTCTACCTCTATACTGCAGGTTAATTATTTTGAGATTTTTCTATTGCAAGATGATGACCATTTTCTACAGTATATACAACAGAATATGCATAGAGATCGTGAACTTAAATTCAGACTGTGAGAGTTTTCTCTATCTACTTTTCTCTGTCTGTCAGATATGCACTAACAAAAATGTCTCCGTTCAAGTTCAAAGGAGTGGGCCTGGCTAAAAGAGCCCACAGTCCCCACCACAGGACAGCAGAAACAACAGATGGCCACTCCTCTGAAGGCCTCCTCCCCCACATCCGTCCGAACCCCAATTCCTCACTCTTCACATCCCCCCATCTGCATTTATTTCTCATCCCCCCTTTTTCCCCACTCTGTGGGCTCCAGCAAACCAACATGCCCAAGTAATCATCATCCCCCTGTAGGAGTAGCATTTTTTCCTCTCCCATCTTCCTCTCTTGTCTCTCCACATTTTTCCACCTCTCTTCTCTTGCATGCTCTCTTCTCAGATGGAAAACATAAGCTCAGAGTCTTTCTACAAACCCTTTACCACCCCCACCCCCCACCCCCCCCAAAAGAACCCCAAGCTATAATCAATCCTTACATCCCCCTCCTCTTCATCCCCTCGGCAGCCCTTGTTCTTGCCTTCTTTTGTACTCAGTAAACACCTAAAACCTCTTCTGAAGCACCACATTTCATCCCCTTCATCAGTCTTTCCACACCACCCCAGCAGTCATCAGAATCTGTCCCTCCCCTGTAAACTCCTCCTTTTGCCTCAGCTCTGATCATCACTAATTTCACCACCTTTTGTTCCTCTACCTGTCCATCATTCTCCTTGAACCTGTCATCAGTACTCTATTATTTCCGCTTTCTTTTCTCTAACCTGTACAGTCTTTTCTGATAAAGGACAAAAACTATATGGAGTCAGGTGAACCCTACATTAAATGAAGGGATGCCTTAAAGACATAAAGGCCTGGATGACCTCTAATTTCCTGCTTCTAAATTCAGATAAAATTGAGGTTATTGTTCTACAAATCTTAGAAACATGATGTCTAACCAGATACTCTGGATGGCATTACCTTGGCCTCCAGTAAACACTGAGGAATCTTGGAGTCATTTTTGACCAGGATATGTCCTTCGATATGAAACAAATATGTAGGACTGCTTTCTTACATTTGTGCAATATCTTTAAAATTAGAAACATCCTGTCTCAGAGTGATGCTGAAAAACTAGTTTGTGTATTTATTACTTCTAAGCTGGATTATTGTAATTCATTATTATCAGGCTATCCTAAAAGCTCCCTGAAAAGCCTTCAGTTGATCCAAATTGTTGCAGTAGGAGTATTGACAGGGACTAGTAAGACAGAGCATATTTCTCCCATATTGGCTTCTCTTCATTGGCTCCCTTTAAATCCAGAATTAAATTTAAAATCTTTCTTCTCACAAACAAGGTCCTGAATAATCAGGCCCCATTTTATCTTAAAGACCTCATGGTACCATATCACCCCAATAGAGCACTTCGCTCTCAGACTGCTGGCTTACTTGTGGTTCCTAAGGTATTTAAAAGTAGAATGGGAGGCAGAGCCTTCAGCTTTCAGG
>JAVDPK010002705.1:258437-283633 GCA_034780415.1 Cichlasoma orientale | reverse complement strand
CTTCCTCAAAAGCTCTCATTTGATCTGGCTGTCTTAGCTAATTGCAGACCAATTTCCGACCTTTTCAGTATTTCAAAACTTCTCAGAAGAGTAGCTGTAGATCAGCTATGTGATCATTTGCAGAGGAGCAGTTCACTTGAAGAGATTCAATCAGGATTTTAAAGTTCATCGTAGCACTGAAACAACACTAGTCCAGATTACTAATGATCTTTGTATGGCCTCTGACAGTGGACTCATCTCTGTGCCGGCAGACCTCAGTGCAGCATTTGAAACTGTTGATCACAACATTTTACTACAGAGACCATTAGTGTTAAAGGAAATGTGCTGCACAGGTCTGAACTGTATCTATCTGTTAGATTACAGGTTGTGTATGTAAATGGGGATTCTTCTTCACATGCAAATGTTAGTCATGAAGTTCCACAGGGTTCTGTGCTGGGACTATTACTGTTTACATTATGCATGCTTCCCTTAGGTAACATTAGAAAATACTGCATGTATTTTCATTGCTCTGCAGATGACAACCAGTTTTATTTACCTATGAAGCCAGATTACACAAAGAAAAGTTAAACTACAGGCATGACGTCGTGGATATTTGGCTCTAAAAATCTCAGAAACATGGTGTCTAACCAGAAACATGCTCTGGACGGCATTACCTTGGCCTCCATTAACACTGTGAGGAAACCCGGAGCCATTTTTGACCAGGATATGTCCTTCAATGCACATATTAAGCAAATATGTGGGACTGTTTTCTTTCATCTGCGCACTCTCTCTAAAATTAGAAACATCCCGTCTCAGAGTGATGCTGGAAAACCATGCATTTATTACTTCTAGGCTGGACTATTGTAATTCATTATTATCAGGTTGTTCTAAAAACTCCCTGAAAAGCCTTCAGTTGATCCAGAACGCTGCAGCGAGGGTACTGAGATGGATGAGAGAGCAGGAGATTGCATTTCTCCCACGTTAGCTTCTCTTCACTGGCTTCAACGTTAAATCTGTAACTGAATATAAAATATTTCTCCTCACATAAAAAATACTGACTAATCAGACCCTATCTTATCTTAAACACCTCATAGTACCTTATTATACAAAGGTATACAAGCAAGTCTGCAGTCTGGGCATACTCCAGTCTCAGACTTTCTTGTGGTTTTTAGAGTTTCTAAAAGTAGAATAGAACACACTCCATGTCATTAAATTTGTCTTCTCTGTCCAGTAGTGTGTCTTTTGTCCTGTCTCCCTCCCCAACCATCATCCCCAAACAGTTGCAGCACAATGGCTGCCCCTCCTTGAACCTGGTTCTGCTGGAGAGTTCTTCCTGTTAAAAGGGAGTTTTCATTCCCACAGTTGCCAAGTGTTTGCTCATAGGGGATCATTTGATTGTTGGGGTTTTATCTCTTTACCTTACAGCAAGCACTCAAGCACCTTGAGGTGACTGTTGTGGCAATTTGGTGCCGTAAAACTGAAATGAATCAAATTCAAAACCATTTTTTATAGATGAGTCTTTTGCACGGGTCAATACTGATTATCGGAATGACAAAAGGCATTCCCAAAAATGTTGCCACAAAGTTGGAAGGACACTTCAACACATACATTAAAAGGAAGGGCACTGTTGTCCAAAATAAACATTTGTTTTGCTTGCTTGGTGTATCACATAAAGCCATTTGCAACAGCTTGTCAAAAGTTGTTTGTCTTGTAAGGTGACTATAGTTCAAGCAAAGCATTTTTTGGCTTTATGTCCTTTTGGGTTGATACTTGATAAGAGACACGATGTAGCAAAATAATTCACTAAGTCTGCTTAAAAAAAAAGCAAAAACTAAAAAGCTTTCTAATGTTAAAAAGCCTCAGTGACACGTTGACCCTAAAATTAGGAGACAGTGGTCTAAAAGAAGAAATTGCACGGTGTAGCAGTACAAGTTTGCTCAAGTGGGATAAACATATTAGCTATGACAAATAATTCAAAAGCACACAAAAGCATTAAGTCTTATGAGGACAACTTAAAAACTGCAAAATTTCAGTTTAGTAAGTTTTTTTTAAAAATCCCTCCCTTATTAAAGGACGTAGCTTTAACAGACTCACACCCTTAGTGTCTTAGGAATGTAAGTGGAGATACTAGAGGACTGTCTTCTCAGAAAGGTACAAAAAACACTGCAGCCAAAGATTTAACGTCTGACTCGTCACAGCTCTGATCAACAGAAGGAGAACACAGGAGTCTCCTAATGGCTTTTCTAACAGGTGGTTTTATCGCTCAGTGTCGCTGTTCATGCAAATCAATGTGACAGAAAACTCACCGATTAAAGAAAGCAGCGCCAGGACCGCTGTGCTTAGCCCAGCTGACTTCATCTTTAGTCCCAAAGTAAAAGTATGTCTTTATCAGCCTCCTTCTGGAAAGTTAATGTTAAACTTCCATGCCTATACTCAGTTGGGAAATTGAGGGCACATAAAGATCCGCAACAAGAAGCCAGGGGCAGCAGGTGTTTCCTATTCAACTCAGATATAATGTTTAAAAAATCGAAATCATTCCTCCACTGATAAAAGAAGAACAATTGTTGGCAAAACTTCCAAACGGCATTGGTTTCATTTCCAGTGAACTTCGCGGATAAACGGAAACAGTGCAAACTGCATCTGCGCTCGTACGCGGCAGAAAAATAAAGTCTGCATTTCTCACGCAGGAACCTGCCTTGTCACGCAGTACTCAGGTGTAGTGAATCCCTATACCTGCTTTCCTCTGTTCCGCCCCTGAGCACGCCCCCTGCTCCACGCAAAGCAATTAAATTTATTATATTAAAACAATCCATGGATGGATAGATGGATAGATGGATGGATGGATGGATATTTAAAATCCAACTAACAGTTAAATTGTTGATTATCTGGCAATAGCCTACGCTTTTGTCAATAAAATATAAAATTAATACAAAATAATGTCCTTTTAACAGCTGTGCACTTCTTGCATAAATCCAAATATGCAATATATAATTATATAAGCAAGTAAGTTAAATGCCAGTGATAATAAAACTGAAATAAACAGGGCTGTGTGTGGCCCACTCAAGACCAAGTTGTTATTAAATATAACAACTTATTGTCTAACATACACGTTATAACTTATTCCCCCTTTTGTCACAGTCTACTTTTACAGTTAATAGGGGAAATGGGAACATTTCTGTTATTCAGTGGATTACAAGCAACAACAACAATAAAATCTGTCAGTTTATGCATCACTTATTTATTTTGATGACATATTTGTCAGTAAAAGACTGTAAAAGCGAGGCAAATACAATGAGAGAAAGGATCTGATCCATAACTTCCATCTTTGCAGTTTTCAGTTCAGGTCCCTGGGCCCTATGTTTGACGTCCCTGGTGTAAAGGTTTGGACACACTGTGCATATAAAGAATGTGACCCTGAATTGGATGAGTGGGTAAAAAAATGGATGGATGGCTTTTATTTTTACAACACATTTGATATGACTGAATTTCATGCAGCAGTAAAAAATACAAAAAAAAATCACAAACACATATGGATGTACAAATATACCTATATCTATTTTTTTTGATTCACGAGATAATGTGGGTATGTTGTAACAGTCGAATGTTTGTGTGAAGTGAAGCAAGTTTGTCCTGTCACTGTGAAGCGCCTGAGGGAAAACAGTGCACAACTTGCAGTTCAGATTGCTGTGGGTCTGTTTTGAATGCATTTCCTGCTTTACTTCCATGTAAACAGGTGGGTGAGAACAAAACTTTCAAACTTCCTTTGAAAGTGTGGGGTACAAAAACAGCTGAGAAAAAATCATAAAACACATGATTTTTTTTCTTATTAACATGCCAAATTACAGTTGTTTTAATTCCTGAACAGAAAAATTAGTTTTAGTGGACGAATGTTATGCTTGATGAATTTCTGACTTCGTAGAGAAGTCCAGTGTGCCGACTCAAATGTGGGCGTAAAAACATGAATTCAGTTTATTTGCCTAATAAATAACAATATAATTTTTAGTTTTAAACAAGTTTTTGGCAGATTTCTAAAATAGTTGTGTTTTCTTGTTATGGCAATGTAATAAATTTTTTATTTCAACATGATAATCCATCATGCTGAGAAACGCTTAGATTATCACCAACTTGTTTTGGGATCTCTGGAAGAAGTTGGTCTTGGATCAACTTGGAGCGCTGATAAGGCAGGAATGAATCACCATCAGTCAGGATCTGGCCCAGAAGGTGATATCCAGCATGCCACAGAGATTTGCAGCTGTGAAGTTGTGAAGTAGTTTCAAAAGCATAAATACTGACTCCTTGTATAACTGGATTGTTGTTCTTCTTTAAGACAATCTGAATAAAAATCTGATCTGAATATTTAATCAGCGGATTTTGTTTAAAACCTTTTGGAGTTATGAGCCACACCACTGCGCTTTACTCGTCATTTTTAGAGTTAGGATGATTCAGAAGTGGAATTACTTTTTTAAAAAAATGTGATATTTCAAGTATGAAAAACTAAGAAATAAGATGTTTCCAAAGTAAAAATAGCCCAGAACTAAACCTCTCTGTGTCAGTCATTGTGTCGCATTTTGTTTTGCAACTAGTGTAAAACCCCTAAAACTACTACCTGACTTTAATCAGAAATCACAAAGTCTCCATTTAAAAAGGAAGAAATGCAGAAACAATTGCTTCATTATCCTTAACTCAGTTCTCATCATGAACCTCTTTGACGTCACTGTGAACTGAACGTCTTTGTGTTTTCACCTGTAAGTCAGATCTTTCAGAAAGCCGCTCAAAGGCATCGACGGGAGCTTTAAGAAGCGGCTATTTATAGCTCATCACAATTTTTGCAACCCCAAACACCGATCAGCTAAAATTCAGTTAAAACAATGACAGATTAAGCCGATGGGATTATAAGATTTTCCTGTAGGTCTGTTCCTGAGGTTAACCTCTGCTTCCGTGATTTGAAATAAAGGCGCTCTAGTGCCGCACAGCGCAGCTCAAATCAAAACGGGAACGCTTGAACAGAAACTTCAAACTTCTCTTTTCTTTGCACCTTGAGTAAGAACAGCACAAAGAGTCATACAGTTGAAACTCATCCACACAGCCTTTATTAGTAACAGTTCAATTAATTTAGTAGTTTTACATTTCATGCATGCATACTATAAAGTTTAGGAATATAAGGAGTATTTTTTTTTTTTACAAAGAAAATGAGTATAATGTGTATATAGAAAATCTATGCACAGACCCGCTACAAGACGACACAAAGTAATATACAGTATAAAGCCTCAACAGGTGAAACGCTGACTTTTTGTGCTCAGCATCCTCATCTTCCCAAATCTGCGGTTATCAGACAATGGCCTTTTTATCCATTTTGATGGTCTCATAGGTGTCAGTGCTGTGGGAGGTCAGGCCCTGCAGAACACAAGCAGACACACACACACACACACACACACACCATGAAGTGACAAAACCTGATGTGAAAGCTTTAAAAATGGCTCTAAAAAAGACACCGCTCATTTCCTGCACCGACTCGGAGTGCGATTTTTGTGACAGCCAGCGAGATGAATTAAAAAAAAACGGCCTTTACCATCTGCTGTGTGGTAAGCTGCCACTTTCCCCTTATATGCCATTTTAAATGTCTTTTTAAGCATAAGAATGAGAAGTCTCACCGCATAGATGCCTCCCCCAGCAGGTTGTTTCTGTGGGAATGGAAACAAAGACATAATCAAGAGAGATTTCAGCAGCAGTTCTTTCAGCGGAGCTCTCAGTTTTGGATATTTGAAATACATAGTTGCTTCTTTGGGTAGTGACTGGCAAATGGGTGCAGGTTGTTTTCCATTTACTCTAAGATTATAAGATATGAGTAAGTGTGCAAAGCTAGACCTATTTTACAGGAAGTGGGATTTGACACTGTTTGGTGCGAAGAAACACTGATGGAAACTATGACAACGTGCAGAGAGTATAAATAATATAGGTCGGTGGTCAGCTCAAGATAACAGGAAATGATAACAATGGCTGGTTTTTAAGCTGAACTATGATGTTACAGAGAAAAACAATTTCCTTTACACATTTCAGTTTATGGTATTTTTCACAATAATACAGTTATACCGATTTAATTTTACCTCTGGGTAACTGCCAGACGTGTTGGACGGACGCATCTATCAAAAAGAAATCAGAAAACACATGATCGGGTGACTGAAATATTAATCACGAGATGTGAAATAAGATTGGAAAAGACATAAACAGATGTGAACGAATGTTCAAGAGGATATGAAACGTTTGCGTAAAATGAACAAATAAATTGCTGTTACGCCGTTACAACATTAGAGTTTAACATAAAAGTTGTGTTGAGAAATTGAGGAAGTTTTCTAAGATTAGCAGCACATTTTCATGACTTTTTCCAGCCAGAATAAAAAGTCATTTCAACTAATTGTTGCACAGAAGTTCCTTTTTGTCGCTGTCTAAAAAGAATGAGGAGCAGCTGCACACCTTCTGCTATTCATCATGGCGATGTGTGTGTTGTTCCTGCTTGCCTTACCCTCAGTCTGCAGTAGAGCACGGTGAGGATGATGCCATACAGGATGAGAATCCCATCCAAGATAAAACATATATCCATCCCTTGAATGCTGTCTGTACACACAAAACACAGACTCAGTCGCACTCCTCGACACCGCCAGGAGAAAAATGTTAAGAGGCACCGACGCGGTTTCATCCACCTGCTGCGTTACCGAGAATTTTCAGTTTTATGGGTATCTTAAAAGTATGTCTACTATAGCAGGATCAGAAAGACAGCAGCGAGTGCTCTTACCAGGCGGGCTGAAGATGAGATGGAGGATACGTTTTTTTTTTCCTTTGTAGGCTGTCAGTAAAATGTCTTAAACCCTCAGAGATGAGCTCCGTGAGTAGCAGCGAACAGGAAGTCAGGGCTCTCTGTCCGTTCTGAAGCTGTGAAACCACACGCCTACCACGCTGCCATCCCCCAACTTCACTCGAGTTCCTCTAAAAGTCTTGTGAAAAACTTTAGAGAAAATTGCTCACGTCCAGAGACCCCGGCCTGTCACGGCAGCATTCAGGAACAGATTCTTAAAAAAAGCAAACCACAAAGTTCAAATGCAGATGTTCATTTAAACGTATCAGCTTCCTCTGTTTCAATTACTTCATTTTTTTTTTTTTTAAGAAAAAAGCTTTATGGCCTAAAGCTGCAGCCACGCTGCAAATTAAGAGACAAGCAAGAGAGACTTGTAAGTAATAAATGGTTTAATAATGGAAAAAGGCCTAGCACACTATACAAGCTACAGTTACCAAAAAGGAACAAAATACAACACGGACCTACAAATTGTTTTTTTGTTTACATTCTGAAAATTGCATCATCATAATTTAGGCACCTTTAAAATGATAGAAAACAACTTATTATAAAAAGGATTCGGAGCCCAAAATAAATCTATGCATGCATGTTTTGTTGTTTGTTTTTTACAAAAAAATCAGATGAAATATTGAACAAATCAAACCCGGCGTTTGTTTGCTTCATTTTTCAGAAATGCAAAGAACTTTTTAAAACCACGTTTGAGAAAAGCAAACAGTCAGTTGTGTCTGTGGCTCAGCGAACTGTGGGGTACATACAACAAAGCAGCTCAACATCGGGGTACGTAGCGGGACCTGCAGACGGGGGAGTCAGAGTCTGCTGCTCCTCCACATCTGGAGACTAAGGCTGAGGAAAGGTCGGAGGCAGCATGTTCACTGTGCCTGTTTATCAGCTCGTGGCACAAGGCGAGGCGGTGATAAGCTACTGCTGCAGAGGAGCTGCAGAGAGGAGTTACAATCACAGGTCTGGTTTGGGACTTTTGTAGATATGCATGTAAAAAATAAAACCACAACAAGTCAGCTCATAGTTAAACTACAGCTGCCAGGACTGATCAGGACTAATTTCACTGTGTCTCTGTTGTGTAAGAAGTGTGAAATAGACCGACTCCATTTTCACCTGGTATTACACTGTAATGATACACTTTAAATATTAACGATAAGGACTTTTTTCACACAGCCTGGAGTTTAACCGCAGCCTAGCGCCTGCGCACAGTGATTCAAAATGCTGTTATCTGATTCTAAGGTCTGGCTTTGAGTTAGTGCAGGCGTGACTTCTCGCACAGAATCAGGTCGAAATATACCCCAACAACGCAGCAAGTCCATCTGTCAAGGCAAGTTTCAAAATACGGTTGCTCAAACAATTTACTTGAATTCTGTACGGGGTATGCTTTTATCCACGGAGAATTTGCAGATTGCTGCAGAGGTTGATTGCAATTCAAGCAAGAGAAAGATGTAGCCAGCAATATTGTCAACAAGCTCCATAAAAAGACCAGAAACAATAGATCCATCCATTTTCTTCCACTTATCCAATTCAGGGTCGCTCTGGAGCCTATCCCAGCTGCCACGGGGCGAGAGGCAGGGTACAGACTGGACAGGTTGCTAGTCTGACGCAGGGCTAACGCAGAGAGAGACAGGCAACCATTCGCACTCACATTCACATCTACAGTCAATTTAGAATCAGCAATTAGTCTAACCCCATTAACTGCATGTCTTTGGACTGCGGGAGGAAGCCAAGAGTACCCGGAGAGACTGACTTTCTGTGCCATCTGCAGCACACGTAGCACAGAGGATGGTGGTGTGGAGTCACACGACATAAGTTTCTAAAGAATCTAAGTACTATACAGAACATATGAGCCAGTATATGATATCAGAAATGTTTTACTCCCTAAAGATTGGCACTGGCCTTTAAAAACAGTCCAGTATCAGATGCGTCTAGTTTTTCCCGTTACCGTGTAGTTTATTCTGGTCTCAATCCCACGCACGCCATCCGGTTGCCAAAAATACTTTGTGCTCACCAGCTTATTAAAAAAAATACCATACACACACACACACAAACGTAATGCATGTGTGAGTTGTTTTTAGGAAGTAGCAATAAATAGATTCCAAGTACTGACATATGGACCAGCGCACTGCCGGTTTTTTGCTGGATTTACTGACAATAAGAAAAATTCAGACCACCACCAAGCTTACGTTTTAATATCGTCACCCAAATACGACTCTCAGTTAATACCAGGTGAAAATGTTTTGGTTTGGTTTGTTTCGGTGAGTCTGCCTGCTAAAACTGTGACATCAACAGTAAAGGTACCAGTGTGAAATAAACTAAAGCTGCATATTTAGACAATCATGAACACACAGAGTTTGGAGTAGCAACGAGTTAGGAATGTACGTCCATTTTACTTAATAGTCACATTTAAAAAAAAAAAAAAAAAGGACATACTGGCCTTCAGGCCACAGGAGAGAAACATGTTAACTCACTGCACGAAATGCTACATTCTGAAAGTTAAAAAGTCACTCCTCTAATATAAAAAAACCCAACAACAACGACCCTTGTCATGTTAAACACAATGACTCTGACAGGGGACCAGAGGGCAGTGGTACGCCAGCATTGCAGTCAGAGCTGAACTCCAGTCGGTCTGATCTTAAGACACGAGAAAAAGGAAGTGACAAATGTGATGTAATCCCCCTCCTCTGGTCTTCGTGTGTTGTGTCAGCACAGTAAAGTAGTCCAGTGGTTACAGCAAAAGAAGAGGCGAAAGGAGAAGTCCCCTTTAGGAAAAACAAAGATCTTTACAGTGTGTTGTAAAGACAACATCAAAAAACGAAAAAGGTCAAGGCATCAGTTTACGTCCGGGGTTTGAACAATCGTTGAGCTGATCGCAGTCTGATACCAGAGCATCTGTGATGATCACAAAACAGGAAGGGGAGGCCTGCAGAGATATTCCTCTCTTTGAATGGTTTCTCTGTCGCCAAGAGGGTAAACGATCGGGCGAGGATACACCACGTGGCCTCCACATGTCTCACCACATCAGTGATGCGGGAGGACTGAGCATGAGGGGAGAGGAAAGTGTGGGAAAAGAGGATGTTTCATTGGACACCTTTACACGGAGGTCTCAGACTGCAGCCTCATGACAAACTTGTGGCTCTTTGGGTCGATGAACTCCTCCCCGAGCCGCAGGAAGGGAAGCGGCGTCACTGTGACAACAAGGGAGAAGTCCAGGCGTCGTAGGGAGAAGACCAAGCCCTGACGCAGGGCTGAGGTCACTGGCTCCTCACTCACCAGAGTCCACTGGCGCCCCCTGCCATTCTGCTGCTGGTACTGCATGGTGGGGCCGGGGGTGAGGTAACGCTCCAGGAACGCCTGAGACAGAAGATGTTTGAGGTTAATCAACAAGAAAACACGAGTTCATTATGTTTAGTGCTAAAGTACAAAAGTACTTTAGTACTGTAATTAAGTACAATCCTGAGGCATTTGAACTCAGAGAAGCTTTATTTTACTACATTAATATCACTAATGATGTGACTTTGTAGAGTATTTTGTCCATCCACACTGTCAACTCCAACAAGTGGAAATACAAGGCAACCACTAATTCCATCTCCTCCAAAATCCACACTTTTTGAAAGTTAGTAAAAATAATTCTTCTTCTCTGTACAGCCAAAGATCCCTTTTTATATTTATTACAAGTGGCTCCATAGGCTAAAGCCAGATCCCTGGTTCGAGACTGGGAGGAGACAAATCCCCGGGCCGGTTGTGTCGGGAAGGGCACCCGGCCTGAAAATCTGTGCCAAATCTAATATGCACATTCATCCGATGCAGTGACCCCTTGTAAATAAGGAAACAGCTGAAAGAAGCTTTTATATAATAACAGAAAGTATCCCAGAAAGACAGAGTAAGTAGAGAAGTAAAGGTGGGAAGGGTTCAGCCCTCTGTGAGCGGCTGTTTGGGCAGATAAACAATTTTCTCAGGGTTAAAAAGCAAAAAGCATCATGGATGGTAAATAATATAAGGATTCAGATAATCCATAGAAGTAGCTGTACACACAGGACACAACTTTTAAAATGTACAGATGTGAAGTGGAAAAACTGTCCTGTAGTATGACTACTCAAACTTTTTGTAAATCATGGATGCGGTGCCCTCTGAGCTGAGGAGGCGAGGGGCCATCAGACATAATTCTCTACATAAATACTCTGGGACAAGATTTGCTCATTCATAAAAAAATCTTTTGTTTCGCAGGAAAGGCCTCACTTGCCTCATAAAGACAATGCAAACCCATATTCAGTCTTCATTTGCAGCATTATGAAATGCAACAAAGCACCCAATTCAAAAACAGCCCGTATTTAACCCTAAGCCCGAGTTTTCTAACACTATCACTCTCACATGGGTGAAAAATCACCCGACATCAGTGTTCTGAGGTTAAAAAGCAAACAGATATGTTGTCCTGTGTCTTTATACTATTAATAATTAAATATAAGCTTTAAATGATTTCTGAATCATTGTATTCATTTTTTTATTGGCATTTTCCATCATCTATTAGCTGCTTTTTTGGAAATGGGTTGTATAATTTCTGGTGTAGAAACACTTCATATTTTAAGTAGAATGTGTTTCAAGATATTAGATAGATCAGCATACAAAGCACTTACTGTCAGTCAGGTGTCTCGGACCTAATGAGGACTCACCTTGGGCGTCATGTTATGCGTGATGCAGAACTGAAGGTGTGTGAGGATGCTCTCCATACTGTGGAAGGCCTGCTGACGTGTGGTTCTCAGGTATTTCTGCATGGCCCGGGCCATGGGAGCAAAGATAGCTTGAGCTGCCTCTCGAGGATCCATCACCTCTCTGGGGTGTTTGGGAGACGAGGCCGCCTCGTCCTCTTGGAGGCGCTTGATGTGTGTGAAGGCCTCTTCCACTGCCACCACCAGCCTAGCAGAGCAACAGAGCACTGCGTTAATATACCCAACGGATCAACGATGAAAACGTTCGGTTATCCTCGTCATCAGCGACCAGTGCGGACTGTATCTGACCTGGCCTTGCGTTTGCGGACCCTGCGATCCATCTCGGCCTCCTCGTAGTAATACTCGTTGTGGGAGTTGTCTCTCCGTCTGGCAGCAGCTGCTATCATGGCCCGGGACTGGCCTGTGGAGTTATTGGTGGTGTTTTCTAAAAGACACGCAGAAGGAAGAATTATTGGATTGCCCTTTTGAGTTCAGACAGGTAGTTTCAGCAGAGCTGAGCTAGCTGAACTGGTTTAATGTTGCCCATTCTTGCAAAAAAGCCACCTGTTCTGACGCAGACTAACAAATGACAACAGTGATTAAAGAAAAAGATTTATTCCTGGATTAACGACAGGCGTCAGAGCCGGGATGAAGCTATATTTACCATCAAGAGAGTAAACTTTGAAGCCGGTCATCTTCTTGGAAAGGATGGACTTCGGCAGGTTGAGCAGAGCAGGGTTGTAGACGGGGAAGTCGCTGTAATAACGGTCCAATACCCAGACAGCTGCCCGCTGGATGCTAAAACACAGAGTGTCGGTCATCAGTGCCACAGTAAGTACAGGTCAAAGAACAGCTGCTGGCTGCACAAAGGACAGAGTGTAAGCAATACAGACACAGATGTAAGCTGCATCTCAGTACCTTCCTCACATTTCTGCCTTTGATTGACGATCTTGTGTAATATCACACCTCAACTATTATTTTTTAACTACTATTCATTTTTATAATGATTATAAAATCCATTAGGATGATCATAACGCTTCAGCATTCATCATATCTCCACTGAACAGTATTTGAGCACCAGAATTACACCAGGAAGGTGGAGTCCTGGAGGAACGTTTAGGGTCGTGATAAAACAAACAATTCGGTCTTCCTGCGTTTCCTGTATTTGTCTGAAATCTTACTAAAGTTACGTAAATTAAACTGTTTTGTCTCTACAGAGGGATGTATTAAATAATCAGACGCTAAAAAAGGAAACCAAAACCAGATTTATGTTGTGATGCAGCCGCATGTTGATCACAGTATGATGGAGATGTGCACAAACACGTCCCCTTAGATTTGTCTCCAAAAAAAGAAAAAAAAAAAAGAATTGGTGTATGTGATTTTGACAACACCCAAAATGAACTGAAAGCAGCACATAGTATCCACCAGTTTTCACAAACATTAGCCAATCAGAATCATTGATGCAATAAGAGGAGTTTAAAACACCTGTGAAATCTCATTAACATTTCTTAAATATTATTTTTTTTCCTGCTACAGGATGTAGGCACAGAGCACAGGCAGTGAAAAATCATCCCTGTGTGTAAACTAAAGGATTAATTTAAATTAGTCTAACAGACTTGATAAAACAGCTTCTCAAATGCAAGCGTAAGGACACCCAAGTATCAGTTTCACTTTGTACTGATTTGCAGTTTCTCTTTTCTTTGAGTGGATAAAGCACCCAAACCACTCCAGCAAAAATGGCTCTATAAAGTAAACTGAGCCACTGGATCCCCTCATTTTGTAGGTCAAAGCTTCAGGAGACCCTGCATGCTCGTATAGGGGCACAGCGTTTGGCTTTTCTGCACCTGATACTTCATTCTGCTCAAAACAGATCTGCTGTATCCCATTCATTCCAAACAGCAGCCTGGGTCTCAAGAGGTTAATCTGTCTGTAGCTTCATCTTATTTTGTTACTTGAAGCCAGTTCTGTAAACATATTAACCAATTGCCACCACTGGTTTCACAAACCTGAGGTGCCCCACATTGTAGAACTTGCTGGCTCCATCTGTGCTCCGCACCACCTTGAGGCAGAAGGCTGGCTGAAGGTGTCGGACCTCCAGCAGCACCAGAGCCAGGTACTGGATGAACAGCAGGGCATCCACCAGCGAGACAGCGTACTCCACAATCCCCTTGTAGTCACTTTCTTTTGGCTCTAACACCCGCACACCGTAGAACAACCAGTACGACGCCACAAAGAGGAACACCAACACCATCAGGAGGCAGCGGAAGACAAAGAAACGGGGGAGGGTTGCACGGGGAGGGCGGAGGAACAGCGCCCAGGAGGAGATTAGCAGGACCAGGAGCTTGAAGGCCAGGGAGACGTAGAGGCCTTCGCAGGGAGTGTTACAAGGCACAAGGGTGTCACGCCACAAGACCTGCGGCAGGATGAGGAAGGCTAATGGTGTGACCAGGGCGAAGAAGCTCAGGCAGCCTCCCAGTGCCGGGCCCACAAAACGCTTGCATTCCAGTGGAGTTGACTCCTCCAAGTCTTTGGTGACGCGGGTCAGGTCCTCGTTTGAGATGCTGTGCTCTGAGGTGCCAGTGACCACAGTGGTGGTCTCCCCCCAGTTGTCATCCTGCACAACAAAGGGAAAGACTTATGAATCACTTATGTGTAATTAGGCTTAATTTTAACCGTCTATAATCCCTAAACTAAAATCATATAGTAAATTCACCCCCAGCTCTGACCGAGCTTTGATCAAGGCAGTTTCACAGATTTCCACTTAAGGCTGGGGCTGTTTTCTATTGGTTTATATTCAGTGCAGTAAATAAATCACCCTGGCTTTAAGGAACAAGCGAATAACAAAAGTAACAATTTCTTGAAGTTTTCTGAAGTCCGTTCATCCTGTATTAAATATAAGCACGAGATGTTTGCACAAAAGGGTTGTTTGGGATGCGGGTATAAATGAGTAAATGTCGAGGAATGAGTTTTTGCTTTTTGGATCTCTGAGTAGGCGACAAGCCCTAAACTTAAAATTAGAAGCTAAGGGGTCAAGCCCTCAACATCTTTGTCCCAAGACGGATGACGGGTTGGTTAAGCTTTAATGTAAGTGCCTCTTTACTATTTAAAGAACGACTCTTCACTTCATCTGGGAAGAAAAACGTCTCCTTGGGCTCCGTAATGAAAGCGCGTCTCTGCACTTTAAAATAATCCGACTTCACTATTTAAAGTCAACACCTGCTCTGTCCCCGCTAACTGATGGGGCAGAAAAGGACTGAAATAAAATGACCGGCGGCGCCAACAAAACACACTTCAGCTGTTCAAAGAAAAACCACTTTGAAGGGATAACGAGGGTGAATCGATCAACAACCTTTTGATATGAATAATGAGTGGGGAGGTCACAGTATTGGTTTCAAGGGCTATTTGTAGTTCAGCTGAGTGTTTCACTTTAGCCTGTTAATGTCAGTGTTAGTGACATGCAGCCATTAGGACCAAAAGTCGTTGACAGCTTTTGAACAAATTGTAGTTTCAACAGGAAAGATACGTGCAATGTTAATAACGCTAATTAATGCAATCACAAGTGATTAAATGAGGTCATAGATGAAGCTGAATAAACAGATTAGAGTAGAAAACACTGTAACGGACCCTGTCATCGCCGCGGGTTGACTCGGCATCGAGAAGCGGCTCTCCGGGCGTTTGGATGGTGACCGATTTGTCTCCACGACTGCTGCTATCTCGGCTCTTGGAGCGGTGACGGTCCCTCCGATCCCTGAAGACAAACAAGTTATAAACAGGGCTATAACACTCACAGTCACAGCAGCACTTTCTTTTATATGCTCCCTCTGTGAATGATGCGGCGATGTTACACCAGTGCCAAACTGCTGTTAGCTATTGATGTTATTCAGTTGCTGTGGTGAATCTTTGTCACACCACACATACAGCTGTGATCAGAAGTTTATATACACTCGTCACGGGAATGAATGTCAGGAATTTTGGGCTTTTAATGATTTCATTGAACTGTTCTTTTTCCAGGGTGGAGTGATTACGCTTTAAAAAATTTTTTTTGGATTTTTTCTAATCCACACAGGGTCAAAAGTATACATACAGGCTTAAACAGATAAATACACCCCCACTAATATTTGGTTAATGTCCTTAGCAGGCTGCACCTCAATCACTGACAAGCTTCTTTATAAATCTGGGGGGTATATTTGACCATTCTTCTTGGCAGAATTGGTAGAGTTAACTTAAATTGGTTGGTTTTCTGGCATGGACTCGACTTTTCAGCAAAGTTCACAAATTTTCATTAGGGTTGATGTCGGGGCTTTGGGAAGACCTTTCCAGAAACTTGATGTTAGACTGTTTTATCCATTACAAAACTACTTTTGATGTGTGTTTGGGATCAATGTCCTGCTGGGACACCCAGCTGGGTCTAAGTTCCAACCATGTAGCTGTTGATCTGAGGTGAAATTGAAGAATTTGGAGGTAGTCCTCTCCTTCTTCATTCCACCCACTTTGTGTAATGTTCCAGTACCACTGGCAGCAAAACAGCCCCAGAGCATGATGCTACCACCACCATGCTTGACCGGTGGTACAATATTCTTTGGTCTGAAAGCGTCACCTTTACTCCTCCAAGCATACCTCTTGTTATTGTGGCCAAATAGTGCAATCTAGGTTTTGTCTCACCACAAAACTTTTCTCCAGAAGGCATCTGGCTTGTCCATGAGGACAGCTGCAAATCTCAGCTAAGTCTGAAGGTGCCAATTTTGGAGCAGGGGCATCTTTCTTTCGCTTCACTGTGGACAGTGATGCTGGTGTTCTAGCAGGTTCCAGTTCATGGCAGGCTGAGGCTTGTGGCTCCTGAGTTGTTCCTGAAGATTCAAACCAATTTCTTCTCATTTGGGGGTGACAGTGTGGGTCTTCTTCCAGACCGTGGCAAAGTGGTGACATATCCAAATAACTTGTACGCATGTACAATTGTTTGAACTGATCTTGGAATGAGCAGTTGTTTAGGAATGGCTCCAGAGACCTTCCTGATGTAAATCTACAATTCTCCTTAAATCTTCACTGAGTTCCTTGGGGTTTCCCATTGTTGTGAGAACTGTAAGTGCTGATAAACAAATCCTTTTTATGCTGGCAAAGAGAAACCAGCAGATGTGGTCACTCATGATCACTAACAAGAACTTTATAGGCCTTGTCAAGTTAAAATACGTTGCAGAATCTTTGGTACCACTTACTAAAAAGATTTAAGTGAGTGTACGTGTATATATTTGAGCTTGTATGTATACTTTTGACCCTGTGTGGATTAGAGAAAATCCAAAAGAAAAGCAAACCTGTGCACTCAATTCTTGTTTTTAAAGTCATTAAAGATGTATGCTGTACAATCACTCCACCCTGGAAAAAGAACAGTTCACAGAAATCATTAAAAGCCCCAAATTACCGTGACATCCATGCCAATGATGAGTGACTGTAAACCTCTGACCACAACTGTAACTTACTGAATTCCCTTGTAAACAAAGAAAAGGGTTCTGACATTCCACGGTATAATTACTAGTTGAAATAAGTCTGTTTTAAATTAGTTTTTCATTTCATTTAAAAACAGTCAGAATGACTCATTTCCTCAATGCTTTTTTTTTAAAAAACCCAAAATGACTGAAAAAATGAATAAATAATTAAATCCATCTTGGCCGAAAGAATATCCAAAGCATGGCCATCACCGATCACCTTCAATTAATCGACTGAGACGTTAAAAAAAATGTGTTAAATCAAGTAAACAGATGTTTCCATCGACTCAGACAAAGCGTTTCCCCGCATAAAAGCATCCCAAGGGTCACTCAGCCTCTTTGAGCCGTTAATCAGAAAACTGGCTTCTTAGTTCACTGTAGTGAGTTTGATATTTATGTTTAGAATTAAAGCGGTCTTCCTGGCTCTATATGAGGTTACGCATGAATAGGGATACTTTATATTTTCTGCTTTCATTGTAGAAGTAGGATGTGTGAGTGTTCAGTGTTTGAATAAGTGAAACTACATCTCCCAGTGTGGATGACAGCATGTGGTTTATTCCACAGTGTCTGCAAAGGCCAAGTTACAATGAGAGCTTTCATGATGCACACCAGATGTCCCAATGTTATTGATGATTTCTTAGAGGGCGAATTTGATTATGAAACCTCACAAGTCAGTACCTGTTACAAAGAGATAAAAGCTTTCGTAATTAATTATCCTTTCAGAGGCTAATGTTGGACTGGAGTTTAGAAACCGCATGCATGAGGTAGAAATCTGCACAGACTTCTAATCAACTACAAGAAACCTTTAAAAAAAATCTACTGGGGTTTTCTAACCAATATAAACACCAAAAACACTAATTTATCAGACAGCAGCTGCAGATTTAGCTGCACTGCTCATGACCCATGAGTCCCTTTCAGAAAAAGAAAAAAAAAAAAGGAATAATCTAGACTCTTGCACTGATTAGAGGTAATTAGTTTTATCCCCAAAATAAAGCCTCGTGGTTAGGTTTGGAGTTCCTTAAAAGGCACTGTGTAGCCTGACTGGACAATAGTTCAACCACTGCTCTTGTATAAATATTTAATTAAGAAATACATGTTGAAAAAGTAGTGTTGTGTAAATCACACTATGCATTTAAAGATCCAGTATTTAAACCAACTAATATTCAAATCTGTCAGTAGAGCAAAAAACAGACCAGAAACAAATATATGAAATTGTAAAATGGAACGCGTGTTACCCACCTGTGCTTTCGGGAGCTTCGGGAATGGGAGGACTTGTATGAGTAGCCTGAGTACTGCGACTCGTTGTCCATGTCTCGGATCGGCGGTGAGCGGGCTTTACGAGCCCCGCCTCCTCCCGCCGTGCCGCGCTGCTCGCCGACGCCTCCCAGCTGGCTTTTGCGCTCAGAGATGGACTTGGTGGAGAGAGCCAGGGGCAGTTTGAGTAGGTCAACCTTACTCCTGAGGGAATCTATCTTGGAGGCCGACGAGGAGGAAGCAGGAGAAGGGAGGTTGGGAAGGCAGGGAAGGCTAAGAGAAGAGGAGGAAGAGGGGTGGGAGAGGATGATGGGTGGGAGAGTTGCAACAGGGGAGAGCTGAGGTTACTGAGATCTGAAAGAGAAGGACAAAAAGAGAGACCTAGTTAAAACTCTGCATCAAATCTTCCTGTTTCTATGCAGGATAGTTCATTTTGCTATAATTTCATTGCAGCAACTCAAAAATGGTACTCCATAGTTTGTATGGCCCCCACGTGCTTGCATGCATGCCTGACAACATCAGGGCATGTTTCAACTTCAGGGCAACTTCAGGTCAAGGTTGCCGAGATTCAAACTCATCCGAGTTTTTTAGTAGAAGCACCTATGGTGTGAATTTGAACATTCTAGGTCACATCGTTCTCGAGTTATGGCCAATGTTAAAGTACCACCGACGCCAAGGCTGTGACAATAGCTCGACTTTTTCTTTGAAACAGCCACGCAAACTAGTGAAAAAACAGTCCGAAAAGATGTGCTCCTAACAGCTATCACACCAGACCATCTAAATCATATGGATACAAAACAAGGTCCCCGGAGACACTTCTAAACTTGGGCAAAATCTCCTTTTCATAATATGCATCATGGCCTTGGAACAATTTACAAGATAAAGATCATTTTGGAAACACTGCCTTCATATCAGGCATCGAAAGCACAGCACATTTCAAAATGCTGTCTGAGGAATGTGCCTGAAGCCTAACTTTAGAAAGAAGAAACAAAACAACCGTCTGCTAACACATGAAAGGTTAAAGTCATGAAGTCTTTCAGACATCAACTCCTTTCCAGTCATCTGACGGCGTCTGCACGCTTCATCTGCATGTTTAAATGTGCACCCTCATCGTTTTAAAAATAAATAAATAAAAGAAACCACTACAGCAATCGTGCCGGGTCTGACCCATTAACCATCACTTTAACTGGCAGGATTATGACTGTCGCACAGGATTATGACTGTCAGTGTTTCTCCTGGGCATCCCTCTTTGTGGGCTGCACAGGTCACTGAAGGACACAGCTGTTTTGGAGAAACAGAAAAAACATGAAAAAAATAGGGGGGGGGAGCAAAACAAAACAAAAAACAGTGTCACCAACTCTCTCATTTCCGCTTTGAGGCCTCTCACGGTCTCAGAGCTGTCCAAACTAATCTCACACTTAACAAGAGGAAGCCTCAAAGCTGCCCTGTTTCCATAAATTAATCTTTCAGCACTTAATATTAAAGTCATGTGAAATGACCCTTTAAGAGCCCATATATGTGGTCGTTATCCACGTCACCCTAGCAGCCTGAGTACTGTGATCCATTCACTATAAAACACATTAACCTTCAACACTGAGGCTTTGGTTTCACTGTGTGTCCTTTCATCATGTCTTCCAGGTCTGGGCTGAGGTTAATCATCACACGACTGTATCTCCTCTCTCCAAGCAGTCTGCATTAGCCGCAGCTAGCTGTGGCACAATGGCAGCCATATTGGATTACTGTGTTTTCACTAAACTTGTTTGCCCTCTCCCTCCCTCTCCCGCCGTCTCACATTCCGTCCCTCACGCCCCTCGTCCCCCGGGAAACGAGGCCTCTCCGCTGCCATGGTAATGAATGAGGGTGTTCAACTGTAGGGGGATTGGAGGCTGACAGTTGCCGTGGAAACCTGACCTCACGCCGCCCTCTGTTTGTCCACGCGGGAGCAAAACCACCAAAATAAAAGCATCGGCATGACGGATGTTGGGCTGTCACATGGTGGTTAATTGATAAAGGGTGGGTGTGGCTCGCTGGCTTTGACTGGCCTTCTTTGGGAAATGGAGAGGGAGGCTAGCTGCCATCACTGCCGGACAGATCTTCATTTCACTTAATGAGGCTTTTATGCTCCATCAGCACCATTGTGTTCCAAATCCACTTCCCTTCAAACATATCCTCTATGTAATAGAGTCTATGGAATCCAATCTATGAAATTTTATCCGCATCCTCTTATCTCTATTGGAATTAAATTTATATTTTTTTTATCAAAATTAACCCATTATGTTCATTTCCAACTACATACTTTTAATTCTTGGACTCTACTGAAGTAGATTTTAATAACTGCCTTTACTGGGCCATGGTAAAGCCTGTAAGTTCATCCACCATCTGAAACAAACCGCTCCCTTTAAGGCCACCCTCCCATTAACCCATCTTTCTTCTCATTGGTTGGCCCTCACAAACAAAAGTTTTTAATAGGTTGGGTGGAGCATCCCTGCTCCGCTCTCTCGGACATCATAAAAACTGTCTGAAATAAAGTCTTTCAGAGCCTTTTGAGTTCCCAAGCGATTGGGAATGACAGCAACCCACCCACAAAGTGGTAGGCCACGTTAAATCACAGAGCGAGGTCAGTGGAGGAGGAGGCACATAGTTTACAGAGGTCACAACTTTTGGCATAGTCAGTTGCTACCGACTTCCGAACTTCATGTGGCCTTTAGATTAGCTCAGGAACAGTATGTAGAGAGCTTCATGGGATGGGTTTCCATGGCAGAGCAGCTGCATCCAGGCCTTACATCACCGAGCACAATGCAAAGTGTGGATGCGGTGGTGTAAAGCATGCCGCCACTGGACTCTAGAGCAGTGGAGACATGTTTTTGTGACGTATCGCGCTTCTTCATCTGGAAATCTGAAGGATGAGTCTGGGTTTGATGGTTGCCAGGAGAACTGCACTTGTCTGACTGCACTGTCCCAAGTGTGAAGTTTGGTGGAGGGGGGATTATGGTGTGGGGTTGTTTTTCAGTAGTTGGGTTCGGCCCCTTAGTTCCAGTGAAAGGATGGTCCATTCCTGTTCCAACATGAACATGTGCACCAGTGCACAAAGCAAGGTCCATAAAGACATGGATGAGTGAGTTTGGTGTGGAAGAACTTGACTGGTCTGCACAGAGTCCTGACCTCACCCTGATAGAACACCTTTGGGATGAATTAGAGTGGAGACTGTGAGCCAGGTCTTCTCGTTCAACATCAGCGACAACAAATGCGCTTCTGGAAGAATGGTCAAAAATTCCCACAAACACACTCCTAAATCTCGTGGAAAGCCTTCCTGGAAAAGTTGAAGCTGTTATAGCTGCACAGGGTGGGCCGACATCATATTAAACCGTACGGATTAAGAATGGGATGTCACTCAAGTTCATGTGTGTGAACAAAAGTAAACAAATGAAACTCCACCAAGCACCGCTGGAGCACTGGTGGTTAGACTCAGTATAACAGGAAGAGAAAAAGGGTAGATGGAAATTATGTGGTAACATGGTAGACAAGCAGGGCTGTAAGCAGCTGGTTATAAAGCTTTACTCTTTATTTTTCAGTCTCGCAGCACGGTGGTTAGCACTGCTGCCTCACAGCGAGAAGGTCTGGGTTCGAATCCACCTTGGACCTGGGCCTCTCTGAGTGGAGTTTGCATCTTGTGTTTGCGTGGGTTGTCTCCGGGTACTCCGGCCTCCTCCCACAGTCCAAAGACATGCAGTTAGAGGAGTTAGGTTAATTGGTGATTCTAAATTGAAAGTGAATGATTGTCTGTCTCTCTATGTTTGCCCTGCGACAGGCTAATGACCTGTACAGGGTGTACCCCGCCTCTCACCCTATAACAGCTGGGATAGGCTCCACCCCCCACCCCCCCACCCAAAGCAAGTCTGTTTCACTTCCCTGCAAAGCAGGCCTTATTAGTAAGCTGAATCACCATCACTGGCTCAAACAAGAGCAGCTCCCAGACTTTAGTCAGCCCCTGGTGGCAGTACACAGCTAAAACATGCCGCCAACATCCTGCTAAGTTCAACATACGATTAACGCGCAACCAGGCCGCTTCCCTCACAGGGATCACTCTCACATACACTGATCTCATTATCTGAAACTTTTTTCATGTTTAACATGAACATCACTAACCACCACTGTAACAGTATACATATGACAGAAAATAATGAAAAGCATAATAGGTCTACTTTATGAGAAAGCTCCCCTTATCCGGAATCACTAACTTTTAACAGACCAGAAGATTCTGGATCCTTGCAGCTATGTGCAAAACCTCAACAGCGTGCTTATTCCAAAACCACAAAACTCCAATGACTAACAGCTGCTTCATGGTGTATCATCATCAGCTTTTATCTTCAGCTTTTGCAGAGGAATTAGCAGAATTGTGCTGTGCTTTTAGGCCAAATAAAGTGCTTAAAAGCCATGCTTCGTGTGACTTCTGCCTTCTGACTGTCATGCAGCACAAGGAGATTCTTATTTTAGATTATGTTAAACTGCATGGCATCACACCGAAAAAGCGCATTAAACAAACAAAAGATAAAAAATTAAAAAAAAGTGGACAATAAGTGGAAAGGCCTCAAGAGATTCCCAGACAAGAAACATACTTTACACAGGCAAGAGACTAAATCTAAACAGTGTTTTAATCTAATGGCTGTAGAAGCTTAGCTGGTATTTGCTCTCCCAGACAGAGAAAGGCTGGCCAAAATAACAATCGGAAGCCATCGCTGGCCATAATGTTCGTTCCTCCAATGCACATAAATAACAATTAAGCAATTACAACGATGCAGTCTGCACTTCCAAGCACTGACAAGGGAAAATGAAGGAGTAATGTCTTCTATCAGCAGCATGTTTACTCCTCTACATCTGAAAATCTAACAGCACATTTATAAAGACCTGGATAGAAGAAAGTGGGTCAAGTATCACGAATTGATCGAATCTAAGAATGCATATGTAATAAAAAATGAAAAAAAAAACTAAATCAAACCCCACAACCTAAACATTTGCTAATTTTAATCCACCCCCACAAATTATTTTAGGTTCTCAATAAAGTTTGGCCCTCCCAGTTGTAGCTGCACCGCCATGCGCACGTGGCAAACTAAACCTCCACTGCATCAGCAACCTTACAAGCTAACTAACAAAGATGAAAGTTAAAGGCAGTCAACTAAGGTGGGAGGCTCTGTAGTTCATGCCTAAATGAGTGTAAAGAAAGGCCCGCATATTCAAAGTTTCTGTTTTCAAAGAACATGGAACATAAAACATGGAACCCACATAGCAGCAGCAATACGGAGAAGACATCTGCAGACTACCGCAGACTGCAAAGAGGTGTGCTGCTAAAGCAAAATGTGTTTCTTCAGTCCTAATCTCAAAGTGATGGAATGGAGAGTTTGCGTCATTTTTGTGTGCAGCCAGTTTCATAGCAGGAGCCTGTGCTCTATGTGCAGGTAAACTACGGAAAGCAAAGAGCTTTTTACTTTTCTTTTGTTCTTTTTTAAATGAAGCTTCCTTCACAAATATCGAGCTGTCGTGTTCAGACCTGTGACACAGGCGTTGTGAGAGTTGAAGACGTACTCTGTGCGAGATGAAACGAAATATTAATCTCATGCTTTGACATTAGGACTTAACAGATTTTATTAAATGCCCCATACTACCTGTATCAGTCAGATTCAGGCTTGTGAAACAGGTTGTCGTGAGCTGGCTGAATGACAGCCATCTTTTGAAGAGCTGTAATCACGATGCATTATTTTGCTTAACTAAATGCTATAAAAGGTTAATAATCTGTCATACATAAAATATTGCAGACACGAATGTGTTTTGTTTACACGTTTACACTAGATAAATGCAGTGAAGCCTGTCGGGGGTCATATGTATCCAAATGCCTTAGAGAGCAATTAAAAAGCCAAAGGTAGAGAGCCTAGAGAGCCATGAAGGCACAACACAAACATGTCGGACAAAGGCAACGAGAAAAGACATTCAAACATAATATTTATGACCTTAATATGTTAACATTTCATCCCACTGTGGGTGGAGTGGTGACAGTTTCATAAAAGAAAAAAGATTTGCCATCAGAGGAGCATGAAAGCGCTCAGTTAATATTGACATATTCTCAAAGATTTAAGGTAATTAAATAAAAGTATTACTCCTCCAGGGACTCACTGTGAATGTCAAGAAAAGGCTTGATTTCATGATAGAAGTCAATGAAACTTAAGAAAGGTCACAGGAAGTTTTGTGTGATGATGGCATCTGATGAAAAGATTTAACCCAAGAGGACCAAGAAAAACAAAATAAAATTCAAAGGCGATTAACCAAAAAAAATAAATAAAAATGCTACAAGTATTAAAGTTTAACTTAGTAATGCTGCTTCTCGCAACAATGCTCTGAATCAGAGACATGTAGAATACACAGACCAGCAGAGCTCATCACTCACAAAAATCCTCCAACCAAATACACAAATTCACCGACCATGACGGTGCTGTTTACTACATCTGTTTGTAATGAAATCCTTGCATTTTCTTTCTGCTGCCATGTGTCCTGTTACAGTTCCTTATATTATCACACAGTCACAAAACATGGACTCTTTACCCTTAACCAAAAAATTTATGACCACAGAAATTGACATCATGAGTGAGAAATTATGAGCAACACGGCATCTTGATAAAGACATGGTATTCACCAGAGGATGAAAAACTACATTCACAATCATAATCGCACTGTTGCAGATTAGTCTATCCAACCTTAAAAAAAAAAACATTAAGAGCTAATGCTGTAAAGGAAACTTAAGAGTCATGACACCACATCTCAATATGTGAACTTAGGGCTGGGCCATATATCATTCACGATAATACCGGTAAAAAAAAAAATCTTGCCCGGGAAAATAAATTATATCATGATATGCTAATTTCATGGCGTAAATACGTCACC
>JAVDPK010002705.1:242548-255390 GCA_034780415.1 Cichlasoma orientale | reverse complement strand
TGTGTGTGTGTGTGTGTGTGTGTGTGTGTGTGTGTGTGTGTGTGTGTGAATCTAACAGGGTGTGTTTGAATCAACAAAAACGCCCGGAGTTGCCTAAAGAAGTATTTCCCATCAAAACAGCAAAAAAAAAAAAAGAGATTCAAATCCACAATGACAATATTTACCTCAAATATTACATTAGTTTCTTCATTTATCTTTCATTTGTGAGTCACAGGATAGACACCCAAATGACTTCTTGTTTAAGCACCCAAAACTCTCCCTCTTGGTTTTGGATTATTTGCATTGTAAATAGAATATTTGAACAAAAACAAGACATTTGAAAACATCACTGTGGGCTTTTTGACATTTCTTCAACCTGAAGATTACACGTTGACTTAAAAAGAAAAAACGTTAATGTGATTCCACCTTAATACACACACATGAGGAAGACTAGAAGAATTCTATGTAAGAATCTGTTTGCACACACACTGCTGCTGCTGCTGCTGGTTGTCAAGCATTTGATGCTGCTCTTATACACTGATTCAACCAAAGTAGAAGGCACACTGCAGGGGGTCAGAGGTGAAGCTGTATTTTCTGTGGACAGAAAGCCGAGCTGACTGCAGAGCTGAAATGGTTCGTAAACGAGTCGATTTACAGATGAAAAGAATGGCAATGCACCTTTTGAATTGTTAAATAATTCCTCAGCTAATTTCTAAAGGAACAAAGTCTAACATTTTCTAGTTTAACATCTCAAATAAGTAGTTGGATATGGTTATATATCAAGGAAAAAAGTAACATTTTCTGCATCAGCTTCTTAAATACTGAAGGACTTGATGTTTTCCTGTTTGATGACATTGTAATATTTGGGTATAAAGCTCCCATTTAGGCCACACAAGCAATTTCTACATGTAATCCTCATACTTCTCTTGTAATCCTAACAGTAATGGGAAAATAAATACAGTTAATTTCCACAAATATTTCAGATTTCTCAAATGAATGGGAGCCAATACTTCTTTTACAATGAACTAACTTGTGATTTCTTAATCTCTGTGGCATCACTGTGTAAAATTCCTGCTTCAGTCCATTTCCACTGAGCCCCTGCTATGTTTATGACCCGTTTTATCGCTAAAACATTCCCACTGGAACCAGTTTATTGTCATTCTGCGGCACTTTTTAAAGCCTGATGACAGTATTGTGTAGTTTTTCTCGCAAAATAAACACGCAAACCTTAGAAATTAAGAAATTAAAGGGCGAGCAGACATTTCTACTACTGCTTCTGTAATCGGGGCCTGTTTCGGCTGCAACAACGTTATCCTGTTTCAGTTTGAATTTCAGCCACCCAAAGCCTGTGTTTAGGCACATTTTAGCACTGTGCTGCAGGCTACGACAACATGGATCAAGAGTCGAGCTGTATTAATATTTCAACATGCACAAAAGGCTACCAAAGGCTAACTTACTGTGAGGAACCGGGCGAGTATAGAGTTGTGCGACCTACAAAATGAAAAAGGAGGGTGTTGGAGAAAGGCAGGACAATGGGAGACTCCCAGGCCCCACTGGTCGCGTCCTGATGCCAAATGATCCCAACACTCGCTCCCTTTCTTTCCCCTTTCCTTTTCCAAACGGGACGCCCTCACAGTAAATGAATGGACGCACTCAAATTCCCACCAGCCCTTCGCCGAGGAGAAAATTCAAACCCTCCGGCCTGCAATCAAACTGGACGCGCTCTTCCCTTCCATGCGCATCACTCCCCGTCTCGCTTTTTTTTTTTTTAATCTTCTGGTTACAATTATAAAGGCAACGCTCTTTCTCCGACCTTTAAAATCGCCCCAAAAAGCTACGTGGCTTCCGCGGGGGTAACAATAGCGCCGATGAGGGTCCTAAACTTCCCTACGGTTTCCCCCAAAAAAGAAAGAGGCGATCATCGCGTCCTCTCGACTATTGTTTGGGGAAACCGGAGATCTCCGGCGCCCCGAAGCCTCCCAGCTCCCTCTCCGCGTTAAAACCGCGCACATGCATCTTTATCACCGCTTCCAGCATTTCAACACATTTCCACAAAGAAATACTACTTACTTATTCCTGATCGTCCATTCAGGTATTTTCTCACTTTCCACTCTCTTTCCAGTCAGCCGTAGCACCGTGCGCCCCGCCTCCGCCTCAGTTTGGCCCCTCCTCCGGTTTCCCCTGGGGGACCAGGCCCGTGAAACACTGTGGTTCAGCCACAACACATCCATCTCACTACCTCACTGATGTTTCTGAGAGTGCGCACTCGATGAAAGGGAGTGGGACAAAGTAATGCGGCTCTTAAAACACAGAGGCGGTTTATGGAGCTGCAGAGTGGAACAATCCTCTAAAAGCGCCATCATCATCAAATGTTATCAAACCTTCTGACCTTCATGGAGCTGTGAAGATGTTTTAACATGTTTTAATACACTACAAAAAACATATTAAACAAAAAAATATTTTCAAACGAAGAAACCACATTTTTTTCTATTATATAAAGTAATTTAAATATGAATAGATGGTGGAATGTGAATCTGCGCAAAAACACATAATTTGTTCCAATTTCTTTAGTTGACTCTGTAAAAAATATTAAAGAAAACACAGTTTTGCAGGCATAAAATAGTATTTTTTGGACCAACAAAATGATTCCCAGAGAGTTATTAGATGAAAACCTGGCACAATTTGGCACAGTGTGTCCTTAAAAACAAATGAGGAAAGTGGACAAGCAGAAAAAAAGAAGTGACAGGACTGAAAAAAGAAAAGAGCAGATGAACAGTACCTGTCCTCAAGATATAGGGAGGAAAAAATCCAGCAAAGACCCGACAGGACCGTAGTAGTAGTAGTAGAGAGATCTATCTGGCCTCTCAGTTGATCCATCTACTGTTCACTGAAGCCTCATCAGAAATGTTCTCAGTGGAAGGCTGGCTGTCCAGAAGCCATTCTTAACAAACAGGGGAAACAGGGAGAAAAGGCTACAGTATGCCAAAATACACAAGAACTGGACTGAAAATCAGTCAGCAGGTTATATGGAGTGATGAATCCACATTTGTGTTGGGGATCTTGACAAAATTGATGGAATTATGAACACAGAAGAGCGCAGTCAGATTTTGATCCACCGTGTAATACCATCTGGAAAGCATCTGATTGGCAGCAGCTTCATTTTTCAGCATGACAATGATCCCAAACACAGTGCTAGTGCAGTAAAAGCATACCTGGGTAGAAAAAACACGCAATGAAACACTACCAGTCATGGATTGGCCTCCCCAGAGTCTGGACTTCAACATTCCTCAAGTGTGTGGGATCATCTCGACAGAGAACAGAACAAAAGGCAGAAACATCCAAAGAAGAGCTTTGAATGACCTTCAAGAAGCCGGGAGAACGATTCCTGCAGACTACTCAAACAAATGACAAGAAAGCTGCCTGAGAGAGTTCAGGCTGTGCTGAATGATAAAGGTGGTCACACCGAATATTGACTTTCAAGCTTTTGCCAACTTATAAACTGTATCTGCATGTTTGATAAATTGCTGCACCTAGTTCCCATTGAAGGGTGACTCAAGCATTTTTCACGGTACTGTAGCTTTAAATAAATTCACTGTAAAATTTTCAAAGGATTTAATTTTGATGTCCCGTATTTTACTTACAATTTCATTACTATTTTATTACTATGTGTTTTACATAATGTCTTTCAGAGTCTGGAAAGTTTGATTTTACAACTATTTTTCAACAAAATACAAACTGAGCTTTACCATCATATACCCATTTTACCTATTTAATGTCTTAGTCTACTTTATTACTGTTACTTCCTGTTTCTTTTCAAAAAGAATCCCTAATTTCTTGCCATTCCTGATGATTTTTTTTATCCATTAAAGTGATTTGTTGTTTTACTTTATGGTCGTGAATGTTATAGACTCAACAGCTGTCTAAAATGGATGGCTTTTGAGTCCATAAAAAGCTTAGTCTGCTGCCACTGTGACCCAGCTTCAGATAAGTGGAAGATAATGGATGGATGGACTGTTACAACAATAGATGGACATATTAAATATTGCCAAATTTTCTAATTATATGTGCAGGTAATCCCCATGAGCCGAAGCTTGGGCTTCACACCACCCTAAACACTCAATTGGAGACAGTTTTTTATACTCTTGGATCTGTATTATATCATAATGGGGGAATATCCTTAACAGGGTCGTCTCAGCCACACAGCTCTGACTCTCAGACAGTATAAAAGAGGAACAGTTTGCAGGTCAGAAAAGTCAAACCAACAGAAGTTCCTTAAGCCTGCATGGGGGGACTTATGGGGGGACTTATCTGGCTACAATGCATCCAGCTGTATAGAAGTCTGTGGAAAACGATCCTTGGCTCCGTCACTCTATAACCTCAGTAAACACTTAGCTGGTGACTTAATGGGCACAATTGCTAGTTTCGGATCATGGCAAATAAAGTTTGAAGTCCATTTTTATAAATTATAGTCATTACTGGAGTCCGAAAAGAGGATTATTCAGGATACCCAGGATACTGGCTAACAAAATGTCAATCAATCATTTCTTAGCAGAAGAGCACTCTGTTTCACAGTCAGAGCCACTGTCCGCTCATCACACCCACTTCAAAACAGCCAGAAGATTCATAGACTTCACTAAGCAGTGGGTGACATCATGGTGCCTATGTCCAGCCAAGCAGAAGAAAGCTGGGCTGAAGGAAGGGGGAAGGGAGTTAAAGCTGCTTGTTTTAAACAGAGGATGAACTGAGGGGCTGCACCCAGGCCTAAATAAGGTACTGTATGATGTTTTTCAGGAGAACTTTGTGAATTCAGATCCCTTAGAGCTCCTACTTTCTGTTACATAAACATTTTTTTTTTTTGCTAAATATTCTCTCCTTTAGAAAAAATGCCCCTGTATCCGAGGAGAGCTTGAAGCTGTCAGCTGCAGTTGAAGAGGTCTGTTGGGCTTCCTCTGAGTGATTTAGAGGCTTCGAATATGTGGCAACTTAGAAGTCATTGCGTTGTACTGCTCCTTCTAAGGGTTCATTTTTCTTGTGGCAGCAGAAGTCTGTATCACCTTTGAATGTGTGGTTTTATGAAGACTGGTTTGACAAATTGTGTAACAACAAATAAACAACAAAGTATCCAATTTCCTTATAAATAAGTTCCTTGGGATCCGTTTGAAATCTTTTCAATGTTTTCAGCTTTACTAATTTTTTGTCAAAGTCAAACCACTGTGAAATAAAAGTTTGGAAAAGAAGCAATGTTTATTTCTTCATCAAGGCAACACAATTGGTCTTTTAATTACATCTATTAAAACAAACACCCATCACCAATCTCGTGCGTCACACAATCTTCATAAAAGAAACCTTGTGGGAAAAATTATGAACCAAAGAGTGCAAAGCCAGAGTACCAGCATTTTGTTTTTCATTGTTATTTTCTGAATGTTTTTTATAGATTACAGTAGCTGACTGATGCCTTTTGGAAAAACTCCCATTCAAATATCACAATATGTGAAACTGCAGTGGGTCTACAAGTACAGTTTCAGTGTGTGTACTTGGGCTGAATGATTTATTTTAATAGAACTCCTTGAGACCTAGAACTTATCAAAATACTTCACTGCACATTTCCAGATTTAGCAAAATTTTAATTTGTCACATTACTACTTAATGACTCACAAAGTGGTTTCTTATCATTAAAACTGATTGATAAGTTAACTACACTGACAGAGAAGACAGCTACAGTATTGCACATACCATGGCAATCCTCATACAAAGTTCACACAAACAGATGCACACTGAACACATACGATCAACTGTTCCAACACACACACACACACACACACACTCGGTGGCATTCACATTTTCAAAATCATACACACACATACACGCACCTCAAAGTAATGCTCAATGTTTAGTGCCTATCCCATGACATAGTAAACAAAACATTCTTTAAGGATAAAAAGGGGAAAAATAAAACAAACAAAAACCTGGAAAAAAAATATATATAAACATCGTTTCCACTGGCAGGGCCTGCTGGTGCCTGACCAGTGGGTTGTATGACCCTGATGAGTCCAGATCCATCCAGGTCAATCCAGTCCGGTCCAGTCCTCATGTCACACCTCACATGAGTGAGTCCATAAACACGGAGTCGTCATCTAAAAGGAAACCCCCACCCCGCCCCACCCCGCCCCGTTACTGAGTCTAACATGTCTGTGTACCTACTCGTGGTGTGTTAAAGAAAACTGTCCATGTCTGGTTGGGATAGAAGTAGTAGTAGCAATAATAGTAGTAGTAGTGGTCGTGGGCCTGAGGCGTTTCTGAGTGAATCAGTAGGTGGCAGCGGTGGGCTCCCTCCCCGAGCTGAAGAGTATGTCGGCCTTCGAGCTGATGATGTACGTCAAAATTAAGGATGCTAGCAGCACGCCGACACCCACACCAAGCGTCAACATCTGGAGGAAAAAAGGGAAATCATTATACATTTCACCATATTTTCAGGTTTTCTTCTGAACATACCAAAAGTTATTGCACATTAGAGCAGAATTGATCATTTTTATGCCACTCAGGGAGAACAGAACAAGCTGTACACAGCAGCAAGATATCCTCGCCTTTATTTATAGTCACATTTCAACAAGTAGTCCAGATTGTAGCTCTGCTTTGGTCTCAACCACAAACTACTAAATGCTTCACTATGTTGATCAACAAGTAACCTAAGCTGTCTTTTCTGCTCTTTCTTGTAGTTAAAATCAGCCTTTTTTCAGCCATGGGACACATAACAATGTTAAAGTGCTTGGTGATGTGCTGGGTGACTAATTTATTTTCTTGGTGACTGAATGGGAAGAAAACAAAAACAAAAACAAAAGACTGGCCGACAAGTTTGAAGCTCAAAACACTCAAAAGGTTTTGCAGTCTAAGCACAGACACCATTTCGTCCACACGCCTGCACTGAATGTGCTCGGATTCAGGGGTTGTGAACCTGCAGCTCCAGTGCCACATGTAGCTCTTCTGCCCATGTCCAGTGGCTCCCCGTGGCTCTGACAAATACTACAGGAGCGTGGTTATGGAATGAGCACTAACTGCTTTTTCTATTTTCATTCTGTATTTATCATTAATGCCAGTGATTGTTCATATTGTGCAATTTTAAAAAATGTAGCCTAAACACCAGACTAAAAAAACAGAGTTTTAATATGGGTGTCATACATCAATCACCCAGCACCTCATCTTCTTAATCCTCATAAAGTTTATGAGAAGGCATCAGTTTGTTGGAAGATGTAATTACACACTAATCTATTCATATTTATTCTTTTTTCTATAAAATAAAGTAAAAAAAAAAAACAAAAACTTTAATAGGCTTCATAATAAGGCTCCAACAGCTCCAGCTCCATACAAGTTTATTCATTTACCAGACCTCTGCTCTGGTTGAGTTGTTATGCCTCTATGACTGTGACAGAGCCTACTGTACTACACAGCATGCAGCTGTTTGCGCTGGTGTGTAGGGTTGCTATCTGTCTCGGTTACAATTCAATTCAATTATATTTATGTGGCGCCACATCACAACAAGCGTGGCCTTGTTTGTTTTCATCTTCCCCTCTCAGAGAGACAGAAAAAGAGAGCGGTGCCAGGGTTACTACATAATATCTTATACCCAACTGTAAAGTGACAACAGTATAGTATTTTAGGGAAAGTTTCAGGTAAACAAATTTTTTTAAAAAAAAAATCAAGGCTTTTTAGAATTTTTAACTGTGCAAATACACTGAATGTAGTGCTGATTAGATAGTGCACAGTGGGAGTTTAGAGCTGAAAACCACCATGACAACACAAGACGCTAAAATTGTCTGCAGAATGAGGTAAGTCGAGCTCCAGCTGTCTGTGGCTTTGCCTCACACTGCGTACACTCATGTGATGTGGTGTTAGTATTAAAAATACCTCAGTGCAGCTTTAATGTCATTTTAACATGTGACTTTAAAGCAACAGTGATACAAACAGGGCGAAATCCAACGGCACCAGTTTAACCTGAAAGATGCTGTTACCACAACCACAAAATAAAAGAGTTTCGATTCATTTTAGCACGATGTGTTGATGAACATGCGGAGACTTGAAGTTTGTACAACACAGGCAATCCATCATTGTCAAGATTTATCCAGCTTTGTTTTTGTTGTCAGGTTATTTTGTTGCTGAACTTTTGGAAACTTGATTTGTTGGTTTAGGCCACACTGGCCGAAAAAAGCACTGACATCACAAACACTACTGTCAGAGAGCAAACAATGACCAAACATGAACACTGTTACAATGATCATGTAAATTTGATCACTTGTTGCTGTTTGGAAACCATTTTTTTAGACAGGAGACTTTCGCACAAGCACTTGTGTGCCTCAACAACAAAGGAGTCCTCAAAACAATCCCTGCTCTCCACTAACAATGACATCACCACATACAAAAAGAAAAAGGAACGACACAAAAATCTCTTTTAGCAGCCAGTTGATTTTCATACTTGCACAATGGCTGCCAACAGATCTCGTTTTAATACTATTTTAAGCCCTCTATGAAATATCACATTTGTGAGTCACAGATCCTATTCTCTGCTTGTGTGTGCGCAACAATCTGTGAAGAAAACTTTACCTCCAGCTCATGACTGGCCACCAGGAATATGCGCCCTTTAATGCTCTTCCACCTGGACTCTGTCCATGTTGAGTAATTTTTGGAGGTGTAGTCCTCCACGTCAAAGGCTGGGGACAGCGCTTTGGAGTAACGAACCGTGGAGCGAACGCAGAACGCCACTCGTTCTGTACTGTTGGGAGGTGCCGCGCCTTGAACCCACATGTAGCTGTATGTCTGAGGGAATGGGTGAGAACAAGGTGTTAAAGGGCAAAACAGATGCATGATATACCAAAGTCTTACCACTGTTGCAATTCTTACTTAAATTGACAGAGAGCAACAGAAATATACCTGTACTTGTTTATAAAATTTTAGTTACATTTTATAACCAAGTCTAGTTTTTAACATTAATTTTTAGATTTCTACCCCCTTATCATACACAGCAAGTTTGAAATATTTTAAAATATTTTACAAACATATAGGACTTACTGCTTCTTATTTATTTTACTTTTTAAATTAGTTTTTCCTGGCTTTACTTCTAGTTTTCTCTTTGGAGGTAATGACTTTAAAAAAAAAGGCAACAATAAATATTTCAGATTTGGCCCCCTTTTGCTTCATTATTTGAAATGAAAACCAAACTAAATCCAAGTCGACTTCATAAACTACAGAGTGCCGTATATCTTACATGTTTGCTCTCTTTGTCATCTTCATCCTCTCTCTGGTTCTGGCAGTTCTCCTGGGTGACATTCACGATGGTGCCGGTCAGGTTGGCCAGCAGGTACTGGACCAGAACAGTCGGTTCACTGGACTGCTGAGTCACACCGACATAGAAGTTGGTGGGTCTGTCATCTGATAGAAAGAGAGTGTTTTGTCAGGAAATAATGCAGTGATGAAAGCAGGGGCTCCTACAACTTAAAATACGCTTGATTTAAGGCTTAATCCCTCAAAGCAGCAATAAGACAACATTGTAAAGAACTGATGTAAACAAGTGTTAAGAAGTTACATTCATCACTTCTCCAGCAGCATCATCATAAAACATATTTAAGACACATAAGAACCCCCCCCCCCCCCCTTAATAAGAGTTCAGTATAAAACAGGATCAACTTACTCAGATGGTTCGCAAAGTCTGAAGATATTATTTGCTGGAACCAGGAGTTATTTGACTTAACGAGGAAACCGTACAGCATTCGGGTCACCTGTGAGGACAGATTTATTTCTACTCAGCTCCACAAGATAACAGCAGCACTGAGAAAAATGAATTTACACTTATTATCTCTGAACTGCTGCTAAAATGTTTAACAAAAATTTTTTTCAAGACACTGAAAGAAACAAGAAGAAAACTGGAAAAAAAAATACACACAATGAGAAAACAAAAGATCTGCAGGTGCCAGTCAGAAGTGGAGGGTGGGAGATCTCTGATCTTTAATCGACTCACTGATTTGAAAATGACAAGTATCAGAAAAAAAAGAAGAAATTTTAAGCATCTCACTTAAACTGGCTTTCACCAGTTAGCAAATGAGAGAGCCACCTTATTTTAAAAGATTTCTGGGGAAAGAGGTAAACATGCTTTAAATAGGAATAGCTTGCAAATAAAATAGCAGCAAAGCTTAAAACACATTTATTTACTGCAAAACTAAACTTACCATCTGAGGATCTGCGCTAATGTTTTTCAGCTGGCTCTCTGATCCTCCTGCCTGTGTGTACAGAGCTCGAGCCACCATGGTCGCCACGTCAGTCAGGGCCTTGACGATGCAGCGAAACAAAAATGTTTTTTAGAGCTGCTTCTCTTTATGTTCGCCACAGGAAATCAATACAAGCATAGCAATGAAAGCTGAAAGCTCCCGTCTGAACTGACAAAGCAGAGTTTAGACGATAACGTGACTTTGATTATAACTCCCCAACACGGAGAACAAATATTTAAAACAGAGGTTACAGTTATTAAATAACAGACTACGTTTTATCTTGTGCTTTTTTCTTGTAAATGACTTGTTTCTGTTTTCATTTAACCTCAGTATGAAAATACACTTACTTTGGAAAACTGTATCCACTACATAAACGTAAAGAAAACTATTCAAACAAGCTGATCTTTATGCCCTGCTCAAGGTAAAATGTGTTTTACTGCAAATTGTTTTATTTTACCAAATGAAGACAAATTAAAGCCACCAAATAATGATCGCATACAATTAAGAATGACTCTCCAGTGTCAGGATGTTTTTCATAATAAAGCAAAGAAGATGCAGTTAAAAAATAAATTTATTTTATTTACATTTTTTTCAAGCTAAAAATCTGTAGCAAAGACCAGTAACTAAGGTTCATGATGATCACAACACTTGAAATTACACCTGTTTAATGTTTTTTTTTTAAACCCACTGTGTTAAAGTTAAAGTTACTAATCAGCACACATTTAAACAATGCTAACAGCAGCTATACCTTTGCAGTGTCTGTGATGTATTCCAGCTGCTCCTCCGGCGTCAGGTCTGGTGGGTAAGACATGTTTAGGTACTCTGCATTATCGTACATACTTTCATAGTACCTGTGCAAAGAACAGAAAAATAAATTAACAAACAATCCATGGCACCAGATCCCTTGATTATTATTGACACTGAGTAAAATCCAAAGTACCTGTTGGTGAAATCAGAGTTGTGATTTTCGATAACAACACCAGGGATTGACCGAGCTAGCAGGAAACGCTGGAAGGATGACGGAGGCAGTGGCTGAGAGAAACTGGGCTCTTGCAATGAGAAGTTGAGACTAAAGGTAGATGAGTTCAAGTTCTCGATGAGCTTCCTCACCTGAAACAGATCAGTGAAGACAATAAAGACTAAATGATATCCATACAGTAATACACACACTGTGAGCTCTGGTTTCATGGGTTTCTCTTCCTTTGATCTGAGAGTCATGATGCTTTTGTTGCATTTGAATTTGCACAAGTTGAACACAGGAATTTTGTCATTAAGTTAAATATAATAAATCCATCCACTGATTTTCTTCCTCTTATCAAACTCAGGGTTGTGGGGGTGCTGGAGCCAAAGCATAATTGATAGGAGTGTAGATGAGCTGTAAATCAGTTGCTCACTTCTATCCATCACTCCATGAACTTTCCTAAATGCTTATACAGTTCAGGGTTGTGAGCAGGCCGCAGGCTCTCCCAGCTGTAATGAGATGAAAGCCCGGGTGCACCCCTGGGCTGGTCACCAGTCTATTGAGGGCTAACACAGAGAGCTGACATTGACACCTGTGGCAAATTTTAAATCATCAATTAACCGAAGATGCATGTCTTTGTTCTGAGGCAGGAAGCCGGAGCTGGACTTTTCCTGAGCTGGAGAGAAGACCTCAGAACAGAGCCTATAAATGTAGTGTCAGATATAAAACAGGAAGCTGATAATGCATTAGTGCAATCAGCAAATTATAAACAGTTACAGAATGGGACGTTTTGTGCAGCACCCTTGTGCTAATCAGTATACTGTGGTTATAACCCATATTGGTACCAAACAGACCCTATAACAGCTGCAGAGGTGTGCCTCACTAAGACCTGTTGGCTATAGATCAATGGCATAGCCTTCCTCAATAAAAATTGATTTCTGAGTGAACTGGAAATTTTAAAAAGTGGCATGTCTGGATTTATTATTTGCAGTAGTTAATTGTGACCTCATAAAACTCAGAAATTGGTCATTAATAATTTAAAAATTAAAAAAAAAAGTTGATGATTTATAGACAGTATGTACAGAAAAAGTTAGTGTTTTGCTTCTGAAACAACTATTCAGTTCAATTCAATCTGATGTATATCACACTAAACACCTCAAGGCACTTTATAATGTATGGTAAAAACCTACAATATTAGAGAGAAACCCCAACAATCAGACAACCTCCTATCAGCAGCATTTGATGACAACGGGCAAGGAAGCACTCCCTTTTAACAGGAAGAACCATGGTAGGTAGAGGCAGCCATCTGCTGCGATCGGCTGGGAGGTGAGGGGATATAGTTACAAACACACACTAACCTCTTCATTTACACTGCTGTTCCTCCGAGACACAGGATCAGAGTGAAGCCAGAGCTTTGATTCTCCATGGAGTCCAACCTAGGATGGGAAAGTCCGACATAATCTTATTGTACATAAACATATTCATAGACATAATCCACAACCAATAATAAACAATTAACTAATTATTAGTAAGGGATAGAAAAGAAATCAGCCCACAGTAAAACCAAAACAAAAATCAGGCAGAATTATATATATATATATATATATATATATATATATAAAAAAAAAAAAAAAATCCCAGCTCGCCCC
>JAVDPK010002705.1:209593-242448 GCA_034780415.1 Cichlasoma orientale | reverse complement strand
TATATATTTATATAAGGGGTCTAAATGTGTTTTTATTTTTAAAGCCATTAATTTATCCAGTAAAAAGTGTTCTAGCTTATTTATTCTTTAATCCAAAAGTGTTGAAAATATATTTAAAAAAGCCAAGAGTGTTAAGTTGTTTTTGTAAGTAAAACCAAATTCAAACAAATATTTCCTTAAAATCTGGTAAGTTGTGCCACATGACACGCAGAAAGATATCAGTAATGTAACACACACCTGTCCAATCTCTAGCACTGAGTGAATGTTGTCCAGGTCTAAAGGAAACTGATTCTTCTCCATGTCATACACCATCCTCGAGCTGCCGATGTAGTCAAAGGTTTCCTGTGGTTAAACGGACAAATGGATGAATGGCAGGACAGTCCAAATTAAAACAAATTTCAAATGTTAGTCAAGTACTGTACTGACTACAGTGGTGTAAAAAATAACAAGAACTGACCCCCTGGAAGAAGGTGTAGAGGATGGTGCGTTTGGGTTGGGCCTCCTGGATGGCGCTGCGCAGAGCATGTGCCGCCGCCAGCAAGGTGACAAACCCTGAGGCTGCACTCTCTGCGCCTGGAGCAATGTCAAAGAAAAAAGAGCGGCTGTCCAGCTGCAGAGAGGACAGCAGAGGACAGGCATTAAGCAGAGAATGTATCTAGACAAGTAGTCCAATTTAACAAGCTTAAAGCATGTTTATTAATTCATAAATCAACATTTTCCCCACAAACTCTGACTAAATTATACTGTACAACTGCCACATTTACCATTTATACTATATACTTTACTCAATAGTGAGCAGTCACTTTGAGATCACTGACAGCTGTTGAGCTGCTTAATAGTAATTTTGTATCAAAACACAAGAACTGCATTGTTGGCGGAACCCGATGTATTCCAGATTCACCTTTTTTTGTTTCACTGGGAGGTTTTTGAGGGCATGACACCATGGATATGGTAAACATAAAACACTACAAAAGTACAAGGAGGGAATTTCATACACTGCCTACATTTTTGTGAATCATTATCACAAAGTCTGTCATGGGAGGCATCACTGCAGACACTGACTGAAGAAATTTTTACACTTTACATTTTTTTCACATTCAATTCCAAAAGATTTTACTTCTATTCGTGGCATCAGGGGGAGTGCATGTGTGTGTGTGCTTTCTTTAAATATTTACTGAATAACACAATTTAAAGGTTTCCTTTTTGCAAATATTTAAGTTAGTAAAAACCAGAACTATCTAATCAGCTGCCTCTCATGTGACTCTTGTACTGTGAATGGACTCTGACTTTACAGTCTTGGACTGCAGTTGGTGACAGTAATGTTCACTTTAGCCTTGGTGAGCGTGACGTAAAGGCACGTGAAGCAGCTCTCCACCTGCTGCAGGTTTTGGTTAGAGTGGCCCTCAAGCTCACAGCAGATCTCCTGAGAAGAAAGAGGACTACTGTCGCCAGCTGCAAAACAAGAGTGTGGAGCTGGAGTCTGTGTGACCATGGGGACAAGATCCTCTCTTAGGAGGAGCTGAATTATATTGAGGACGGCCACAATAGCAACTTTGCCAACATGTTAGCCAGTAGATGAGACAGGATAAACAAGATATTTTCTATGTTTATCCTTCCATTTTACTTCTTTAAAAAAAAAGAAAGAAAAAAACAACACTCTCACCACTGTTATCTATACGCCAATTAGTTATATACACAGTGGTATGTGGACATTATTTTATAATCAGTATAATTAAAAATGAACATACATATACCAATATACAATAGGTATTTTGACTCCTTGGGTCTATAAAAATGTTTGTGATAATTATAAAACATGAGATGGGAAAGTCCAGGGTGGTTAGCAATGACTGAACTTTCAGATTAAGGGCAAGAAAATAAAATTAATACACCTGGGCGGCCGACCCAAATAAAGTCTAAGTGAGGGGAATGCTTACTTCTCACAAACTCACACCAGCCTCAAAGCACACTAATAAGTAACACTTGGTACTGTGGTGAAAGACTGTTTCAGGTCTTTATAAACTCACCCTGGCTGCAGCGATGACCACGCTCTCCCCCGTCTTGTGGCCCTTCTCTGTGGTGTTCAGAGGCTTCGTCAAGGCCCAAACATTAAGGTCTCCAAGTGGGTCGCATACTATCTCTTAAGGAAGAAACAGAACAAGGACCAAACAAACAGGTGTTAGCACTGGTTCAAGTTAAGCAATGTTTTGATATTTACATTACACTGTGTAAATACCTGGGTTTATGCTAAAGTTGATGCCATTTCTCCTCATGCAGGTGGCAGTGTTGGTGACAGCAGACATGTGTGAGTAGAGCTGCATGGCGCACAGTGGGTACTGAGGACGACTGCCATTCCCAGCATGGTTATGGTCAAAGTAGCACTGTGAATGGAGAAAAGCACACACATATGAAAAATGCCAGTACACACAGGTTGAACCAGTCTCCAGGGGTAAAAAATAGAGTCACCGTCAAAGTACCAAAAACAAAATAAATCCTCTAATGGCCAACTGAGCCTGACTCTATAAGCAAAATGATTCTCACATTAAAATGTTCAACTTTACAGCATGACACAAAAAAAAGGCAACTTTCAATACTTATTCCACCACTTATTACAACTGAAATCATAACAGAAGGTTGTAGGTCAGGCTAAACTAAGCAGTTCAGATTGAAGACTATGAATGTGATCAGAATTTGATATCTATTACATCTCTAGTTTTCTGCAGAAAGGGAACGCAGCTAATAATCTTTGAATTCTGTTTTGAGTTCAGATTTGTACTCAAAAGCGTGTAAGCAGCTCATCGTGTGACTACACAATCTTGTACTCTCCAATATCAAGTGGAAATCATTGTTATTTTACCTGTTTTATGGCCCGAGTGTCATTATCGTCTTTGAGGGAGAAGATCGGAAAGTCAAACTCCTCGTAGGACAAGCCGTTTCCCAGAGGGTTCCACAGTGTCACGTTACAGTGAGCTAGGGCTGGGTCATAGCTCTCTGAATACACTCCTATGGGGAACACAGAGAGAGGGCAAAATTTTAAGTAATCAGCATCAGTAATACTAAAGAGAGCAAAATGTTTTGATTGCCTAAAAACAGATCTATATATAGTCACTTAAATCAACTCAAAAAAGTGAAAAATGTAGTTACTCATTTTTACCGTGTCTATAAAATGTACAAACTCCCTGAATAATCCATTTATAGTTCAAGACTAAAGCTTATTTCGGCCACTCCCTTACTCACAAGGGGCCAGTGCAACAGATGGAGCCGTATATTTGATTTGGCACAGATGTTTATGTCAGATGCCCTTCCTGATGCACCCCTCCCAGGGATTTGTGTCTCCTCCCAGTCTTGAACCAGGGATCATTTGCTAAAAATTTTTTTTTTAATTTTAGGTGTTATACACTACTGACTTAATGACTTAAATAACTTAAATGATAAGTAATGAAGCCCAGAATGTTTCATTACACCTCACTGTGATCTTCTGCTTTGGACACTTAAAGCTTTTCTTACGCAGTTATAAAAGTAATACTAGTTATTCATAAATTATTTCAGTCATTCACTTTAAATGACTGAATTTTTAAAAACAATTAATCCAGTATTCTAGAAAATAGTTCAAATATGCTTTGGTAGCACACATGCATAGCAGCCACCAAGCAGCTACTTTTTCTAAAACCACACAACCCGACAGCAACATTAACTCTCTGCTGGGGCCAAACAAGACACTGTGATGTTTCAGCAGTCAGGCACAGAACATGATATATGACCCAACTACAGTTTGTGGTTTTATGAGCTGTGCCATCTGAGGATCATCAAGCTATAATTTATCTCTGTAACCTGTGTATTACTGCAGAGCAAGCCTTAACATGCAAACCCCACCCACCTGAGTTCTCGTTGGGGCAGGTGGTGTGCGGAGAGAAGCCCTTAGCTGGATTCGAGCTCGGTGCCACAACAACAACACCGGCAATCCTGCTGGAGCCGTTTTTCAGTTTCATCATGACGGATCTGATGGGTGAAGGATATAGGAGATGATCCAGGTAAAAACAGAGGTCAGAGGTGTGCTAGAGTCTTCCAAGATTTAGTTCAAGTTTCTCTCCTGAAGGTTTACAGCTAGGATTTACACAATTTATTTTATTGTACATGTCAGTAAACAACAGCTTATAGCAGATTGGCCTCCATTTCCTAATTGAGTTACTATTCCTTCACTCCAATGACTACTTTCATTCTGTTTTATTTTGTTGTCTTGTGTCACATCTGACTGGCAAGCAGGACCTTTGCACAAGAAAGAGGGCAAAGATTTGTAAAACATAAGACACTGCATGTCTCAAGCCTGCAACACACGTGCTATACAAAGTATAGACTAACTGCAGCTTTGGCGATTTGATAATTGCATAGTTTCAATCGATTGGAGAGTTAAAACTGATTTTATTGGTCGAAATAAAAGCAAATAAGTAGCAAATCAGTAACAGATTTAGTGTGTGAGTAACTTTGGAACATGCTGGATTTAGTGTGTCAGTAAATAAAGGTTACTCTCATTAAAAACTATTGTGAGGGCTTTCGCTACAGGGTGCAACATGTTAACCGCACCTTGTAAAGAGCGTGGAATCCAAAATAACCATATAAGGAGGGTTGGGACCAGATCTCAGGACCCACTCCAGGTTTTCCTCTGAGTCGAGCACATGGAGCACACCAACATCACCTGATAAAGAGGCTGGAATCCGAAAAAAGGAATGAAATATCAGCATCTGTGTTACAGCTGTACCAGATATAATTTCCCTTAAAAGCTTTTCAGTCATTCTCCATTACTTTCATGCAGGAGGGACTAAACTGTTGCTGGTTGGGCTTTTGTAGTTTCGACACCAGCACACACTTCTACTGATATTCAGTCTTTTGATAATAAGGTAGTTATGACAGGAAATACTTGTTTTATTGTGGGCTTTCATCTTTTCATCTCTGGAAACTCTTTTTCTGTCACAGACACAGAAGTGTGTGTTTGTGAACTTGGATAACTGAAGCAACAACACAGAAAACAGTGTTTGTAGTCTATTGTTTACTAAGCATTTTACTATGACTCGTGGAACAGCTAGGATACTCCAAACTGCAACAAGTACTTTTATCTACAACAAGTGGACTGGGTTCAACATGGACAATAACATCACTTTAATACAAGTTCATGTACTCACACTGGCAGCCTATTTGATGTGTTGCATTTAGCAATCGTACACATGGGACAGTGTAATTAAGATGCACATAAATCTTCTTTTCCACAGAATTACAGCTGACACCTGCAAGAAGGGGAACAAACACTTTAACATCCGCGCAACATAACTTGGAGCTTCAGGCATTTATGAGACAGATTTAGTGTGTACTCATCTCCTGTTTTGTTTTGCTGCGAATCCTTTAACAAACATGCTGGATCCTAATCTACTCCAGTTTTCATTTTACACAAACAAACCATACACTCTGAACTCCAGTGAATTGAAAATCTGCATACATGGGGTCCATGTACAATAGGCCAGTTTACCAAGTCTTCCAATTTCTCGTTTCTTATAGTTTCCATCGTGAGCATATCCCTGTAATACCCCTGTTATAAATAAGACAGTTTCCCCAAGCATGGCAGTAACACTAGTCCCTTTCAGAGGTCTAGTCAGCAAATGTCGCATCACCGTTTCCATAGTACGATTTACCACGTGATGCTGCTAATGCCTACTTAGTATGAAAGTGGAAGGTGTAATGTTTAAAGACTGTTTGAGAAACAAGTGAACTGGAAATACAATAGAATAATGGAAATCATCTTTTGTTCATAACAAACTGGACAGGTTTGTGCTAAAACAAACCTGTCCCATTTATTGTTTTTTATTATCTTTTTAAACAAACAAACAAAAAACAACTATGATCTGAAAGTGTGAACTGAAACCACGGTCTGAAAACCAAAGCAAGAACCAAGCTGTAGTTTTGGAGAACTGTTTGACCTATAATAACACATGATGACAAATTACCAACGCAGAAATGTTATTTAAGAAATCATGGATGAGTTTATTCGTGTTATATTTTTAATGTGCAATATTTTTGTATATTTATTTTGGAATATTTTGTATATTTTTGTTCTTCTATTTTGTTGTATTTTTGTTTGTTGCTTTTGTTTTCTGCTGCTGTAGCAGGTGAACATCACCACTGTCCTGTTATCTTAAAACTGTTCATCAAATATTTTAATTCTTTAGCCCATAAAGACGACATCTGACAACCTCCCCGTACCCTGTGAGTTTTGACACTTCAGTATATCAGATTCCAGGTTTTTCCAAGGGTGGCCCTAGTAAACTGTACAGGCAGAAATCACCCTCACTAACTTGTGATGCACACCGACCCGTTTTGTTCTTGAAGCAGGCCTGAAATGTGACAAAAATCACTCAGTTTAGAAAAGAGCCATGTTGGAAATAGGGGTTACAAATACCCTGTCATAGGCAGATTATTTAATGCATTTTCTTTAGATAATATTAGAACTGGCTTCTTCATAAAATTTAAGCAATACAATACTACTTTGATTTCCTACATAATATACAGTACAATACTGAGCAAGACACTTCAGGGCAGAGTGTCATCCTTCACACTATCCACTATGACAGTATCTAATCACTTGTGAATTAATTCTGCTGAATTTCAACAACAGACACAGGGTAATATTCGGACAACAGGTGGGGATGTTGGGGAGTTGTAAAATTTGCAGTAAAATCATTCATTACTCAAATTTTACATAAAATGCTATACTACACAGGAGTGAAAGTGTTTCTAGATCTAGACAAGCTGTTTAAGTCACAAAGATGTAAAATATTCTTGCTGCTTCGGGCCATAAAGGGATCTGTGCCTTCACACTGTGGCCTGTAAACTGTAATGTGCGCGTAATGACAGCAGAGGCACAGAATACAGAAAAACATAAATATAGTGTTAACACAACATCTCATGACAGTCCTATCATCATCTGTTTTGTAAATGGATTGCTCGTTAAATGAGAACTAATACTTTGTTTTCAAGTGGGATGAGGTGTGTCTTTAATCTTGGCTCATGGTTTCAGGTTTTTAAAAATAACACAGGAGAGTGTTTTCAAAATGTACGTCTTTACACTTGTCTCAAGTCTCATAATACATCTGCACCTAACAAATCTGACCAAAGTGACAAAGACAGAAACTAAAAACTCTTCCAGTTACATGTTTTGAGTTTTTATTTCACTTAACTACAATGGGGTTTTTTTTCCACACCTAGTTTTAGTTTAACCTTTTTTTTTTGATCAATTATTTTTATTTTAATTATGAATCCACAAATGAGTTTTAGCTTAACCTTGATGAGGACTTTGCATTTGCATTTTATCACTGGATAAAAAAAAAATTAACTTTCATCCAACGCAGGTCATCTTTACAATAGAAGTATCTGTAGAAATGTATCTGTTCAGCTTATTTTACCTGAGCTCCCCACAGCCAAACGACTCAGAGCAACAGAAGAAGAAAAGGATAAAATTATTTCTTTTTTCATAAATCTATGTTTGCTAATCTATATGCCGAATTTACCAGGACACTCTAAAGAGCCGAAAGTAGCTTCGCTTGTGTTTAATCTCATTAGAGAGGCAGGCAGACTACAAGAAACATGTATGATATTAGAAACATGATGTATATAATCTGGTGTGGCGGTGCAACCTTTAATCCCTCCGGGGGCGTCCGCAGCGGGGAAATCACGAGCTGTCACGCTGATGCTGAGTTAGGAAGAGGGCTGACCCATACTGTCACTAAAGTCACCACAAAGGCACAATAAAACAAGAGATACGGGGTTTCTTTTGCACATTCAGTTGATGGAAATATGTGCAGAATAGTCTCAGCGCCGAACTCAGTTGAAAAACTCTTTTTAAAACCAGGGAATAGATTTTATAGGTAGACAGAAAATCTCCTGCTAATGCTAACTTAGCCTAGCCTTCAGCTAGCTCCGGACACAAAGAAGTCCATGAAGCTAACCGACAGAAAGCGAAACACACTTCGTCTTCCAGCCATTAGTCGAAGACACAAGTTCAGCAACACGGGAATACAACTCACCTATGAAAAACAAACAAACTATCAAGTTAATGATCCATTTGTTCGACAGCAAATCCATCTTCCTGGTTTGAAAAGCTGAAAACACAACAGGAAGTGTTGACATGAGGAAACATCCGGATTTTGCTGTTTGGTTCCGCTTTACAGAAGGGGGCGGACTCAGTCAAAATGGACTTTAAAGTTATTAAAGTGTTTTTTTTAATGTTTTCATTTTAATTTTTTTTGTTTTGAGTTTTTAATTTTAATTCAACTTAATTCAATTTAGCTTCCGGTATGAATTTGCTAGTTTTAGTTTCGTTTTTTATTGTTTTGAAATGGATGTGAATTACTGTCACCTTAGACAACGAAAATTATCAGATTTGGAATATGCTGAAAATCAGAATCTGAAATTTATTCTTAATGGTTCATTCTTATTAGGAACGTTTCTAAAGGTAAAAATGCAGGCATTTTAAACCTAACCATATATAAATCAATAGCTGAATAGCTAGTTTTAACCTCCTAAGTCACTGAAGCTTTCAACTGACAGAGCTTTTATTTTAGGTTTTCCTCAGTGTGTTTAAAATACTTTGGTATGAGTCCCCTTTCCGTTCTGTGACAGATTGTAATTTTTTACTTTATTTACCCTTTTTCTATTGTATTTATGGACCTTTTCTTTTGAACTTCTGTCAGAATGTGTTTTGGTGAATAATGAAACTGTTTCATATTAAAGATAGAGGACACTCAATCCAAATTGCAGTTTTGGACTTCATAGAAGGGACTAACCACATTTTCAGTATTTAATAAGAACCATGTCAGGTATAACAGGCAACCTAATAAACTAATTCATTGTACACTTCACCTCGTTTTTAATTTGTGATGTCAATCAAAGAGCAAGTCAACTGTGTAGCCTTCTCATTTTTCATTCCTCAGGACTCATCCTTCAGGTGCACTTAAAATGATCCCAGTTCACCTGAATCTCCTTTCAGCAGACACCATAGTTTATCAAAAACACCACAGAAACAACCTAACACACACACTTAATTTCTGTTCATAAAAGGACCTTTTTATTTCATTGTTTCCCACAGATACACAGCATATATATACTGCTCATTTTGAATTATTCATGTCATACAAGTCAGGAGAGAGTTACCAGCACGGTTTTATAGCTCTAATAAAGCACACAGCACTATCCTGATGATGCAGCAGCAATTACAACAAAAAGCTTTTAGTAGGATCGGCGGTGAACAGGAATAGATAGCTGAAAGGAGGTTTAACAGCACTGTGAACAAACAAAAAACTCTGCTCTCATTTGTCATGCCAGTAAATGTATTATCACTACAACAAAGCAAGAGTGGAGGTGTTTCACTTCTCCTCGTCCTCTCAGCGGAACTGAAGTGGACTCACACGCAGACCAATGACGTCCTTGCCGATCTCGGTCACCTAGAAAATAAAAGATAAAATATTCGGGGGGGGGGGGGGGGCAATGGTGGTAGTTATAGTAGAGATGGGCATTCAAATAAATAGAATAAGTGAAAATGGGAATGTTTAATGATACACAAATAAAAACAGAATGTTTCTATTTACATAGATGCACTGAAGAGCTGCACCAAGGCCCAGTGTATGATAAATAAAGATTCTTGTTCACTGTGACCAAACTCCTTTTCTGACTAACAAAAGGTTATTTTCAGTGACCTGGCCTACCTGTGTGACCCTGCAGATCTGGCCTTTGTAAGTGGGGCAGTAGCAGGCTCCAGACAGAGGGCACTTCTCAACAGGGCGTCCACGGTACAGGGGAACAAAAGAGGCAGCACACAGGTCAAATGGATTGTGGGGGTCGTAGTTCAACTGGTGGGCGTCCGTCAGGTTCTTCTCACAGGCTGCCAAAATCTTGCGAGTCTAAATGTGAGGGAGATTTTTAGGGAGGGAGATGACGATAATGAGACCAGTGCATAACAAGCCATTTGATATAAAGACTTTTATGAAATAAAAAAATAATGTTAAGCTATGAGTGATGAGCAACCAACCTGCTGTGCAACATCTGGCTTTGGCCCAAGTTCGAGGAGGCGTCGTGCAAAGCCTGCAGCAGTCTTAAAGTTACGCAGTTTGAAGAAGAGGTTCAGAGCTGTGCGCAACACCAGCACCATGTGGACTGGCTGGAGATTACAGTGGGTGAAGTAAGCAGCCATCTGCAAGGAAAACCACACACAAAAATATTTTTTTCTAACATTTTTATCATTTGTTGGTGATATTCAGTCAGCTCACATCAACAGCCTTAACAATCAGTCAAGGTTACATCATGTTTTTACCTCACACAACCTCTTCTGCTGTTCCAACGTGTCTTTAGGCAACTTCTTCCTCTCAGTCTCCATGGTCAGGCCCACTATGTACTCTTTGCAAATTGTGATCAGCTGCTGAGCCTAAAACACATTTTACCCAGTTAAATGTCTGAGAATATATAAATGCACATCAGCATGTCAACACAATTAGTGTATCTGAGAACCACAGGAGCCATGACCACCACACAGCTAAAAGCTTGTAGGTCCATTACAAATGGACTTCAGAGATTACACAGATCAGATTCAAGGCATGCCTGTTGCTTACCTCTGCAATCTCCTGCTTGTTATCAACCACAAGCAGAGGTACAGACAGAAGGATGGCTCTAAAGCGTTCAACCGCTTCTTCAAATCGCCCAGATGTGGTCAGCTGGTAGCACTGCTGCAGGCGGGCGATGAGATCGGAGAGCCGCAGGCCCACAGCAGGCAGCCCCTGCTTTGCCCCACAGTCCTAAAAACACAGAAATGTCAGTTTCTGCTAGGTAGGATCAGTTAGAAACTACGAAGAAAATGGATGAGCAATACTTTATATATCCTTATAGAGCTACTAGAAAATAAATCCACCAAACTAACAGCTGTACCTTCCAGTTCCTCTGTGGGTGTCCACGCAGGCAGGGCAGGGACGGCAGCCCCAGATAACATGTGCGTCCTCTGGACAGTGTCTGCATGAAGAGCGACTTATAGGGGCCAAAGTTCACAACTCCAACCTGGTCGTGGAGCAGCTATGGTAGAAACAAGCAATGGTAATCAACTGATTATGCCTCACTTTATATATAAATGGTTTATGTTATTAAAGGGAACCAAAACAAGAAATAAGTGGTGTCGGAAATACTGTCAATATGAGCGTACTCTCATCGCGGTTTCGAAGGAGCCAGCTAGGACGTGATCCACTGGCAGCTGGGAATTGTTGCACCACATCTGGGTGGGACTTGTGCCCTTAGTAGGTGGGACAAAGAAGCCGTCTTCTGTTCCTCCACCCGCACCAACTGGCACGTCCTGTTGATTGGTATAAAGATAGCGTAAAGCTGACCACCTCTAAACTTTGTACTCGTTCTCGTGTCTAGCATTTGAAATGTTTTCTCTCACCAGCTCTGGAGGAAGGTCCAGGTCTTCCTCAACATCCCATCCTCCTCCTTCCTCTTTCCCCAATCCTTCCTCCCCTAGTCCTTCCTGGGCATCCACATAGCCATCTGAGAGAAAGATAAGTAGGCCAAATCAGCACACTGAGTTTGAAATAAATTAATTAAATGAAATAATATATGAGTTCAATTTATTCTGAATGTACCTTCATCCAGCTGAAGCTCAGCATCATCTCCCCAGCCCTCGCCTCCTGAAACATCCATGTCCAAGTCGGCAGCCATCTGACCAGCTTTCCCTACAACAGTTGAACTCTGTTCTCATTTTGCCACAGGTCCCACAGGTTTCTACGACTATTACTCCATACAAATATTATTTCATCGTTGAATACCTTTAAGAAACACTAGTTAAAATTTCAGGAAGAAACTTTCCTCACACCACGTATTTGAGTGCCTGGATATCTGGGTCCAGATTGGGTTGTGATATTTTCTTGAGAACATCAAGACGTTTCAGTTTTTCTTATTTAAATCTGGTATCCATTTGTAATATTACATTAAAATGTCCAATGTTGTCCTATCTAGCAATGCTAAAGAACTGTTCCAGAAATTCTTGGATCCAGATCGGGATCAAATTGAAAAGTTTCAACACTTTCTTAGTTGCACCTCTGGTAAAGTTTTCCTGCAAATATGGAACTGTTGAGTAATCCTGCTAACATACAGACAAACCCAGCCAATCCCATAGCCTCAGTTATTGGTTCTACTGCAACAAAGATACCATGGATGAAATCTCGAAATATTTTTCCTTTTCAGTACATCATGGCTCATGACTCACCCTTTGCTGCAATGGCTCCCTCAAAGAAGCCCTTTGAAACAGTGAGCAGAGGCCAGTTAGTGTCCAGAGGGTTGATGGGTGGAGATGGCTGCAGCAACTGTGCATTGGGATCAACCTCTGGCACCTAAAAGCCATATAATCAACCATGATATTATTAAAATTAAGTAATTGTGTTATTTATTAGCATGAGAGTTGTTTCATCAACACACCGTCTCCTTTTCTGGGTCAAAGGTCTCTTTTAGTGCCTCAGCCTCTTCGTCCAGCCCATGGGTGGCTGCAGTCAGGTAGGCCAGAGACTCTGCAAGCATGCGCACCAACAGTTATACATGACAGCTTCTTATTTTACTGTTATGAAGGCTGGCAGAAAAAATATGACTGAATATGAATGGTGACAAATGAACTTACTCTGTCCACAGTTCTTCAAGATTCTGACCCTCTCGCTGACGTCTCCAAGGTAGAGAGCTGCCTGGTAGTGACCGCTCATGTCCTTTCTAATCTCAGCTACACAGAGATAACACAAACATTAGATATACTGGAAGAGAACATACAAACCCTCACTACGTGTTCAGAAAAAATAAGGAACAGTCACTCACCAATCTTCATCATCTTGCGTAGCTTGGCCAAGTTACCGGTGATGAGGTAGAGGAAGGTGAGCTTGTCAAAGTTCTTGGTCCTCTGATAGCACATTTCCACGACCTGGTGGTGACCCTGCAGCAGTGCTGCCTCACCCAGACGCTCCCAGCAGCTGCGCTCATCCAGGGCCTTGGCTGCCTCCAGGGCCACCTGGAAGTACGGAGAAATGATTTTTAATTTTGTCCTGAACAGATGGGTAGACAGATCTCTGCCTCACTCTTTGATTTGATTAGAGCTCATTATCTACAAACCCTTCACCCTTATCTTAAAAACTGATGGAAGAAGTACAGCAATCATCAAGTACTGCTACCAGCTCACCTCAATGTTGCCGCACTCCAGAGCCAGGCTAAAGCGCGTCTTCTCATCTTTGACAAAGTGCAGCGCTACCTCAGGGTAGCCCTTCTTCTGCAGGTAGGCAATGATGGACTGGCCCACCAATTTGGCATTGCGCACCATGTGGAGCACCTGAACAGGACAGCAGTAAGAGAAATGACAACAGAACTAGCAATTGGGAACTAAAGGATTCCCAATTTTTTTAAAAAAAGGGCAAACCTGTTAAATTTGGAATTCAGATTATCACTGAACAGTCAGTGTTTAACCTCCTTACTCTGATTATCACTTCAAGGACACAACAGTCTTTAAGAACCAACCTCATCATATTTGCGATTGACCAGGGCCAGTTTGAAGCGGTACTCTGTGGGGTCAATGGTAAGCACGCGAGGCCTGCACTCCCTGTCCAGGCAGTAAACGCTGTTGCCTCTCACACGGGTCACATAGATGGGCAGGTCCAGGGTCCTGATGATGCCATGATCACTACAGGAACAAAAAAAAAAGTTCTAAGTTAGACAATTTGAACTAACTTACTACCTGTGAAAGGTTTCAGCTTCCTTGTCTCGAGAATACAAAGAAAACAAATCTTAAACACAAAGCTGCATATTTAAGCAACAACATTTGCTCCAACTACTCTAAGCCACTGCTGTGTTTATTCCAAACTGTTGTTAAATCTAACAAAGACATCAGGCAGCACATCATTTACAAAGAGAAAGTGCACCCAAGGCATCATTTTAGCTTACAAGTTTCTCAGTGACATCTTATTCTGTTGAATGCAGCTCAACAGGTCTGTATTAAGCACACTTGAGAGTTTTCTCCCAAGAGACTTGCACCTGGTGGGATGAATTAATGCTGCTTTTTCTAAGCAGCACATACCCAGAAGTGAGGGCGTATTTGATGTGGTTGGAAGTGGTGTAGATAAAGACTCCACTCTCGTCCCACGCTCCACTCTTCACTCTGATGTTCTCGTGAATGTTGCACAAACTTTCCAGCTTACGGTTGCAGATCATAATTGCTGGATGAAGGGAATGAAGAAAAGGAGATTTAGAGCTTATTTCAAGAATCAGCGGAGAAAACTGTCACGTCTGAACATTTGTTGGTCGACTGAAGCATTTGTGGTTTTTAAAAGTAGCTTTTCACGTTGGTAGAACCAATAAAAAAAACCACAATTTTAGCGAAGTAAGAAAAAAAATAGTCTTTCAATTCCATTAACTTTATGCTTCCAGAATAGTATAAACATGAGTGATGAGCATGACGCCTCAACCCTGGTAGCACAAACAAGTTCAGAAGAAAGAATGGGAGAAAGACGTGTCTCAGACAAGGACTCTGGAGATATTCATCTTATCTACCCACCGTGTTTAGCCAGCAGAGCCACGTGGCTGGTGTCTGCACTCCACACCACGTACTTGACCTTGGAGATTTTGACGGTGGCCAGGGAGCGTTTCTGCTGCACGTCGAACAGCGTGACACCGTCGGCATCACGCAGCAGCAGTGAGCCCGTGCCGGCGTAGAAGATCTCCTCGCAGCTCGGCACCTGGACTTTCTTCACAATTTCATTCTTCAGGTTTTTAATCAGCAGCTGCAATGGAGATGAAAATGTTGTAATGAACAATTAATTATCAAGACAAAAAACAAAGATAAAAAAAATCTGATGGCTGTTTTCTTTAAAATCTTTTTTTTTTCATTAAAGTGTGACTAATTGTACTGATCTGGGGAAAAAATTACAAAATAAAGAATAAATTGCTGTATCTCATAAATCACTGCAGGCTGCATAAACCATATAGTGGACTCTTGATTTCTCCACTTGGAGATTAACATGGCTGACTCTGCCTTTCATCGATCATTTGTAGAGAACTATTCTTCGGTGATTTAAACAAAAATATGGATATGACACATTTCCAATTCTTTTTCTACTTCGTATACTTTAAAATGTACTTACAGAGTGCATACGGTCCAGGACAGCAAATCTGTTCCTAGCCACCCAGACTGCTGTCAGACCAGAAGACCTTTTCCCCTCCGGTGCTGGAAAAGAAAGACAGACTCTCGTGTGTGGATCCAAACTGACAGCATGAACATTCAATATGGCAAAGTAATATTTAATTACACTGAGAAAGACACATAAATAAAAAGCAAATCACTGTCTAGAGTATGAGGGGAAAAAAAGAAGTGCAGGAAGTTTTTTTTGTTTGCTTTTTTTTTTTTTTTACCATCAGGGTTCTGAGAGTCACTTTCTTTGGGAATTGAATACAGGTCATAGGTGCTGTTCTCCAGGTTGGTTGCTCGCTGCAGGAGGTTAAGAACATTGGAATCAACACATGGAAAACAACAAACTTGACTGAGCAGTGAGTGATTAATGTGTGCGAGTATGTTTTCATCCAGAGATACTTACAGTGCAGAGCAGGACAGCGTTCTCAGCAGGGTTATAAGACATGCTGAACACCGGGAACTTAGACCCACTAAAACAAGACAAAAGTAAAACAGGTAAAAAGGTGGTTATTTTAAATTTACTTAAAATAAATAAATAAATAAAACAAAAAAAAAAAAAAAAAATACGGCATTAGCCGTACCCAGCTCTTTAATATACTTGAAGAGACAACACTGTTTATATAACAAGTTTAAAAATTAAGATTTTTTTAATAACAATTTCTGAAATCCTATTGAACGAATGACAAAAATATTTCAATTCAGTTCAACCTCCAGTTTTCTTATACTAACCTGCGCTTACTCAAAATGCTATTTAATTTATCACTAACACACAGCGCCCACCTGCGCAGCTGCATAACAGCCGTGTCTTTGCTGCTGTTGAAGTCCAGCTGGCGAAGGAACCGATCCTTGACGTAGTAAAGCATGTTGCCATGTACGGCGTAGGCTGGGCGCTCACGCTCCAGCTTGAACACAATCATACCACTGTCATGACCTTGGGGACACAAAATAAACCATCAGTCAGTGCAGATTTCACACGTACACAGTGCATTTTCTCCCCTTCGGGAAATATCTACCAATCATTTCCTGTTACTAGGCCAGGCAATCTTAACAGAAGCATTAAAATCAGATCAGCCTCAAGATTTGAAAAAAATCTGCTCTTTTCCCTGATATGCAAAGGACAAGCTTCAAAATTGTTTATAAAAGGAAACTTCATTGACAACCTGTTAATGTTCCTGCTTTTGATAGGGGGGCATCAGCACTAACCTGCAGCAAACAGGTTGAGGTTTGGGTGGGCACCCAGGACCCAGAAACGATCATGATCGCGCCGGAAGGTCTGCACTCCGGTCCTCTTGGACATGTCCCACACCCGGATGCTTTTGTCTTCAGAGTTGGAGAGGATGAGCTCCTGGCGTGGGTGGAAGATGGCACAGGACACGTTGTTGTAGTGACCACGGCATGTATCAAGCTCCCACGCCTTGGACTCTGAACAGAGACGGGGGGGAAAGATGATAATTAATTACAGGGAAAAAAAAAAAAAGTCAAGCAGGTGGACAAACGATAGATGACAGTTAAAGAAAAACATATACAGCAGGAAACAATTAGTGAAGTATTTAGCTTGATGAAATCTCGTCTTTTTAGCGCAGTCGGCCCGTGTCAAAGGTATTTATGCTTCTTTCCAACAGGAAATTAAATTTAAAAAAATACAAAAAAAAAAAAAAAAAAAAAGAAATCAGGAGTTTTACCTTTAGTGAACTTCAGCTAACATCAGATATGGTCACTCACCGTTCATTCTCCAGATCTTCACCTGCCTGTCATCAGCTCCAGACACGATCAGAGGCATGCTGGGGTGGAAGGCTGCCCAGTTGACCCCACGGTCGTGACCCTGGACATAGACACAACCTTAATTCACACCAACAGCTGCCGTACCACTGAACTATTTTTCTTTTTTTTTTTCTCTTTTCTGATGGAAATGGTACTACGTAAAACAAAAACCAAGCAGTGTAATTTTTATTAACTAGGACTGAATATTTTTGGCTTTAGGAAGTAAAAACATAGCACTCAAAACACAGATTCAACTTCCAACTTGTGCTATATTAATCCTAAATGCTATTTTCCTCAAACAGAACTGTAACATTGACATTTTTGCGAAACTTGATTCGTACAACAGTTTCACTGTAACGGTTTCATTTGATGTTTTTGTAAAATCCTGCAGCATTTAAGTATAAAAAGAAACACAAAGCATTTAAATATTTTTGCTTCAGGCAAAAGAAAAGCAACACAAATCAAACAATATGTGAGGCAAAGACCACAAAATGATGTTTCCCTGCAACGTGATACCAGAAACAAATGAAGGTTCCCTCACTAATAACCTTTAAAGGCTCATTCATTCAAAAGACTGACCAGGACAGGACGTACATTTACAAAGTTACAAAATGAACAGTTTTACAAATACACACGAAAGCTGCTCCTCACCTCAAGGACGTGCTTAACAACAGCATCAGAGGCACCAAACAAGTCAACACCAGAGATGCCGCGCACCTCTGTCTCCACAGCACCTGGTGACAGGTTCTTCTTCCTCAAACCTGGAACCATCACAGAGTACCACGTGCAAGGGGGGAGCCATATTCATGTTACACAGGGCACAACCACAGTACAGGGAGGAACATGGAAGAAACAAGATACACATTATTTAAATATCAAATGTGGTGCTTCATCATGGGAGAAGAGGCCACAAGGTGGGATTAAAAACAGAGCGTACTGTTGGACTACTGAACACACACACACAGGTTTGAAACACACTAACACAGCTTCTGTTTTCTCATTACCTGCCAGCTTGAGTCTTGAAAAAACATTTGTGCAGCAGCGATTTGATTAGGTTGACGAATCATCAGCTTACAGAAGAAAATCTAAATCACTTGTGATTTGACTGGACAGCAGAGCAAGATGATTATTTCAGAGACTCAGATGAGATCAGGAAATGAAAAAAAACACTGAGAAAACACAGCTTGTATTCGTGATTCCTGCCTGTTAAAACAATGTGGTGACCAAATAGTTCAACAGCACGGACAGAGATGACACGCAGGAAAAAGAAATGGCACTGGGACCCCGTGTGCAGGTATGGATGTTTCCAGGGAGAGCATGGGATAAGGAGGACACAGGGTGTGTGGACTTGGCTGATGGAGGTGGAGTGGGTGGTAGCTAGCATTGTAAAGGTGTGCCTCAATGGGGCGTTGAGTGTCAGGAATATGAGTCCTGGAGTTTGCTTTCTAAAGGCTCATGCATGTTTTTGTCAGGATGTTTGAATGACGTGCAGTTAGTATAGTCTGAAATGTCACTGTTATGGGTTAGGAATGAAGCTGGTAACAATAAGGTGCAATGGCTACAGGAAATATCAACACTGTTGTATATTTCATGTTATTTTTTGAGTAGCAGAGTCAGTCGTGCAAGTCTCATGGGCAATACAGAAATTTCTCAACAGTCAGGAAGTTTAAGTATATAAAAGATACCCTTTTAAACCAGTCAATGTTTTTTGGATGCAACTTAAACCGCTGCAAAAAAGGTATAACAGCACGGGAGCGGTATGGATTTTCTATAACGTGAGTATGAAGTGATCCCACAAAGCTAAACCTGCCCATGTATTTATGATGCATTTAGCATTTAAAAAAAAACAACAAAAAACCAAAAACACATGCTGAAGTTAGGTCGTGTGTATCTGCAATCAAAAACATACAGATGGATCCGACTATGTTCAATGCAAAAAGTATGTTAATTACATAAACCCAGGAATGGTGAATGTCACAGGATGTATGCATGTTCACACGGAAGGAAGTGAAAGGAGTTAGTCTAAAGAGAAGGAGAGGGGGAAAAAATAATCACAAGATTTTTAGAACATGCACAGGCACAGAAACACCTCTCCAATTATCCATCTATGTGGATTATAACCTTTCACTGCATCTGATCTGTAAGCCCTTTCCTTTTCCAAAGTATTAATTTAAAGTGCAGTATTACATTCACAAATACCACACTATAAATTTGTTCTAATGCATATAACTCTGTCACCATTTTTCATAAAAAGAGAGGTGTTTCTGCAAACAGCCCACAGAGATTTGTCCTCTACAAGTCAGAGAGGAAGAAGAGGTATAGGACTTGACTTCAGTCCTGTGTCCGTCTTCTTCCTCCTCTTTTGTACCACTCTGCACCCAACCCCTCCCTCAAACCCAGCCCGTTGTCCTCTGGCCCGCCATCCCCAGGCCCTCACCGGAGATATCCCACACTCGCACAGTCTGATCCAAACTCCCTGACACGACCAGGTCCTCAGATGGGTGGAACTGGGCGCACATCACGTAGTGATTATGGCCAGTCAGCACACTGCGGACAAGAGAGAAAGAGGAGGAAAACTTAAGAACTTAAGGCAGACAACAAAAAAAAAAACAAAAACAAAAAAAAAACCCCACACCTGGTGTTGAAGTGTTTTTATTATGGTAAATATTAAAATCTTGAGCATAAGGTCTATGAGCAAGTTATAGGAAAAACAGTTTAAACTTTACATAATGTCTTACCAGACACAGGTCCTGGACTGCCAGTTCCAGATACGAATGGTCTGATCGTCTGAAGCACTCAGAATCCAAGGGTACTCCTACAGACAAGGTGACAATTAATAAATTAAGTTAAGTTTAAATTGCTCTGAACATAGAATACAAAAACAGGAAGAAGTAATCCAGATGGCCTGAATAACAGATACTGACTTCCAAACTGAGTCTACTCACAGATTGTCAGAGCTATGAAAATGAGATAGCATATCTAATTTGGCAGAATACTAGCTACTGCATTTGCATAATGGTAAATGGACCAGTACTTTTATAATGCTTGAGTGCTCAAATAGAGCAGAAAACATGTTTTGTTTTTACTATTATAGGCAACATATATAGAATGTCAGCCCATTACATTTTGTTTCACTGAAATAATATCCTTGGGCAAATCAAAAGCTCTTACAGGTGTTTAGACATGTAGTTAGATTTCTGGGAAGATGCACATCAGGCACATGCAGATTTAAGGCATCACTATAAATCAAGTACTCTGGAACTCTACTATAAGAATGATGCACCATTCTTCCAAAAAAAAACCCCAAAAAAAAACCTTTCCTACTTCGGTATTTTGATAATGACCTAACATGTGGACAGAGGGGTCAAGATCTGGTGACCGGAAAAGCCATAACATATGATTCATATAACTTAATTCAACGGCCCATATGGATGGAGGCCTTTGCATTCTGGAAGAGACCACTTCATCATAGGATATTGGTAATCACCCTGAACCTATTGACTTGTACCCCTCTCGGGGTACAAATAATTCCAAATAAGGGAATCACTGCAGGTGTCAAAATTTCAAGTTTTTCATTTAATTTGTCACCTGTCCTTTTATGTGTTAAAATGGCAGGACAACTCACATGGTGAAAGAAGGTGGTTCTGATGTAGTCAAGATGTCCAAGGAGGGTGAAAAGGCAGCGTCTCAGTTTGTAGTTCCACACCTGTTCACAGCAAGAATATTTACTCAGCTCTGACCTAATTATTATATTATAAAGGTGTTTTAACACATGGCAGCAGTACAGAACAAAACAATAAACATCACACATTTGACATTTAAGCCAAAAATTAGAACTCCTGAGTATGAGATACTGCCACAAACCCAAGTAACATAACAAAAACATTCAAATGGCATTTATCCAGCTTCTGTCAGCTTCATAACATTTAATAGGAGTGTCGATACCATAGGAGTCCCACCTTAATTTTGTAGTCATCCCCTCCAGAAACAAACAGAGGTTGCTGCTTGTGGAAATCAATCCCTCTGACAGGGCCTGTGGGACCAAACCACATAAAATCACCTCTTTTCCATAAACAACACAGTCTGTATACTGAAGCAGCGAAAATCGAGCTACAACAATGCCTTACCATCATGCTCATCGAATTTATCAATAAGTGTGCACATCCGGTAGTCCCACAGCTGGATGACTCCGTTGTGCAAACTTGCAAGAACCCATGGCCTTTTGGGATGGAAGCTGAGACCTGAAATGTAATACAACTCATTAGTAATATATATTTGTCCTAATATCTCACAGAGCAGGGTCTTAAACTTCACATGACGGGCAACATCTTAATCTATCGCAGGCATTTAAAATATGCCAATTGATTTTAGCTGAACAGCTAAAGCCACGTACAGCTACTGTCCATTCACTTCTACACGGGAACAGGACGTAATACGAACAATTAGTAAGAGACGGTCAGAGCCAAATTTGTCAAAAAAAAATTACAAAAATTAACAGACAGCTTCTAAAGAATATAATCGCGGAAGCTAGCGTTAGCTTCTATGCTAAAGAGTAGCTAGCAGACTCTTACCTTTGACACGGGCCGACTTCGTTTCAAATTTCGTTAACATTGTTACTGGTCACCCGTGTAGGTCTTCTTTTTAATGCTGTAATAAAACACACTCAGAACAAGCAATTTATAAAAGCTAATCTCCACTGGCAGGTTAGCTCAAACGGCCTGATCGCCTTCGCCCATTTAGTTTATTCTGCTTTTTCCTGACACGTAGTCCGTTTTGTCTTCCGGTTTTGAACAATAAAGTTTTGCTGTGAAAATCTTACGCAGAAAGCTCCACGGCAGCGGTGCACAGAAATGCTCCGCATAGAACTGCGCAGACGATATCCCTGCGACTACATGGCGTCATAACACATCTAATCCGTCTATTTCTAACCACTCCTGCGACGTAAGAAATAAATATACTGACTCCGAGAAATGTATAATTTAGTTAAGAACAATTTATTTAGTTTTGAAAAATAGTAAAAAAAAAAAAAAAAAAACATTTGTAAAGAAAACACATGAATTCTTGTCCAAATATAATGAATAATTCGAAAATTCCTTATTTCTAAAACCGATTGCAAGTTAAATTTTGATTAGGTCACTCACTGCAGGTATAATACGTGGCAAGTGGTGGTGCCCGCAGTGTGAAATAATGTTTTTCAACTGGACAACCGGGGGAAAAAAGGCAATTTCAATACTACAACAAAAGGAAAAATAAACTTTACACTGTATTTTTCTCATCAAACATCTCAAAATGCAGTTATGGTTAGAAGTTTACATACACTCATTGTGGGGCTTTTAGTGACTTGTTTGAACTGCTGTTTTTCAGCATCCATCTTTAATGATTTTGACAAAGAAGAACTAGGTGCACAAGTCTGAATTTCCTGGAAACATATTTGCCATGGAGAATGCAAACTCAGGCTCCACTGAGATTTGAACTCAGATTGCTGGATTCAAAGTCCAGAGTGCTCTAACCATTACACCATGGAACCCACTTACATGGAGTTTCTCCGGGTACTCCAGTTTCCTCCAACAGTCCAAAGACACGCAGATAGTGAGATTAGGTAAACTGGTTATTGTAAAATTGCTCATAGGTGTGAATGTGCATGTGAATGGTTGTCTGACTCTTTGTTATCAATGCAACAGGCTGGTGACCTGTACAGGGTGTACCCTGCCTCTTGCCCTATGACTTGGTAGAATTGGTAGAGTTCATTTAAATTGTTTGGCTTCCAAGTTCAAAGTTCAAGTTCAAGTTGGTTTATTTGTCGTTTCAACAATGTACACTGTATAAAGTGAGACGAAACAGCGTTTCACCATGGATCCAGTGGTGTTACATATAAAAAGTATAACCAGAAACACAATTACAGTATAAAAACACAATTTACAAAACCTAATTTACATATTTACAGAGTGCAATTTCCTGGCATGGACCTGGCTTTTAAGCAAAGTCCACAAATTTTCAATGGGGTTAAGGTTGGGGATTTGGGAAGGCCATTCCAGAAGCTTAATGTTAGCCTGCTTAATCCATTCCAACACCAGTTTTGATGTGTGTTTGGGATCATTGTCTTGTTGGAACACACAGTTGTGTCCAGGTTTCAGCCATCTAATTGTTGGTTTGAGGTGAAGTTGAAGAATTTGGAGGTAGTCCTCCTCCTTTGTTATTTCATCCACTTTATGCATTGTACCAGTTTCACTGGCAGCAAAACAGCCCCAGACCATGATGCTACCACCACCATGCTTGACAGTTGGTAGTGCCTGGTTGAAAAGCCTTACCTTCCTTAACATCCTAACCAATTTCCTTTCATTTGAAGGTGACACTGTAGGTCTTCTTCCAGACCTTGGCAAAGTGGTGACACATCTGAATAACTTGTACAGTGTGAACTTATGATATTGGAATCTGCAGTTGTTTAGAAATGGCTCCAAGAGACCTTCCCAAATTGTGTAAATCTGCAATTCTCCTTAGATCTTCAGTTAGTTCCTTGGACTGTCCTATTGTTCTGAATATTGGTCAATCCACCGAGTGCTGTCAAGCAAATCCTTTTTATGTCGGCAAAGAGAAACTACCAGTTGTGGTCAATCATGATCACTAACAAGATGTTAGAACAGTCAGCACCACTTATTAAAAGATTTAAGTGTATGTATATATTTGAGCCTGTATGTATACTTTTGACCCTGTGTGGATTAGAGACAATCCTAAATTAATTCAAACCTGTGCACCAAAGTTTTGTTCTTTTAAAGTCATTAAAGATGTATGCTGTACGATCATTCCACCCTGGAAACAGAACAGTTCAAAGAAATCATTAAAAGGCCAAAATTACCATGACATTCATTCCCATGATGAGTGTATCAGAGTGTATGAGTGTTGCGGTCAGGACTCTGAGAAGGGCAGTCAAGTTCTTCCACACCAAACTCACTCATCCCAGTTTTTAATGGACCTTGCTTTGTCCACTGGTGCGCAGTCATGTTGGAACAGGAAGGGGTCATCTCCAAACTGCTGGAAGCATGAAATTGTCCAAAATGTCTTTTTATGCTGAAGACTGAGGTTTTGGGAAGGCCATTCCAGAAGCTTAGTGTTAGCCTTCTTTATCTCTTCCAACACGAGTTTTGATGTGCGTTTGGGTTCATTGTCCAAAATGTCTTGGTATGCTGAAGCAGAGTAAGAGTTCCTTTCATTGGAACTAAGGGGCAGAGCCCAACTCCTGAAAAACGACCTCACACCATAATTTAACCCACCAAAATTTACACTTGGCACAATGCAGTCAGACAAGTACGGTTCTCCTGGCAACTGCCAAACCCAGATTCATCCATCAGATTTCCAGATGGAGAAGCATGATTTGTCACTCCAGAGAACACATCTCCTTTGCTCTAGGAGCCAGCGACAGTCTGCTTTACACCACTGCATCCGACGCTTTGCATTGTACTTGGTGATGTAAGGCTTCGATGCAGCTGCTCTGCCATGGAAACCCATTCCATGAAGCTCTCTGTGTACTGTTCTTGAGCTAATCTTAAGGCCACATGAAATTTGTAAGTCTATAGCGATTCATTCCTAATTGTTTTCACTTTGTTATAATACCACTAACAGTTGACTGTGGAATATTTAGTAGGCAGGAAATTTCACAACTGGACTTGTTGCACAAGTGGCATCCTATCACGGTACCACGCCAGCTCCTGAGAGCGACCCATTCTTTCACAAACATTTGGAGAAGAAGTCTGTGTGCCTAGGGGCTTGATTTTATACACCTGTGGCCATGGAAGTGATTGGAACATCTGAATTGAATGATTTGGGTGGTTGAGTGAATACTTTCGGCGATATAGTGTATGGAAGTCATTTTTTGATGATTGTAGTTACTTATTGTTTGTAAACAGGCTGCTTATTCTTAATTAGATGTAATACTTTCCTACACAACCCCAACTCTGAAAACACTAATAAAATTCTCAATAAAAGTCTAATTAGGCTGCTGAGAAAAACACCACAGGTCCACTTGGTAGCAACTCTGGGACCATTTGACCTCAACACAGTTGTGTGACAAAATGGGTAGAGTCAATCTGTTACTTAATTTTTTATATGATTAAAATGTTTACACCGCCTATCAAAGTAATAATTTGGTAAAATATCAACATTTTTCCAGCGCACAGTTATAATGCATCTGCATCAGGTTTATGTTCGGGTCATTTACAAGAACATTATTTTGTTTTCTATTGTAGTGCAGCATATTTTATATAAAAATGATCACAGCTTCTGACTCTAGGCTGCAAAGTAAACTAACTGTAGTGCAGTAAAATTACAGGAAAATCTGCTTCTGAATGTTGTGGATTGTGTGTGACACAGTAGATCCTATCACTTTCTATAGGTAACGTAAAGGAAATGATGACAAATAACACAGCAGGAATATCATATAGTATATCATTAGTTTTATTTAATATATCTACAAAAGAATAGTGTCAAATAACAGGTTGTATTCTTCTTTTTTTAACGGTGCTGTGGGAAACATTTGCATTGGCCCTGAGAGTTGAATCACATCCCACACTAGGATGAAACCACTGGTCTCTATAAACCTCTGCAGCCGCCTCCCCTCAGCTGATGTAAATTGTATCTCTTCTCAGTGCATGGCTGACCGATTCCTTTCACAGATCCCCTTTATTATACCATTATTGATGGGCTGGTGGTCGTTTCTAGACCTCTCTCTATAGTTGCAGTAGTCAACTTTTGTCCACTACGCAAACCCAACAACCACCGCCAGAAAGTGCCAACATCAGGTTGCTGATGTCTTACCCAAAAGCGCATACACATGAATGAGGCACCCCTCTCGTGTAACACAATGTGATGTTTACTACACTGCCTCTGTCACCTTCTCTGGAAAGAACATGATGCATTCTTATTGGGGTTATTTTTATGCTCTCGGGTGATTATCAGTTGTTTTTGTTTCCGAGCAAGGACCCCACATCAAAGGAAAACATCACTCTGCACATTAAAAACACTGGGAATCACAGGGGAAGCACTTTGCACAGTAACTCTACACTACAATGATCACTTCAACCACAGCAAAGGCATCCAGGAATCATCTCAATCACTTCAAATCAATATTTGGAAATGGGGAATTGCAAATAGGTCTTATTAAATTAGCTGGCTTAGTTATAAGAGGTGCAGGGAACCTCTCGTGAGGTGCTCACTCCTCTTTAGTCATTTTAATCTTCTTAAATAAGTAACAAATGTACAAAATTGTTCCAGTTTTCTAGCATGGTAATGATTAACTTTCTAAGTTAAATCCTATAGCATTTAGCTTTTTAGTGAAATGCCAGAAAATAACCACTTACTTGGTGCTAACCTGGGATGTTATTGCAAATTCACACCATTTTAAATTTGAATTGCTGAATAACAGCAGAAATGTCACTTTACAATCAAACCTAAAACAACTTAAAGTCACTTTGAAAAGGCACCATTTATACCCGTGAAGTGGCTCGATGGAAATTACCATGAGGTTAAACAGTACGTAAAAACAACATTGAGAAGGGCAGTGGGATTTTCTTCTTATGGAAACTCTGCTAAAATTGAACTGTGAAGGAGCTGTGGCAACTGCTACTGCAAAGATGTCCAAATGTTCTCAGTTGTGTCTCTTTTTTTTTTTTTTAGAGGAGAAGAGTGTGCGTTGTTTGTGATTCCTTCAATTTTCACACACCTTCCTCTTTATGGGGGAGAACAGTGTTGACGGTTTAGTCACACTCCTGCCTGACTTTTGATTCTCACTCTGTCACTCCCCTCCCTGTTGATGACACACACACACACAGAGCAATCTTTCGGCTCAAGTGCTTCAGATGTACTCTGCCAATACCCTCATCACATGACGGAGCACTGCTCGGCTGACCCGGCCCCGAGGCCTCCGGTGAGGTTGAGGGAGTCCATGTCAAAGTTAAAGCCAGGAGGCTGGAGAAGAGGACAAAAAGAGGAAGAACCCAGTTTATAACAACTCTGTAATTATTTGGGCTCATTTCTATTCAAATAAAGTGATAAAGTGACAACTGCAGTTCTGTTGTGAAAGGAGCAAAACTGTCACTTTCTTTCCTGCAAACAGTAAAACAATGAGTTCAACAAACAGAGCAAGAAGGAATTGAATGAAGACAAAATGTAATAAAGCTGGGTCCTGATGAAAAATGCAGTTTAATGAGGCGATGTATTCTCCATGCACTTTGTGAAAATTACATTTTTATTGCAAGTTAAATGTGACCCCGATCAAATTACAGGACATTTTCTTTCCCTGAAATCTTAATTATGCAGTGAGGTCAAACACACAATACTGCTTTCACTTACCGCATCGCCTGCTAGCTCTTTAGGTGGCTGGCCTAAGTCTTGCAGCTGTTGGTAAAAAAAAAAGAAGAAAATTACCATGAATTAGTGCAACAATTACAACTGATTATTAAACTGCTGCTGTGAAAAGAGAGCACTGCATCACCTTTTGCATCAGGTCCATGATGCTCTCAAATGTGCCCTCTTTATCCTCTGGACCCTCTTCCTCCCTCTCGAAGAGCTTACAGATCTCTCCCATAATTTTGGCCTGCTGCTCATAGCGCTGGTAGTCCTCTGTACTTAGACTTGGTTTGTTGGTGTCCAGCCACTCAGGGTACTGCAAGGATGAGGTACAGTTAATACAAACACTGAAAGAGACACTGAAGAGTACAATAACTGCTATAAAACCAAAGGCACACCTTGGTAGTGATCTCCTTGAGGGATGGATAAAGCACCTCCTTAGAGAGAAGATTCTGCATAATGGACTGCATGATGGGCAGGATGTTTCCATCATCACCACCTCCTTCACCCTCATCTAACCCTAGGCCTTCCAGGGCTTTGACAAGGTCATCTCCAGCTAGTCCTGAAGACTGCAAGAAAACAAAATAAATAATCTGTAAAATCGCCCTTATTTTCAAGGCTTTCAACAAATTCGCTCAATTCAAGCTTCACCCACCTTCAGGTTGTCTGCATTTTTGGCCAGCCCCTGAAGGGTTTCTTTAAGACAAGAAGTGAATTCTTGTTGGGAGGCAGTGTCAGTACCTGCTCAGAATACAAAGATAGTATTCAGTGTAAAATAACAAGTCGAAGTAGGCAGAAGTAAACCCCAGTCAATAAAGGTCTATATCTTACCAACTTTTCCCGCAGCCTCTGACAGTTTCTGAAAGTGATGGAGAAGCTCCGGCTCCTCCTGAGCCAGCTCTGTCATGGCCTTCTCCCACTCCTCCTTAGCTTGGGCAGCCATATCCCCTTCAAAGAGGGTCTCGAAAAGCTTACAGTCCTCAAGCAAAGGGGGCTGCAGGCAGAAAAAAAAAAACAAAACATGTAAAATATTTTGTAGAGACGTAAGAAAAGACCGAATGAGACCTTCTTCTATTTTACTATATTTAATAACTGCACTTGAATTGAAATGAACCTTTTTTTGGTTTGTAGATCACACTCTAGCTCCACTGTTTCAAATTTGAAATAGAATGTTAAGGCTGTAGCTAGTTTACAGTGAAAGAAGAAACATTTGAAAGCTCGAAACTAAAATAACAGTCAACTTTCTAGTTTGCAGTTTTGGAAATTAAAAGAAAAAGCTAGAGAAGCACTGATTTACCAGCCAAATATCGGCCCTGTTGACTGATAACAGGAAATAATATGGCAGTTGCTGATGTTGATCTGTACATTCCTATAAGGCCCAGTTGATTCAATTTTTCTCTAATGTCTTGATCTTGGGGTGAAAATGGCCTCACATCAAAACAACAAGTGTGGGCACTTTGCCAAAGAATTTCACAAGCACAAAGCAGTAAGAGCGAACAGAGGGGGGGAAGAAGAGAAAAAAAATGGATCCAGACCTTCTGTGCACCACTGCTGGCTGAGGACGAAGCGGCTGCAGGTTCGGGAGCTGGAGGGACGGACGTCTTGTCAAAGTCATCCAATGCACCTGAAAGAAAGAGATGACCTTAGAAACACTTTTAATGGAGTTATTCATCATCATCCGCAAGTGATTGCAGGTCATTTTACTTTAATGTCTAAAGTTAAAACAGCAGCAGTGACATCCCACTCTTAATCCATAGGGTTTAATATGATGTCAGTCCACCGTTTGCAGCTATAACAGCTTCAACTCTACTGGGAAGGCTTTCCACAAGGTTTACAGGGTTCTAGCCAGAAAAAAATTCACAGGCCGGCATTATCAGATGTTTCCGATAGCTAACGGCTGAAATTCTCAGCCTGGCATGAGAGTACCTCACCCCGGCGGGGTGCCAGGCAATCAACCACTAGCTAGAACCCTGGTTTAGGAGTTGTATAATACATGTGAGTTCATGTTTGTGATTGTATTGTCACTATTTTTCTCTAATAAGGTTATTTAAAAAAAAAAAAAAAAAAACCCACAGTTTGCTAGCGGGCACCACCACCAGCACCACCAGATCGTTGGGTATCAACAAGAAATCCCCCCACCCCCACCCCGGTCACCCGTTCGGTACCAAAAGGCACTGTCAAAATATTTTTTATGCCTTAATCCCTGATTAGCAACTAAAAATAGACCTGCAATAGAAACACATTTAGGAGGATGCCTGTGAATACAAAGCATTACAACATTAAGCTAATGCAGCCCCCAGTTTTTCAACAAAAACACTGATAACACAACAGCAGCAGCTGTTTTACGTGCAGTCTGTCTGCGCAGGTGCGGCAAGCTCAAAGAGGCGGAGCCATTACCGAGACAGTGAGCTGAGGTGGAGCGAAAGGAAACATTTTTCTATCGACCAAAGCAGCAGCACTTTTTCCTGTAACCACCATTAATCATTTACTGGGACACAGCTGGAGGGCCTTCATCAACCACCTGATCAGCAAGTGAAGAAAAGAGAACTTTGTAGCTGCTCCATCCACCGCTGTTTGTGTCACACAGAGAAAAATCTGCAGTACAGAAGTTAAAATATGCAGATGAACTGTTAATATGACAAAAGTATTTCTTATCCGAATACTTGAGTAATTGATTGAAAAAACTGAAAAAATAATCGATAGTTGCAGCCCTATCCCAAAGGTGTTCTATCAGGCTGAGGTCAGGACTCTGTGCAGGCCAGTCTTCTCCCATATCAAACTTGCTCATCCATGTCTTTATGGATCTTTATGGCCTTTATGGCCAATCCCAAACTGTTGGGAGCACAAGATGCTGACGCATTAAGACTTCCTTTCACTGGAACTAAGGTGCCGAGCCCAATGCAGTCAGACAAGTACCGTTTTCCTGGAAATGCCAAGTGATTTTACATGGCCTACCACTCACTGGCCACTTAATTAGGTACATCTGTTCAAGTGCTTAACGCAAATATGATATCTGACCAGCCAATCACATGGCAGCAACTCAATGCACTTAGGCATGTAGACATGGTCAAGACTACCTGCTAAAGTTTAAAATGATCATCAGAATGAGGAAGAAAACTGATTTAAATGACTTTGAAATTTGTTATGGCTGTTGGTGAGTATTTCAGAAAATGCTGATCTACTGGGATTTTCCCACACAACCATCTCTAGAGCTTACAGAGAATGGTCTGGAAAAGAAAATATCTAGTGAGCGGCAGTTCTCTGCGTGAATGGCCAGATTGCTTCTGGAAAGCAACAGTAACTCAAATAACCACTCACTACAACCAAGGAATGCAGAAGAGCATCTCTGAACACACAATATGTCAAATTTTGGAGCAGATGGACTACAGCAGCAGCAGAAGACCACAATGGGTGCCACTCCTGTCAGCTAAGAACAGGAAACTGAGGCTACTAGTCACACAGGCGCAATAAAATTGAACATTAGAAGATTAGAAAAAGTTTGCCTGGTCTATGAAACTTGATTTCATAGATCAGGCAATATGTGGATGGTAGAATCAGAATTTTAATTTGGTGTTAATAATAACATGGATCCATCCTGCCTCTTACTAATGGTTCAGTCTGCTGGTGGTGTAATGTGCGGGGCATGTTTTTTGTCATACTTTGAGCAACTTAGTGGCAACTGAGCATTGTTTTAAACGCCACAGCCTGCCTGAGCATTGTTGCTGATGTTCATCCCTTTATGACTACAGTGTACCGAGCTTCCGATGGCTGCTTCCAGCAGGACAACACCATGTCACAAAGCTCAAATAATCTCAAACTGCTTTCTTGAACATAACAATGAATTCACTGCACTCGAATGGCCCCCACAGTCACCAGCTCTCAGTCTAATAGATCACCTTTGGGATTTGGTGGAATGGAAGATTCCCATCATGGACGTGCAGCTGACAAATCTGCAGCAACTGTGTGATGCTATCATGTCAACATGGACAACAATCTCTGAGGAAAGTTTCCAGCACCGTGTTGAATTTATGCAACGAAGAATTAAAGCAGTTCTGAAGAAAAAAGGGGGTCAAACCCAGTACCAGTAATAAAAAAACTGGGCTACTGTCTCTGAAAATATCCCTGACCAAAACACAGTTTTAAAGATCGCCAGTTAATTTACTCTGTGTTAACCAGACAGTGCAGATACTCGATATCGGGCACAAAGTAAACCCGGATAAAGGTAGCTGACAGCAGACTTTTTTTCTTTATTTTTCTTTAAAACTACTTCTGCAGCTCTGTGGGAACCAGGCTGGAGCATCTGGCATTAAGCTAAGCCCCGACAAGGTGGAAGCAAAAACAAACAAACAAAAAAGAAACGAGGGCACAGCGACAAAACGAAACTCCGCGCTAAACCCTGCTGCCGTGTTCACAAATACACACACTGTAAAAATATTACTGTCAACACTTACTGTCCAATAATTCGTCCAGTTCTGCATCGTGTCCACCGGACGGCTCTCCTGCTCCTGACGCCATGACGCTGCCTTCTCCAACCCAGCAAGGAAACTGCCGCCTCTGCTGTAAAAATGTCGTGAAAACCTCTGCGTCGCTCTTCCGAGTCTAATTTTAAATATAGCGCCGCCTCGTGGCGTCAGTTAAAAATCACGTGGAGTGTTGTTTTTGCCTTCTGGAAAACATGCGCACAAACACACACATTTTTAGATGATTCCTATTGTGTTATATTTGTGATTTTATTTTATGTAAAAAAATTGTTTTCTATTTAATTATGCTCCTCATTTTGTTTAATTTTCACCTGGGCTGTTTTGTCTTTATTATTGTTATTACTATTTAATAATGTTTTTATTTTTAGCTATTCTACTTTATTTAAGTTATATAGGTTTTACAAATTTTGTTGTGCAGAGTTTTCCCAGCTTGTGGGATAAATAAGATTTACTACATTTATCAGTCTCATAATTATTATAATGGCCAAATTCTGTGTCTGTAAATGTAAATTCACAGATAGTGAACCTGGGGTCAACCATCCAAAGCAATGGACAGCGCACAAAAGAAGAAAACAAGAGAGGGCAGGGTTTCATTTCATTTATTAAGCTCCCCATTAGCTAAAGCAATACTGCAGCTATTCTTCCTGGGGTCTCCAAATCTTCAAATATTAATTCAATTCAATTCAATTGTATTTATATAGCGCCAAATCACAACAAACAGTCGCCTCAAGGTGCTTTCTAAGGTAAAGACCCTACAATAACAGTGCATTCTAGACACACATAACATACACTTTCTCACAAAGTAAAAATACTATACAAACAACAAAACACATACAGGAAATAAACAGAAAAATAGCTCCAAAAATATACTCATATCAAGGTTCCACCTTGGCCTAGGTCTCTCTCTCTCTCTCTCTCTCTCTCTCTCTCTCGCTCCCTGTGTGTGTGTGTGTGTGGAGAGTGTGCATGTTCTCCCCGTGTCTGCGTGGGTTTCCTCCGGGTACTCCGGTTTCCTCCCACAGTCCAAAGACATGCACTTA
>JAVDPK010002705.1:187726-201902 GCA_034780415.1 Cichlasoma orientale | reverse complement strand
AATCTGATCCATTTTTCCACTAGACCATACCACTGGGCAGTAATCCATATGTGATGATATCAAAGCCTGGATTAGTTGTTCAATTGACTTTGGAGTCAAAAATTTCGCATATCTTTTCACTACAGAGATACCATTTCCCATTTTGACCACTACTTTATTAATTTGTTTGGTCCAGGATAATTTATTATCTAGGATCACCCCCAGTAGCTTAGTCTTGTGTACTTGATTTACAGATACATCATTGATAAAAACCTTTAAAACTGGATTTCTCCTTATACCATAGTTCAAACCAATTATCATGCTCTTGGTTTTAGACACATTCAACACCAATTTTTTAGTCTTTATCCATTTAACTACTAAGTTTAACTCAACATTCAAAGCATTATTTAGTTCCTTTTCTTTATTAGCCACTAAATATATAGTTGAATCATCTGCATACATAGAAGTAGTAGCATTTTTAAGAACAGATGGCAAATCATTTGTAAATAGGGTGGCAGGGTGGAGTGGGTGGAGACATGTGTCAGGTGATTCGTGACAGGATAGCAGCAAGAGTGATTGGTGCAAGGGAAGATTTACAAGATGGTATAGTGAGATCTGTCATGATGTATGGCTTGGAGATTGGGGCACTGACAAAAAGACAGAAGTGCAGAGCTGGAGGTGGCAGAGTTGAAGATGTTAAGATTTAGAGAGGAGAGGCTGAGATGATTTGGACATGTGTGAATTATTAGTTAGCTTATTTAGGCCTTATCCACACCCTAAATTGTACAGGTATTGTGCAAAAAAATCAGAGTTTAAAAATATTATCGTATTGTATGGGTAAATATGTTCCTTCATTAAAGTGAATAATCCCTTAGAAATAAAAGGTGCTGTCACACCAGCCATTGCAGTGTCTTTTGCACTGGTGGTTCCACACTCTAGTGTATGAAAACCACTCAAATATACAAGATCCAGGTCCTGAGTATTTTCATCTTGGAGCTATGTTGATTCCTTTCTAGTTCAGACACTTTTTATGCCACAATAATTGCGGGTAAACCTGGGATTTTTCTGTTTTTATAAATAGCACTCATCATTATTTTGGAGACATTACCCCCCCCCCCCCCCCACACACACACACACACACATCACCATAAAGCTTAACTGTTCAAATGTGAACTAAAATGAAGTTAAATTAATGTGCATGTGATAGCAGGGTCCGGCGTTTTCTTTTCTTTTTTTAACAGGAAACGCATCAGCGTTAAACTCTGTAAATAAATGTGGTTTCCAGGGGCTACGAGTGTCGTTGCTGAGCAACAGCTTGTAAATACCCTCTGAGCGCAATGATTCAGAGAGAAGCGTGCACAAATATTTAGCACATCTGACCCGTATCGATAGTAACGCTGATGGAGAAGTCAACGTTCATTGTTGTTTTTAAATGATCACACTTCAAGTGTGTGTGTGTGTGTGTGTGTGTGTGGGGGGGGGGGGTTCCTGATAAAATATCCGCAGTAACTGTACTTACACTCTTATATAAAAGTCATGAGTCTGCTTAAATATATACAGTACAGTATATAGTACAAAGGTTTTAGGACCATAAAGTACTCATTATGCAGAATTACATAGGTCATGTTATTAGATTATTGATTAATTAATGTGTACATTGTTTTAAAAGATTTTAAATAAACAGTAGCACACGGCAGCCGACAAGATTCAAAATATAAGTCGAAACCAAACATCTCGTAGAAATACTTAAATAAAGTACATGTAATTCTACATGAGTAAAGGTAGACTACTTAGTTATGTTCCACCACCGATCCTGTTCATGCTTTCATCCAATGACATTCTAGGATTAACAGTACAATCATTCAATAATAATTACATTATAATTCTTGCCTGCATGTGGATATGTACCTGGTTAGAAGTATAAAAAGTTCTGAAAATTTTATTTTAGGAGCTGCAAGTTTTTTTTTAATGTTTATTTTATTTTTATTTTAAAATAAGATTTGACTGGCAGATCCATGGAAGCTTGTTTCTACCACTGATTTTATTTTTATTTTTTGCCATCAAAGTAAAAATTTTTGGATTATTGCCACAAAATTTTGACTCAATAGCTCAAAATTAGGGCTAGGGTTAGGCAATAGGGTTAAAAGACAAAAACATAACAATTAACCTTGAAATTTCGAGATATTAAGTTGAGATATTGAAATTAATAACTTGGAACTTTGACTTACAGATGGCAAAAAACAAACAAACCCAAAAAACACACTAGCTAAATATAAGAAATTAAGATGTATTTGACTTTATTGTTTTATTGTAATGTCGCATTTGCGGGGCGATCTAAATCATTTATTTACAAAGATGCCGCCAGTTCGCTTCAGTAACAACCTGCATTCTGCAAAGAGCAGCGCAAATTTATGGTTCCAAAACCAGCCGACCTAATGAGGGAGTGTGAGGGAGAGTGGCAGGCCTACTAACCAAAATAATACAGTAAGCTCAGGTTTTAGATCAATGAGAGGAGATGAAGGAGAATCGGTATGCTTTTGATTTAAGGAATAACTCTTCTGATAGAAATGGTGCGGGACTGTGCAAAGGGATCCAAGGATTAAAACTCAGCTGGAGCGCAGGATTTCTCCAGAGGAGAGCTGCATTATTACACACTGAAATCTGTGTGGAACCGCTGACCTGTCACAGGTGCAGAAGAACAACATTATGTTACTGTGGCATGTGGGTAAATACACTTATGGCTTTTTTTTTTTAAATAGCACAATTCAACATTCAGATATTAATCTAACACTAACACGGATTTCTTAGTACCTTAATTTTCACAAACATTTCACTTTTATTTGATACAGATTCAGCAGAGCTCCCTGTGTGTGCTCTGTTAAGTTATTTTCTGCTCAGTTTGATGAAAATCCCAGTATTACTGAGGAGCAATAAGTGGGGCTCACCTCTAAATACTCAGCGTGAGGACTGAGTGAAAACTTTAGGACAGAGAGTTTTGGCACTGTGACCACAGCTTTGAGCCACGCACGCAAAGTGCCGATTACGCACTCGTTCTGATACCTCCCCCTCTTAAAATTAAATAATCCTCGTTTTATTTTATTTTATTATTATTATTATTTTTGGCTTTAGATTTGCAGTCAGTTGTGTGCCACAGACTTTGTAATTCGCATTTGCAAATAAGGCCAGCCCCCAAAATACTACCGTTCACAAAACGGACACTGTGCCTCTTTAGTAAATTCAGCAGCTTTTCAATGTCAAAAGAAGGCTTCGCGCTGCTGCAGACGTCAGTAAATCTGTCCCAAAAATGAACGGTGAACTTTCAGGTAACTCCGCATTTCCAACTCTCATATAATGCTAAGATTTTTTCACACAGAAAACTGCAATCATTCATAAAAGCAAGAATTATTTTGAATTATCTCTGCTTTTCATTTTGCTCCAATAAAATGCACTAATTAGGAAATGTAATTAGAAAGCAGGGCGAACTTCTGTGTCACGGAGCAGTACTCTGGGTGACGGCGAGGACGAAGAGGAGGATAAGTTCAGACGGACGTGAATAACGGTGCAGACACTTGACGCCTAATTTGGTTTTCTGGGCGGGGAGCTGCTCCTCTGAGCTGCTAGAAGATACAGCCAGGGGGCTGAGGAGCTGTAATCTGCGACTCTCTTACCACTTGGATGCGCCCAGGAGAGCAGCAGCGAGGTAACCGAAAGGTAAGAAACTTCCAGATTACACTGAAGTAATTCGATGATTTTGTGACCAAGTCAGGTGTTTTGAGAAAGTGCACAGCTTCTGTAAGAGGAAAACTTACCAAACGTGTTGCATGATGCCTGCCTCCGCGTTTAATGGGAAGAATTGAGTACTATCAATAGTTCGCTTTTCCTACATTTTTATTTTGAAAATCTACAGGTGTGAAATGAGCTGTAACATATTTTAGAATAAAAGGAAAGTTTTATATTTTACTATGCATTTTTAGTATTTTCCACCGTTTAGAGTACCTTTACATATCCAGATGTTTAAAACAAAGTTGATTTGGTAGTTTGATTTTTTTATTCAAAACAAAATGTTATTAGTTTTTGAGACAGCATGTGTGTAGAAGGCTGTAGTGTGGTGTAATTCTGTGGTTTGAGCAGGGTGTGGCCGGAGGCACTCCCACTTTCACTGTCAATGAATGAAGCTCTGCATGAGGCTAAAACAGAGCTGTCAAACTAACATGCTTTACTTAATGTGGAGTTACACTCTCTTTTTGCCTTTTGCCTGCTGTGCCTGAATAGTTCTGACATTTTTTTTCTTTTTTATTATTATTTTCCTTTAATTTAAATTCAGAGATGTGGCTAAGGTTGCCTTTTTGTCTAGTGGGTGTGGTGGGTCAGCCTCACAGAAACAAAAAACATCAGATTTTGTACCTCACGTTGTTTTCAGACCACCCTGTTTAGAAGAAGCTGACTGGGATTTTTCAAGTTTCAGAAAAGGTTAAGAAAATGCTTGTCGAGCCTCACCTTTTCATAACACACTGTTCAGTTTTTAATGAACTGGCATTAAGCTCTAACTGGAACGGTTCGCCAGCAGAGTTCATCTTGTGCTTCGACCCATGCAGCCCCTGTAAGTGGATTACGGGTGAAATTGAGTAAGTGATGTTGTGTCATGACAGTGAAACAAGCAGCCCACATGACCTCTCTGCTGAGACAAACACTTGTTTCCTGAACATCTTGCCATTGTGTGTATGAGTGTTTGTATGTGGAACGTGACTGTGCTGAGGAGCATAGCACTGTTACATCCTGATAAAATCTATTTTCAGCATCTATTGCAGTTAAGGAACCCCCCCCCCCCCACACACACACACACCTCCCCTCATTTGTGATTTCCATGCTGTGCTTTGTTAAGAATCTTTTTCCACACTTCACTTTTCCTTTTTTTTTTCTCTATCGTGAGCATTTTCCTCTCCTTTCTTTCTCGACTCGATTCCATAAGTAGCAAAGCAATGGCAGCAGGAGCAGCCGGATTGATTTTTCCATTACGACCCTCCATATTCGTTTATTTTGAGTGGTTTACATGAAGCATAATTGGTACCCTGACTCTCAAGCTGGGGAGGGACTATTGAACGGGTAGGGAGAAAGAAGACAACTGATGGAAAAGAGAGGGAGTCGCCAGCTACCAAATGAGACTATGAGGAGGAAAAAAAAACTTGGCAAACATGACAAAGTTACCAGTTGTTCAGCAGCAGCAGTCAGACTGAAGTGCATTTGGAACCCATGAGTAAGTTGGAAAATTTTATAAGAAATAAGGGAGGAGGTGGGAAGAAAAAGAAGGAGTGGCGAAAGAGAGGGCCCTGGTGGTGACTCAACCATTTGCTATTACACTCCATCACTGTGTTTAAAATATGTGTCCTTCTGTGGCCAAGGCACAGGGCTTCCCCCGTGTTCCCCTCCCCTCCCTCCTGGGTTGAACTGAGTCATCCTGCATCAGTTTAGAGGGTCTTTTTTTCCATTTCTCTGTTTTTTTGTCCTCTTCTTTGCCTTCATACCTCACCACCAGTTTAGCTTTTCGCCTCCCCAACCAAAACTGTTTCATCAGTGTTTAACGGGAGTAAAGTAAACAGGCCTTTTCTCCATGTTTATAACTGTCTCTCTGTGTAAGCTGGGAACAAGGAGTGCAGCACTTGTGGAGCCAAGCAGGCAATAGGTGTCATAAGGGGGGGAGGGAGGGAGGGAAGACAGACAGTATCTTCAGTGTGAATCTGAACTGTAAAAATGTTAGATGTAAAAAAACCCCCAACAACTTCAATGTAGATGAGCTGCTTTCAAGATTTTTTGTAAAAGCATTAGCAAGGGCAGTGATCGGACATGAAGTAATGTTGACTAATGTCATCACCCTCATTAGATTGCAGTGCAACGCAGCTGCACAACCAGCTGCACAACCAGCTGCAGTGTGAGGAATTTATCTGGAAAAACCCCGGCATACAGCTCATTGCTGTTTCCCACCTGAGTAATTTCTTCTAGAGTTCTTTGGAGGCAGCACCTCTCATTTTTGCTATGAAGCCTGGAGATGACAACTGGCACCAGTTAGCTGAGGGGGGAGGTTGAGCAGTGAAATCAAGCAAACAGCAAGAAGGATGAGTGCAGCTTAACATCCTTGTTGGCAGCAGTCTGTACAGCAAGCATGTACAAAAAGCTGAAGATATAAGACAAAAAAGATATCAGCTATACTGTGTTTTATATTATTCTAAGTTGGATACTTTTGGAGTGAAGATTCAGCTCCATGAGACCAATTTTCAATATTTCCTGTCATTTGAAAGTAGACCTGTGATGCTGATTGCCAGCTCTGCTAGAGTAGCTTTGTAAAGGTAACAGTAAAGCTACTGTTACTGCAGAAAAGGTGTCTAAAACTGAGCCTTTAGCGCTGTATGAAGCTGTGAGCTTTTCACCCACGGGGATTACGAGTAAATATGCGTTGATTTTAAGCAAAATATATACAGTATTATACTGAAACACCATGTTTTAAAATTACTGCCAAGTAATAGCAACAAAATGATCCAATGACAGCTTTTACTGACTGTGAAACTGGGGATCTTACAGGTTTTCTCCTGTCATTTAGAAGCACCTTAAAATTCTCACTTCAGCTCTGAGCCAGGGTGGATGTTACTTGATTGAAAGCAGCTCTGTAGCCAGCTGAAGAAGCAGTTGACATGGGAATTAAGGACAGCTTGTTGGACTAAACTTTGAACTTCTAGCACTGAAAAAAATTGCTGTAACCTTTTCAACTGCTGATAAAGTGATTTTAAACTACATTAAATATTCCTGAATAAACAAACAAACACCTCAGATCATTTTAGATATCAATCTGACATTGATATGTGACACTGAGTTTTTCTAGTTCTGCTTCATCTACCCAAAAAAGGAGAGGGCAGGCACTTCAGGTTTCCTTAAACTGTGTCCATAGTTTAAATTCCACATTGCACTGTATTTGGGACTCTGGGTGTGGGTGGGGAACGAATAGGCCACGTTTAGAGCACGATGACAGACACACTATGGGGTCGGTGGAGTCTGCAGCACCACACCCATCACCGAGGACGAGAGCATGGAGGAATGCCTGAGAGAACGAGGCTGCGCTCGGTGCAGGAATGCTGTAAAACAAGTCCGGAGTTTGTGTGAGACAGAAACTACCAGAGGCATAAAAGATGGCGATGTTCACCAGCTGATTTGACCAGATGTAAATGAGCTGTGACGCATTTGACCACAGTGAAGTCATTATTTGTGGCTTCAAATTGTGTTTTCAGGATTTGAGTTGTTTCAACCATTCATGAAGATACAATGGCGGCATTGTTGTCTCAGAAATTGGTATGTAGGAGGACCGAGCCCTGTTTAGGCACAAGCTGCTGGTCTCACATCGTTATATCTTGTATTTTATCTAGAGTCATAAAAAAATGCATAAGACTCTAAGATACTGCTTACTAATCATTTTCTTCATCTTCTTACAGTTTTGTCTGCCTGAGTGGCTGATGATAAATATCTGAAGACTCCCACGAACAAGAAGAACCTTTTTTGCTTCTCTCGTCACTCACTTCACCTCTCATCATGGCTATAGTCCTCCACTCCAGCCCTCTGCTATGGACACGGCTGGCAGCCCTGGCTTTCTCCTGTGTGGCCTTCTCTGTTGCTGTGCATGGTGCCAGACTCTTCCACGGCACCGGAGACTGGTGCATCTTCTGCTGGGCCTTCAGCTTTGCCGGCAGTTTGCTCGTGATTCTGGTGGAGCTGTTCGGCCTGCAGACCAGAGCCCCCGTTTCCTGGAAGAACTTCCCTATCACCTTCGCCTGCTACGCTGCCCTACTCTGCTTGTCCGCCTCCATCATCTTCCCTCTCTACTTCCTCAAGGGTTCCACAGGCCCCAGTACGGTCCGTGACTACAGAATCGTGGCAACCGTCTTCTCCTGCTTGGCTACTATTGCTTACATGAGTGAGGTGAGCATCAGCAAGGCGCGCCCGGGCGAGGTGGCCGGATACATGGCCACCGCTCCTGGACTGCTGAAAGTCTGCGAGACCTTTGTGGCCTGCATCATCTTTGTTTTTGTGAGTGATCCCGTGTTGTACGACCGTCACGATGCTCTGAAGTACTGCATGTCCGTGTACTGCATCTGCTTCATCCTGTCAGCGGCTATCATCCTGCTCTGTATAGGCGAGTGTACCGGCTGCCTCCCTTTCCCGTTCGCCCGTTTCCTATCAGGCTACGCCATGCTGGCTGTGGTCCTCTACCTGTCGGCGACCATCATCTGGCCTATCTTCAACTTTGACCCTAAGCACGGCGGGAATAAAAACAGGCCACACAACTGCAGCACAGATATGGGGCTGTGTACGTGGGACAAGGTCATGGCAGTGGCTGTACTCACTGCTGTCAACTTCATCCTCTACTTGGCCGACCTGATCTACTCCACCCGCCTGGTGTTTATCAATGCTTGAGAAACAGGAAGTCAGGCCAGCAGTATGCTCCAAATAAAATTGAATTTGGTCACTTCGTCAAAGGCCGTAGAACTGCTGTCACATATGCTGCTGCGAGCAAATGGTAGCATACTCAGTCTACCACTCTGGTCTGTTTAATGGTGAAGAAGCCATGATGGGAGGTTAGAGAGCAGACGGTAGCATTATAACACAACTGATACAAATCTTGTGTGACTCAATTTGTTCTTTGAAATTTGCCCTGAAAAAGATATGATTTGATTTTTGCTAGAAGCAGACAGTAGAAGAAAAGCATACGCTACGGTCCAAGGTAACTGTACAAAGGTTAAACCAGGCAATGCATCGAAAAAAAGAGGCATGAACGGAGCTTTTCATAGAGAGAGATTCAGCTGGTCAAAACCCAAATCTTGTGCTCTTTTTGGCCCCAAACCTAAAAAAAAAAAAAATGCCTCTGCAAACCTGCCAAATTTCATTTTGTGTGAAGTATACTGCATGACTAAATTTCTTAGAGAGAGGAAGAGGAGAAGAGTTGGAGGCTGAGGTCAGTGGCTATGTCTACACATACAACAATATGGCTTTCTGTTCATGTGTTGGGGCATGTAAATGGCAAATATTGCTTCCAGTGACCTGAATAGACTCTTATCTTGTTTAGAAGATAAGACCTGAAGGTGACTGCTGGAACATCCTGATATTACCTAAAGTGTTTAATGGCAAATCAGTTTCCATTTTAATACAGAAAATACACTATTTCGTGTATTGAGGGATGCTAGGAGTAAGCTATCAACAGAGTTTCCAAAAAAAGACTCAAAAAAGGCTGTGTGCATGTAAATATAACAAAAGAAGAAAACTCAAGAGAACGTCAAGTTTTTGTTAGATATTTTTTTCCACATACTTTTGACATAGTGTCAAAAGTATGCGGATAAAAAGACAATCGGTGAGTATTTCTTTCTTTTTTTCAAATGCCAATTGACAAAATCTACAAAATTACGCCTATTATAGAGTCAAGACTAAGTAACTGTTACAGAAAAGATTTCAGTGCCTCGTGAATGACTTTTATGACTTTTTGTTGACAACTTCATTCAAGGAATTGTACTCCCAGCAGTACGCCTAGCAGCTGACAGGGTTGTATCATTAATCAGTCATTTAATTTTAACCTCAAGATGCCCCAAAGATTCAAAGACTTGAAGAAGTGCTGAAATAGTTTACGTGATGTTAAAGATGAATGCTAGACTAGCTTTTGCTCTTGTTATGGTATACGTGTATCTGCAAGCTACAATCAATTGTAACAACATATATGGATTTAAAGAAACAAGAAAAAAAATATAGTTAAAGTGCACCTATAGTATTTTCATGTTGTGCTTATATTTCTGGTGTTTACAAATATCAAAGAATCTACTAACGCCGGTCTCTCACTGCTAAGTTCTTATACATCGATGGTTGATTGGGTCTTTTAGTTTAGTACCGCTGTAAAAAATACTCTGAGAAAGCGATCGAGAAAGAGGCTCCACTCCCTCAAGATGTTTTTAGGGTTGTAGTCTTTAACATTTTTTATTTTCCACTGTTACAAGCGTGCAAACCACATCAGTGTTGCAGGAAAATGTAATCCATTGTTTCAATAAAACCACATGGTGCATGTGTGTATGTGTTAGTGTGTTTTATTATCTTATGCTTTGGTTTGGTTAAAGGTCCCATATGAGCCACTGTAAGGATTTTTATCTCAAAAACTATTGACTGGTGATTTAGCTCTGTCATGTCACAATGTCACTCAGCCCTCTGCTTAGTCCAGACTGAAATATGTCAACGGCTGTGAGAAGCTGCGAGATTTAAGTGTGTGTCTTCCTGAGCACATACCAGATTAACTGTCAAAATAAGGAGATAAATACATACATTTACCAGACATGTACCCGTCCAAATGGAAACATTCAAGGCTTGAAACAAGGGCCCAGAACTGCAGTTCCTTCAGTTTTCCTTCAGAGGTCGGCTCCAAAAGTGAGTCCAACCACCAACTTCAATGTTTATACCTCTACCTTTACAGCTGAAATAAACAGACTGGCAGAAAAAAATGGTCTTTGTAAGTAATTTTCTAATTCACAGTAACTCTAAACTCTAAATTTGAATTTGACCAAGGCTTAAAACTATGCATGATTATGGGTGTGGCCTGACAGTCTGTTAGGTATCAACTTAAATCACGAAGCTGGACCTGTTGACTGTTTAATGTATGTGGTGCTGATGCCTTTTGGACCAATTTTATTGAATTATCTGACAAGCAAAACAACTTTATATGCAGTTAACTGTACTAACAGGCCACCCAAGAAGTTCTCCAGTTCTGTAGGTGAGTAAAATTCTAGTCTTATTTTATTTATACGTTCACTGGCCACTTTATTGCTCAACCGCTTAATGCCAATCACATGGCAACAACTCAGCGCTTTCAGGCATGCAGACATGGTGAAGATTGCCTGATGATGTTCAAACTGAGCATCAGAATAGGGTAGCAAGGTGACTTTAAATGACTTTGAACTTTGATGCTTGTTGGTGTCAGACAGGCTGGGATGAGTGTTTCTGAAAGTGGAATTTTCCCCACGCAGCCATCTCCAGGGTTTACAGGAAATGGTCCAAAAAGAGAAACTATCCAGTGAGCAGCAGTTCTCTGGGTGAAAATGCCTTGCTGATGTCAGAGGTCAGAGGAGAATGGCCAGTCTGCTTCAAACTGATAGGACAGCAGCAGTAGCTCAAATAATCGCTCGTTACAGTGGAGGCATGCAGAAGAGCATCTGGGAATGCTAAACAAAATTGCAAAAGCCTCAAAAAATGTTGCCTGGTTTGGTGAATTTCGATGTCTGTTGCAATATTGGGTTAGCGGGGTCAGAAGTTAACACAATACATAGAAGAATGAATCCATCCCGCCTTTTATCAACAAGCCCCTTAGTACCAGCTGAGCATTCTTTAAACACCACAGCCTACATGAGTATTTTTAGTGATTATGCCCATCCCTTTATGACCACAGTGTACCCATCTTCTGAGGGCATCTTCCAGCAGGGCAACGTGCCATATCACAGAGCTCAGATCATCTCAGTGTGAGTTCACTGTACTCAAATGGCCTCAATCCAAGAGAGTACCTTTGGGATGTGGTGGAACAAGACACATCGACTGTGTGACGCTATCATGTCAATCCGGACCAAAGTTTCTGAGGAATGTTCTTGTTGAAGCTATGCCATGACGAGTCAAAGCAGATCTGAAGGCAAAACGCGGTTCAACCCAGTACTAGTAAGGTGTACCTAATAAAACATCCGGTGAGTGTATGTTTTAAATATTTAGCAGCTATCTATCTGAAACATGCACCCAAAATAGTTGAGGGGTGCAACTCTTGAAGCAAACGTCTGCTTTTAAAAAAAAGAAAGAAAAAAAGAAAAAAGATGGCACTCAAGTTTATGATCTGATTCAGACATTTCAGCTTGTGCCACCATGCTTGTAGTTTTTATTAAGATATCTTGACAACTGTTGGTTATGCCACCATTACTGCTTGTTGCCTACAGATGTTTATGTTCCTTCAGGCTGGACTGCTAAAAATGATTTTTGTTCATCAAGCTGAGGTTTGTCCACTGAAATAGATGCAAAACATCACGTGACGTCTTCCCGTTGATTGTTATGACACCAGTTTTCCTGTTAAACTGTGAACTGTAATTGTGCTGCATGCATGTTCACAAATGAATATATAAATGAATTCACTAAAAGAAAAAAAAAGTTTGACCTGAAAGTAAACTGACTATAAATCAGCATCAGCTCAATGCGCACTCACTATTTATACTCCCTGTTTACGTTATCTGTCACCACACTGTTTACTTGTGCCCTCCCCACCTCCTCTGTTCCCTGAGAGAATCCCTCCAGCTCTGTGAGGACCCCAGGGTGTGACTCAGGGACAACTGTGATTCTCACCAACTTTAAATGTTTGACTACTGGGGGCTACTAGGAGGGCCGAGTGGAAACAGTGAACATTTAAGTTGCCTGTAAATCTACAGTCAGGAAACAAGACGGCAGCGACGCCCAGTCGCGACACAATGACTTGTCATGTAGATTATTTTTCTGAAGGAAAGGTTGTACATGGAACTATAGCAGCTGGCAAATTAGGAGTTAATATGGCTCAGCCACAAAGCGGGAACACCACGACTCAGCTTTATCCGTTTGGCTTACAGCATATATATCAGAAAAGCAGTCAGTGGCGAAATTATGTGAGCCAAAATTAAGAGTTTCATGTGAATTAACAAGCTTAACATCCTGGGTATTACACTGTCATTAACCTGGCCAGAACACAGAAGACTTTTTGTTTTCACTTTATAGCAGAAATCTGTACAGTAGGATTTCAATTATGGTGAAACTCGTGATCGTGGTCAGTGTTACGTCACTTTTATATTTCATCTGCACAGAGTTTAACACAGAAGACCCTTTACTAATTCGTCTGCTAAAAGTGGAAAGTTACTCTGAGCTTATGGAAAAAAGAGAAGTTAAGATGTTTACCAGTCTAATCATGACTCGACCGGACACCAGTCCTGGTCCAACAGGGAGCATGATGTAGTAACTTAAAGCCAGCACTGCCAGACACGTAGGACGTACTTTCAGAGTCTGGATTTTTAAATAAAAGAGAACAGAATAATTGAACTACTTAGTCTGAAACACAGTTAATACTTAGTTAATAGTTATCTGGAGGAAATCTTTAAGTTCTTTAAAATAAATTTTGAATCAACAGATAAAAGTTCCTAAAAGTCTTACTTCTAACAAAACTGCACATTTTTGGTTAAAACCTCTTACTGTGATTAAAAAACATTACGCATATGCTGCAGAGAATATGATCAAGTGCACGTTTTGTCTTGCTTTCTGTGTGTGTTTTGTTGTTTTTTTAACTATATCTCCTGCAAGCTGTTGTATAAGGAAAGACGTCCTGTGGGGATCGGCCTTCCTATGCCCCTTAAGTAACTAAATTAATTCTTGGCCATCCCACTCTGACCCATAGGAAGAACAAAGACTGAGTCAGCAGCATTACAATAGCTTGATACAATCTCAAATGAAAGAGGCCACAGAAAGAACTCTGCTTCTTATTCTGCATCGTGTTTCCACTGGTGGAGCAGACGTATTGTTCTACACGCAGTCAAGAGTTAAATGTGGAATAACAAGCACTTGAATGGCAACACAATGACAACACAATAGCTAACTGAGAACATGTGGCTAATTAACTGAGTGCCTTAAATGTGCAGCAGTGCTGAGGTACATACATCCTCGTCTTCCTGAAACTGCTTGTACACAGCTTCCTTGCTGGCTGGATTTCTTTCTGATTTTTATTGGCTAACAGCTGTGCTGTGCTCTGTGTGCGTGTGTGTGTGTGTGTGTGTGTGTGTGTGTGTGTAACAAATGAAGTAATTTTGCTGGTATGTTTCCCAAAATGCTCATTTTCTTTCAACACATTTGTGTCCTCTGAACTTACACTGACCCTTTACTGTATTGAATTTAGCTGCTTACTGAACAGTCTCATGTTATCTCTGTGTTTTAAAGGGGAACTTCGCCACTTCATCGCACAGAAAGTTCAGCTGGTCACTGGATCTGTGAAGCAACAAGCTGGGGTTTTATCAAAGGTTACATGACGTCAGTCAAGAAGCTGCTGTGGGCGGAGTTACAAGCGAAGATGGTGATCGCAGAGCTTTATAAACATTCTTTGCTCACTTTGGTACCTTTGTCCTTTGCTACGCAAAGGGACTGA
>JAVDPK010002705.1:160164-187716 GCA_034780415.1 Cichlasoma orientale | reverse complement strand
CTCATACTTATACTCAGAAGAAAATTGGCATAAAGGGAGTGGAAAGGGAGTTAAAATGTGTTATCAGAGTCGATGAACTGTCAGCGAACAGTGGAGGGGGGGGGGGCTCCACCAAGGCCCAGTGTAAGACAAATAAAGAATATTTAAACGCTGACTCATTCGAAGCTACTCTAGTAGAGTCCAAAAGTAGAAACGTGGAGCTGAAAATGAGCATAATTGGTCCTCTTTAAATCTATTTGTTGTAATATCTTTTATACTGAAAACAGAGCATTCCTTTTAAATCCCCTCTGCAGCTGAATAGGTAAATCCTTTTTGGACATCTGCTCTTTTTGGACGTCTGCTCCTTTAATTTTCCACCCTAATAAAGCTTGGGTAAGATAAGGCTGTCTCAGTCTGCAAAATGCTCTTTCCTCAGTGGTCTAATGTGATTTGTCTGCACCGTCCATTGCAATACAGGGCAGTCGCCAATCCTGAAGGCTATCATCAGCATCAGAGTTAGTAAAATAGCACATCAGTGTGCTAAAAACACGACCTAAATTCTCAAGATTTAAGATAATTTCTAAGATTTTGCCCCCCCAAACTGAGACCTTGGATGTTGTACCTGGACTCTGCTGGAGCCACTCTTCATAGGCGCGTTAGGAGCTGGGCTGAGGCCAATTAATTTCAGCTTCAAAGCAACTGTTAACCTGAACTTAACTAAAAATATGTTCAACTGAAGGTATAACTTGTATTAAAACTGGCAACAGTGATATCTAATATTACAGATTACTCAGTGATTCTGGAAACTGATGTGTTTTCCAGCGAGCTGCAATTTGGAACATTTGCTTCAGTCTAAATTTAGTCCAGACTTTTTGCCAGTGCCCTTTAAAAGTGGATAATCATTCACTGTAACTTTTGTACAGGACAAGAGTGATGAATAAAGATTACATGTGAGTATGAGTAATGGCAGCATTTAATATGAGACTGCAGAGTTTTTACTTGTGCCTGTACAAAAAAATGAAATGTTTACTGAGAAGCAGCGATAAACTGCTTTTGAGTAAACATGCAAGAGCCGATGAAAAACTTAACCGCGAGTCGACTTAATAAGCGACGTGTCATCAGATCATACACGATATAGTGATCGAGATATTTAAATTCTGAAAACGTTCCACTTAAATCAGTTGCCTTAATTTCGTCAGTTCTGGCAGAGTTTGTGGTTTACAGCAGACGGGAGGAAAATCTGATTGGCCAACATTCAACCATGATTAAAGTTACTGACAAGTATTAGCTAAGATAGTGAACATTAAACCTGCTAAACATCAGCCTCCTCATTGTGAGCACATTGCCAGAAAGTTTGTTATAGATTAACTAGAACTGGCATTGGCATTAAAAAACAGAGCGTGTAGGCTGCAACATAGCAGCAGCCTGACTGTTATATTGGTCTCCTGCATACTTGAGGATCCTATTATTGGATTGTCTTTTGGGATTCTAGCTTTCCAACGATTGCAGTTGAGTTTAAACATAATGATCATTCTGTTATCATCCACTGAACTCAGCTAGAAGGCAACAGTTGTGTGAACCTGCACATGTCAGTCAGGCTGACCAGAGCTCAGGGTCTGATGTTTGAGATTATACCTCCCCCTGCTGAATCTCTGAGCGGTTTTACGTGACAAGATGAGGTGAAAGGGGAACAACACAGGAAGTCTAACATGAGACAAGGATTGCTGGAACACGAGGGCGTTAATGAGGACAGCCTGGCAGATGACAGGGGAACACAACCGGACACAGGTGCAACACAAATGAGTCTTTTCATTTCTCAGTTTGTAGATCTTTGTTTTTTCCTTGCTTCCTCTCCTCACATCTTGGTCCCTCCCATCTGACATAAAAAGCAAGGAAGAAGAGGAAGAATCTAAACAATTGAGATTTCCTTGCTTTGGAGAAGTCATTTTAAAGCAATATCAATTGGATATTTTGTGTGGAAGAGCAGTGTTCATACAACCTATATATTTAGGCTTACTTTTAATTAACATGGCACAATGTGACAAAAATGTATAGATATTACTTCACAGTGTAAAAACCCTTCCTCGTAGGATATTGTATTAAAGCTCCTGCACTTCTCTCCCCTCCAGATACACTTTAGAAACGGAGACATCCTTCAAGATGCCACACTGAGATAAATTGCCAGGTCACAGGCAGAGGGAAGGAGGAGGGCAAGAAGGGGAGGGCCTGGAATGAGAGACAAGAGCAAGTAAACAAATTACACTCATATACAAAAAAATGAACTCAAAAGAAAAACAAAACATAATTTCTTTATGGGTCCCCACAAACAACATTTTAAGCACTATTTTCTGGCCTACTAAAATTCTGAATGGAGACCTAAATTTTACAAGTTCGTTTAGCGGCTTGAAGTCAGGCCGACCTTGTTTACCCATTTATAGTATGAGAAACTATGCAATACTGATAAGATAATGACAAAGTTCAAAAATTCAGAGACCATGGACGTCATAATCTACAATGTGTCTGCAGACTGTGGCTGCTTTTATGATGTTATTAAAGCGATAATCACATATTCTGGACAAACAGTTTTTCCCAGTTGGAGAATGTGTGGCCTGTTAGTAAAGAGAAGGTGCTGGACTTGATACTTCTCTGGTTTCTTAAGCCTTTTTTTTTCATATATCAGACGCATTACTGTATATCAGAAGACTTTAAATTAGGTGGATTTAAAAAAAAAATAATACATTAACATCCCCATGCTTACACATACATGCATACAGTGGTGTTGGCTCTGACACTGGGATGTTGGCAGCGGACCCCTCGGTTCCTGTGGTTTGCTGGGTGGGGCCTCCTTGGTCTGATTCCTGTGCTTTCCACTGTTGCTCATTGGATTGGGATCTGGGGAGCTTGGAGGCCGGGCCCACAGTTTAAGCTGTTTTTCTTGTTCTGGAAGATTTCCTTGAGCAGTGTGGCAAGGCACATTTTACTGCCATTGTCACTGGGGAGTGACTTTGCAGTGGTTGGGGTGGGATGATGGGGGGGGGGGGTAGATGGGTGGTATGCGTCAATGTAACATCCACACGAATGCCAGGACCCAACATTGCACTGTAACAAGACGATCAGCGTTATTTACCTCATGGGTTGGTTGTTTTAAAGCTGCGGCCGATCGGCGTATAATCACTCCAGTATGAAAGATTTCTCCCACACACTTCTACATCTGCACTAATCAATACCAACAACTGCAGTGTCCTGTTGTCTGATTTTGATTTGATTCCTAATGTCAGCCCTCTGTGCACTTCAGCTATAATTAAAATGCTATCTGCAGCTTTAAACACTAGCTTTCCATTTATTTATTTTTGGCACATTTGCTTGTCATGAACTTTCCATGTGTAACTAACAACCTTTCCTGAGCTGCAGCCAGAGAGAAAAGTAGGACATGGAAATGGAAAAGTCAGTGTCATGAAGGAGTTATGGCTTTAGTAGAGCTACATTTAGTTTACTGTCAAAAAACTGTTCAGCGCTCCACAGCAGCTATATTGTAACTATGCTGTACCATTAGGGATTTTGAGCTCAAGCTCATAGCATGCCCATGTATGGTTGCACTGACGCATATATACCCATAAAAGTGTCAGCAATCTATGTAGTGCTGTTTTAACATCTTGTTAGGTTGCTGCATTTTTATTGTCTTAACTGTTACATGTACAAGAATTAAAGACTTTTCATCCACCTCGATTGCAGCCACAGTTCTTTTACAGGACAAAAAAGGACCTGTAAAGGGTTGCAGCAGAATGAGTGCTATGTCAAACAGCTGTTGATTTAAGACTGCTGAGGCATCCTTCTGCTGAGTCTCCCACCCACTCCTCCATGTTTTACCATTCTGTAACAAACCTGCTCTACTTTGAGGTTTTCTAACAGACTATTCCTCTCACGAACCTTTCAAACTGTTTTAAAAGTCACTGACTTCATATCATCAAGAGGTCAAATATCACCCCTTCACCAGCAGATATCTAGTGAGAAACAGTAGCAGCAGGTTTCCCAGATGTGGATTAAGCCCAGTCCAGGACTATAGGAAAAAAATGAGTGAAGACCACCACTGAAAAAAGAAGAAGTTATGATCTAGGACTAGGCTTATTCCTGAGTCTGAGAAACTGAGCCTAGATGTTTTTCATTAGTCAATTGATCAAAATCTTTAACAGGTGCATCCAAGTAGTAGTGGCAAGTTAATTCATTACGCCTACAGTACCAGTCAAAAGTCTGGACACACTCACCTGTTCATATGAATAGGTGAGTGCGTACAATCTTTACATATATGAGTGAATCTAACAGACAAATACACTGCCAGAGCCCTACAAAATGACCTCCAGCAGGCCACTGGTGTGAATGTCTCTGACCAAATAATCAGAAACAGACTTCGTGGGGGTGGCTTGAGTGCCCAGTGTCCTCTAGTGGGCCTTGCGCTCACTGCCTGGCATCAGAGAGCCCGACTGGCACTTGCCACAGAATACCAGACTTGACTGGTCTACCACTGTCGTCCTGTGCTTTTCACAGATGAGAGTACGTTTACCCCGAGCACGTGACAGACGTGAAAGGGTCTGGAGAAGCTGTGGAGAACATTATGCTGCCTGTAACATCATTCATCATGACGGTGGCAGTGGGTCAGTGATTGTCTGGTGAGTCATATCCATGGAGGGAAGCATAGACCTCTACAGAGTTGGCAACGGCGCCCTGACTGCTATTAGGTATCGGAATGAAATCCTTGGACCCATTGTCAGACCCTACACTTGTGCAGTGAGCACTGGGTCCTCCTGACGCACAACAATGCCTGGTCTCATGTGGTGAGAGTATGCAGGCTGATACCATTACCTGGCCCCCACGCTCACCTGACCTAAATCCAACAGAACACCTCTGGGACATTATGTTTCAATCCATCTGAAGCCACCAGGTTGCACGCCAGACTGTCCAGGAGCTCAGTGATGCCCTGATCCCGATCTGGGAGTTGATCCCCCAGGACACCTGGGAGCATGGCCCAATGTTGTCAGACATGCATACAAGCACGCGGGGGCCATACAAACTACTGAGTACCATTTTGAGTTACTGAAATGAAATTATGGCCAACTGGACTAGCCTGCTTTGATTTTTGGGGTGTCTTTGAATTCAGCCCTCTGTAGGTTGATCAATTTTATTTCCATCAAATGATGTGGCATCCCCCATTACCCAGTCCATATCAGTGTAGATATCCGGCATGACTGTTTTTTACTATGTTTTTACTATATCTGATGTGTTTTCTAAGCGTTTCTTTAATTTTTTGAGCAGTGTAGTATTTTTGCACTAACAAGGTGATTCCCAAAGAGCTATGAGCTGAAAACTTGGCATCTCTCAGCATGGCTCACAGTGTGTCCTTAAAAATTGGAGGAAACTGGACAAGTGGAGGACAAAAGAAGAAGTGGCAGGCCTAAAATCTACAGTGGGTGCACAGTATCTGAAAATCATGCTCTTAAGAAATAAGAAAAAAATCCAGCAAAGACCCAATACAGGATATGAGAGATGCATCTGGCCCTTCAGTTGATCCATATACTGTTCACTGATGCCTCATCAGAAAGGGTCTCAGTGGAAGGGTGGCTGCCAAGAAGCCATCCCTAAGGAAGGGAAACAGGGAGAAAAGGCTACGGTATGCCAAATTACATAAGAACTGGACTGCAAATAAGTGGCATGATGAATCCAAACATTTTGCTCAAATCATTGTCAATATGTATGGAAGAGGTCAGGAGAGAGGTACAACAGTATCTACACCGATCTGTAAAACAGTGGAGGCTCTGTCATGTTTTGGGGCTGCATTTCAGCCAGTGGTGTTGGGGATCTTCTTAAAATGGATTATGAATGCAGAAAAGTGGAGTCATAATTTGTTCCACCATGTAATACCATCTGGAAAGTGGTATTGCATGGTGATTGGCACCAACTTAGCATGAAAACCACCTCAAATGCACTGCCAGTGCAGTAAAAGCACACCTGGATAGAAAAACATACAATGGAACACTATCAGTCATGGATCGGCCTCCCCGAGAGTCCGGATCTCAACATTATTGAAGCAGTGTGGGAGAGAAGGGCTCAAGAAGCCTGGAGAACTATTCCTGAAGACTACTTCAAGAAAGCTGACCTAAATGCGCTTCTGGAAGAATGGTCAAAAATTCCCATAAACACACTCCTAAACCTTGTGAAAGTCTTCCCAGAAGAGTTGAAGCTGTTATAGCTGCAAAGGGTGGGCCGACGTCATATTAAACCATATGGATTAAGAATGGGATGTCACTCAAGTTCATATCATGCGAAGGCAGACAAGTGATTACTTTTGGCAATATAGTATATTTTCCATTTTCCTGGGAAAATGGGGGATGGCTCAAGACTTTTGCACACTACTGGATTTTATACAACCATTTTTTTTTTTCCAAAGGTGTTTAGCCCTTTTCCTTCAGTGGTTCTTTTCTGATTTATTTATTTTTGCAGACACACCAAACCCAAGCAGTTTCTTGTATAATTTATTTTGAAAACATGTTACAAATATTAGTTTCCCTTTATAAAACAGTTACCTGTGGTCATAATTACAACAGTGTCCTGGCAATCCCCTGTCAATATTGCATGTAACTGCAGCAATGCATCTTAATACCAAGTGCATAAGGAATTTAAAAAGAGGCTGAATATCAAACAGGGGTCCTGAACTGCACTCAGCTCAGTTTGGCTGGTTGTCCATCTGTGAGCCTGGCTGGTAAGACTGGATGTCCTCCCCGATGAACTCTGATACTGCGGAAGAAGAAGAAGAAAATCACAATCCTGCGCATTACATACTGAATATATACAGTACTGTGCAATAGTCTTGGGCCGTCCCTCGGCCCAAGACTATTGCACAGTACTGTATATATACAATTGTTCAACATACTTCTCATTCAGTTTCAGCAGTATGTATATTTTCAGATCTCAGTGGTCACTGTCCAGTACTGCATTGCACCATGGGATACTTGAATTCTCTAATATTCTCAATAAAATGCATATATATAACATATTAGGCATACTAAGAAATCTCACATATAATTTCAGCGTATTAAAAAGCACAGAAGTATCTCATTTCAGATGCACTCCACATATAACCTGTCCACCTCAAACACTCACTGTCACTGGCACAATTTATGCAGATTATGCATTTCTCTAATTAAAAGTAGCCTGTATATATTATGTAAGTTATCTTATACTCATGTATTCCACTCTAATCCTTAACTTCTTAACATCCACTGGCTAACTGGCTAACATTCTATGTTTAGTGTTAGGTTAATGCAGACCCCTTGAATAGTTTTACTATTATTTGAGTGCTCTGGGTTAATGTCCCCTTAATAGAATTATTTATTTATTTTTTACCTATTTGGAACATCTAGAAAAACTGTAGTGCCACAATGCACATAAAGTTTGGAGGGCATTTCTAGTTTCAGTAAAAACAAAACCAAACAAAACCTAATCTTCACCGCAACCCTAGCCTGGCTGCTCGTGACCTGATGGACGTCACAAAGTAACACAAAGTAAGCAGTGAAGGCTGGAAACATCTAAAAACACCAGAAGGTGCTGCTAACAACCACAAGATGACACTAAATATTATCTGATATCTGTAAGGTAAGATTACATTTATTCTTAATTTCAGAATCATTAAGATCAAATTCATCATCAATAACTGCATGCAGCTAAATCATGAAAAAATTAATGTATATTTTTTTTTTTTTGCCACATATGCCTATTAATTTAATCCAGTTCAATTCAGGTTTATTGCACCAATTCACAACAACGGTGGCCTCAAGGTGCTTTATACTGTACAGCACCCTAGAGTATTGGAGAAAACCTGGCAGCAACCTTTCGCAACATGATTCTCAACAATAATGCAACCCCTTATGAGCAAGCACTTTGCAAAGGTGGGAAGGAAAACCTCTCTTTTAACAGGAAGAAAACTATACCAGAACCAGAGTCAGGGAGGAGCAGCCAGCTGCTGTGACCAGTTAAGGGAAAGACAAAAGAAGAAAGAAAAGAGAAAAGAAAAAGAGCAAAGGGAGACAGGATAAAACACAGACTAAAGGAGAGAGGGAACAAAATTTAATGACATGCTGCAGTGGTGTAGAAACACCTGGGGAGTGATAAGAGGCTAGGGGAGAAGAAGTGCTCAGTGTGTCGCGAGAAATCCTGCAGCAGTCTGAACCTAGCAGCAAAACTAAGGGATGCTTCAGGGTCACCTGATCTAGTCCTAACTATAAGCTTTATCAAAAAAGAAAGTTTTGAGCCTAATCTTAAAAGTAGAGAGGATGTCTCCTGAATCCAAACTGGGAGCTGGTTCCACAGGAGAGGAGCCTGAAAGTTGAAGGTTCTACATATCCTGGTCAAAAATGATGCCAAGGTTTCTCAAAGTGTTGCTGGAGGCCAAGGTAATGCCAACCAGACTAGGTATGTGGTTAGACACCAAGATTATGATAATCGCCTAAATTTACAAAAATAAAATGACATCCAGGCCTTTATGCCTTTAAGATACAGTTTAACTAATTGGTTTCCAATCTGGTTTCATGGATAAATAAATAAAAAATAAAAAATACAGTAATGTCCAAAAGTAGTGGGGTTTTTTGTGTTTTGGATGGAGGGAGAGCTCTTGTTTTTTTTTACTATGCTGTTAAACTGCGGCTGACCCTGCAGGTAATGTAAATATAAAATTGTAATTCAGCCGAGTAGCCAAATGTTTACAACATACACCACATGACTAAAACCCTGGTTTGAATCCTGGCCAGCAAAGCGCCTGTGTTGCACGTCATATCACATTCTCACCCCATACTTCGTGTACACTGAACACTGAATACCACAAATTTGAAGATCGCCTCTAACATCAAGATAATGCAGCAAATAGTGGAAAAACAACTCTGTATTAATAAACAAGATTTAATAAACTTGTTTCAAAATGTGCCTTTACAAATCACAGTTACATTGCAGACACTGAACTGTGACACTGACAAAAGCCTCCAGGGCTGAAAAATGAGGACAAAGCTGAAGTGCCAAAAAATTGCAGTTCCTTTAGTGGCCACTAGAGGAACTGCTGGCTGCAAAAGCGAGTCAATGTCCATAGATTCCCATTTTAAAATGCCCCACTTTACAGCATTAAAATCATGTTTACGTCCCAGTACAAAAAAAAGTTTCCCCATGAAAGTTTGCCCCTCCATAACAACTGCACATGGTTTGAATTTTTTTTTAATAAAACTGATACATTTGGATACTGGTAAGGTTTAAAGTTTGACTGACAGCCATCCCAACACAGGGTGCAGGTGTAACGGATCGCTGTCTGCTAAGTATTATTGTGCTGTTCGTGACTTTAACAACATGTGTGGTACAGCTGTCCAAAAACTCTGCTCTAGTTTTTGGTGAGTGAAATTCCTGTGTTTTATTTATATGTTATTTAGCAATGAGTAGCAGATATGTGTCTTAGGTTTGCCAGTATCAGCTGATATCTTAGCACTAAAAACGCTCATCCAAATATGGTTACCTCTGGCTAAAAAAAAAAAAAAAAATACATGGTGACATCCAAAACTCACAAGGGGATAACACAATTGCCACAATTAACATATTCATTCTCCTATCCACAACACCAAAAATCCTTCATACTCCTTCATGCAACATTTCTGTATATGTGTTTGTAGCCACTTATTTCATTTTTATCAAATACAATTTTTTTAAAAAAAAGTATGCCTCACCTTCTTCAAACGTAATGTGGTGCATAGAGGCAGAGCTGGTAAACTCCAGTGGGCACTCCTGGATCTTGGCATCCCTCTCGCCCCCATGTCCTGTATTCAGCACCCTTTCCTGGGGGTCCCAGCCCTCATAGTGGGAGTAGGATGCTGGGCAGATGTCCTGATAGGGGTTCGGGTTGGATGGAGGGGAGGGACACACCTCCTGAGGATAAGCAGAGTACTGTGGGTAAGGGGAGTTGGGGATGGGAGGTAGAGGGGAGGCTGAGATGGGACTTCCAGCTGGGAATGGGCTGAGAGAGGAGGAGTGGGAGGGAGAGGGTGAAGAGGACAAGTAGGGAGAATCCAGCCATGGGGAAGGTGAGGGAGAAGGAGGCTGTGGACCACGTGGGTACAGAGGAGGAAGGAGCTCAGTGAAGCCCAGCTCTAGGTTCTCAAAACTGGGGTGACGCTCGGAGAGGGCTGGTCTGGACCCGCTGGGCTCTTCCACTGCTGCGTCAGGTTTAGAGCAGTACTCCTCATTGTAGTTTATGGGCGGGCATGGAGAGGAATAGGTTGAGGGGTAGGGAGGCAGGTGGAAGCCTAGGCCTCTCTCATCAGACATGTGGTCTCCTCTCACATGGAAGCCCCTGTCCATCCTGGGTGGACCCCCTGCAGGACACACAGTCCCACCATCCAGAGGCAGCACAGGGGGTCGAGAGAGCAGGGGATCGTCCTCTTTGAACATAACTGAGGGAAGAAACAGAAATTAACTGACATGCATGTTTATTATTTTGTAAAACATGTCTCACAGATACATTTCTGTCTCGTAAGTATATTGGATTTCATGCTGTTCACATCAATTTATTTCTAAATTATTTCTGGGATTAGATACTCACTGGGTAAATACTTGAAACAGTGAGTGCTGCTCCGTTTCCTCTTCCCATTAGAAACATAAAGACTAACCGACACAGGCCGACTGACGGAGAGGTCACTGTAGGCTGGGACCCTCACACATAACAAACACTGGGAGGCATAAAGATGACATAAAGGGCAATTGGAGATCAGTTAGTGGAGGATCTTCAACTACGTTGGTTTTGTCTGCTGAACATCACAAATTTACCTCATTGCTGTTGTCACGGTCAATATGGGCCTCCTCCTCCCACTGTAATTTACCATCTAATACAAAAGAGCACAAGGACAAGGTTAGTGTAATGAATACAACTGAATCACTGAAGTACAGCATACAATTTAAGCTTTATGTAAAAGGTCTACTACAATTATAACACACTCACTGCTAATAAAGAGGTTTAATGGTGTGTTATTCTTAAAATGAGTCCAAATGATTGATTTTCTTCTCCAAGATCTTCTTCCTGATCCTCTCCAACCATATTTTAACATCATATAATCTCAACAAATATGTCAGCATTTAATTGAGCTGTTGTTATACTATCTACATGCAAGATAACCACCCTCACATACTTCTCTATTCATTCATCACTACCTGGGGTCAACCATCCAAAGCAATGGACAGTGCACAAGAAAGGTGAAGAATATACTGAACAAAGGAGTTTGAAGATGGAGCTGCCAGGCAGGAGTAAAAGAAGAAGACCGCACAGAAGAGAGTTGACAGAGCAGAGGGTTGACTAGGGACAGGGTGAGATGGAGGCAGCCCCTAATGGGAGCAGCTGAAAGAAGAACACTTTACATGTGAGACAATTTTCTAATGTTTGGATCACACAGATCTGAATGTAACAAATATTTGCAACTAATAAACTACAAATCTGTGAAAATTAACTGTTTAAAGGGTGCTATTGTTGTTTTGCAATAAATAAAAGTATTTTCCCCACAGCATATTCTGTATTTATTACAGGCAGTTGCACAAGCCTTACAACAAAACCTTGGAACTTTGCATTTGAAATTGGGCACGCCTGATTTAAGAGTACTGATCACTATAAAAGAGAGTGCAAATTATTCTTTTTTGTGTGTCATGACACTGGGTCTGTGGTTTTTTAACTTTTTAGGTTGTTTGGTATTCTTATTTTTGTTTATTGATCTTTATGTTTCTTGAGCATTTTGGAGTCTTCAGTTCTTGTCTTAGTTTTAGAGTTGAATTTGTTCTCTCCGTGTTTCCTGTCTCCTGCCTCTTGTGCCAATTCCCCTAGTTTAAGCTCATTTATGTTTCCACATTTCCCCATTTAGTTATGATTCTCATTATCTCATTAACTGTATTGTCTGTTTTATTTACTGCCAATACTGTAGATTTGAGGGCTTTGTAGTTCCTCTCTCTCATTTACCTGTTCCTCTCTCCATGAAAAGGACTCTGGAGACTGGCAGGAAGTTTGTGCCGCTCAGCAGCAGCTCCTCCCCTCCTTCCACAGAGCAGGAAGTGAGGCTGATCGACTCGATGACAGGCAGCTCCTGGGCTGAACGCTGGGCTGTGGCGGAGAGAAACGATAAAATCAGTCTATCAGGCTTTATTTATACAGTGCCTCACATCAAGGTTGATGGAGTTCAAAGTGCTTCGCAGATGGCTGGCAAACCAGAGCAAAATGCAATGAAACAGCTTAAATAATAAAAAAAAAATTAGTAGAAGCAGCAACAAGAACTAATAGAGGATAAAGTGGATTAAAAAGACAACATAAAATAGAATAAAATGTAATATAGCCAATAAAAAAATGATGAGATTACAGACACAAATTAACTTAAAAGTCAAAACTGACTAAAACTATGATGTTTATGACATTTTGGTAAGCAAACAAATATCAAATAAATAATGCCGATAAAGCATGATGACCTTTGAGTTTTAGTTTCTAAGCAGTATGCTTAGCAACTGAAAATCTCCAGCTTTGATAAATCCAAGTGACAGTGCATGTTTCAGATCTGACTCCTTCATAACGGGATTCTGTATCATAATGTGAATTCTCCATAAAGCAGCCACTCACAGCATTCGATGGGCAAAGAGGCAACCTGCAGAGCCAACACCCGTCCAGGTGGTGCTGAAGGGGGTGCTATAGGCAGGTGGGTACGAAACACCAAACGAACACGTGTGTTTTTTCTTCCGACATCTGTTTCTCCTTTCCTGAGCTCGATGTCTGAATTCCTCAGTTTCAAAATCCCGGCGCAGTCGATGCTGAGAAACACAAGATTTTTCTCATTACATAAATTTGAGCCGGAAAAGTTTCATTCGTTTCATGTCTCTGCAGCAAAACCTGTTTGATAAATCTACGCGCCACTGAAACTGGAGTAAAAGAACTGTGTAAAACCTAAATTGGACCTATTATGCTCTTTGCCCTGATCCATAATTTTATTCTTGGAGTCTGCCAGAGTGGCTTTGCTTCATTCCCAGTTCAAAATATTCATTATTATCTCACTCTGGGTTTTGGTGCAGCCCCTCAGTCCACTTTCTGAAGCAAGCAGTTTTAACTACTCCCCCTTTAAGACCACCCTCCCTTTAACTTTTCTTCTGATCGGTTGCCCAGTATATTACATGTCGTATATAGTATATAATTTCACAATAGTGGATTCTCATATTAGACATGGCAAAGGGTTTTAAAAAGTTAGGTAAAAGTAAGTGCAAACAATCCCTGTGAACCAAAGTTGACTGCTCTAAATGCTTCGTTTCAGGCAGATCTTCGACTCTTGGCTCTGTATGATGTCAGTGAGAGCAGATAACCCTAATATGGTCATCCCAGACACACAGATATGGCACAGCAGTCAAACAGGGGGAGCCAGTCCTAAGAAAGATGGCAGTGAATCATGCAGCACTAGTCAAGTATACATATATCAATATAAAGCTGCAAATGAGCATCACAGATCCCCTTTGAATTTTTTTTTAAAATATAAAATAACTCATTAAGCAGGAAATGACCACTTTGGTTGAGTTTTCTTATGTATAGTGCATCATATTTATAAATAATTAAAATAAATCAGTGTCTCATTTCAAACCAGAAAATAAAAAAAAGCAGGCAGCAGCATAAGAACTGAGTAAGAATAGCAAATAGTTCAAATATTCTTGAATGGCAAATTTTTAAAGAGTTCAAAATGGTTAAAATAACAAGCAGCTTTAACAAGCAATAAATTACATTTTATACACTTAACATTTATTTTCTATGCAGATTCTTAAAGTGCCAACTGGTAACACCAGGTGTAAATCCAGTGCAATGAAAGGCACAATATTTATCTATAAAATTAAGTAGAGAAGAAGTATGACGCAACAAGAAAATTGAATACTTGAGTAAATCACGAGTGCCTCACTACTGTAGTATCAGTAAATGTATTTAGTTACATTGTACTATTGTTTGGAAGTACAAACTATAGACTTGGAGCTTCAGCAAAAGCCTTAAAATGATCCTTGTTTTATTGTGTCCTTCTGACTTACAGTGCAGTCATGTTGTTCTCAGGACTGAGGGGGATGTCCAGCAGTTTGGTCCCCGCCTGGACGCTCTCATGACTGGCAGTGCCCACCATCTTCCCAGTCACCCTAAAGGGGAAGATACATTTTAATTTACCAGCTCAGTTACATAGTTGCATTTTTAAAAGTGAAATCCCAGCAGAACAAAAATTATTTATGAAGAAAAAATGTGAAATTGTGGCTGACGACAACCACTGAAATGTTTTCACTGTGCCGCTTCAGCTTCACTGAGCACATGAGCACAATGTCACTACTTTTTCAGACATTTTCAAATGACTTAAAAAATTTAAAAATTATTATTACTATATAAATAATGAAACGTATTATTTATTATGCTTCTCTTGTTATGATGTGCACGGGTGACTAAAATAGTTCCCCTTTCTGAGGATAAACAAATCTCTCTCATATCATCTCATATTATATGTCTTTCAAAGAACAAAAATTTATCTTAGGAAATGTCCGGATCACTAAAGCACATCGCCCAGAATGTTCTATGGATGCTCCAGTACACACGAGACAGAACTCAATATTATTATAAATTTAGGCAGGTGTCTATTCTTTTCCCTGGTGTTCAGTTTAATATGTTTTGTATCAAAACATTTAATATTATTTGGTCTTAATTTGATGGAATACTCTACAAAGGGACCAAAAATTATATTAAACTCTAAAGGACTTTAAGTATATGTCTTCATCAATGCAATAACCTAGTACACAGTGTGCGCTGTTGTTTTATGTTTTTATTCTATGTCACATTGTGTTTGTTTGTAGTAAGGTTGTACACTTTTTTCTGTTTGCATTGTTTGTGTTTATTGCTGTAACAATGTTAAGTGCTGTCTTGTTTAGGTCACTCATAAAAAGATATTATAATAATAATAATAAAAAAAAATTCTCTGGATTACAGAACTGCAAGACATTTTCTGGATTGGCACGAGAACCAGCTGGTGGTTCATTACACAATGGCTAAAGCTACAACAGTCACACGATATGTCCCCTGGATTTTGTGCTCCTTGAACATTATTTCATGAAAAAAGTTTGGTTTTAAATCGAAATATACGGCAGCTCAGTACCTGTGTATCTGATAAAAAGGATGTGGTCTGATTGATCGGTCATCAGCTGTTCCGACGAAAACCTGAAGCGAGAGCGGCTTCCTCTCTGTGTATCCACACAGCTGTAGAGAGAGAGAGAGAGAGAGACGCAGTGTGAAATCAAACTGTGGTGAGGCCAGCAGCAGCGAGCCACGACCATATGGCCAAAGAATTTGTTCCAGTGTCGTGCGAACATGATCAAAGACATTTTAACCTTAAATTACACCTAATATGAAGATGTCAAAGTGACACCACTGAAGAGGAAATATTTAGAGAAATCACTGAAAATGTGACGATGGCCTGCATGTTTTGTTTTCACCTTGACAACAGGATGCCCTGTTGGCGCAGCTTTGACAGCTCCTCTGCTGCCCTCTGTCTCGTAGTGGGCTCTGTGGTGTGGCCGAGGCTGGACCTCAATGCGCAGCTCGTACTGGTCAAACTGGGATGGCAGCGGCCAATCAAGCGGCGGCAGGGCGTTAGACCTGTAGTATATTAGATGTGACAGTTTTAAGCATGGAGAAAGGGCTGGAAAAGCAAGTACTTTGAAGGGCAAATAATGCTCTTGCCTGAAGAGAGGGCTGTGGGCGCTGGCTCGGGTTCTGCCCCAGGCTAGAGGAGGGGGAACAGAGAGGTAGTCCATGCCAACAGAAGGGGGCTCTCTCCTGGTCTGCTGGGTCTCTGGTAGTGGGCAGGGGGAGCTGTGGCCTAGAGTCTGCTCCTGATCCACCTCCCTTGGAGACAACTGGAAGACAAAAAGCTCTTCACTTTAGTTCTCCACAGATTTGTTTTTGTTTAGATTTTTATTTCTATTATGTTTCTTTTCCATTTCAGCCTTCTCATTATAGAGACAGAACTTAATTTTTCAAATCCCACATGTTAGGTTCCCTGAACAAGCTCACGGATGAAGGTAGTAATTATAAATAATAAGTGGGAGGAGAAAAAAAAATCAGGGAAACATAGGTATAACCACAATACAGGAATTTATGAACACAAAAGAATGGTACAACATACAAAAAAAACCCAGCTGAAAACCTGACTTCCTCTAAAAGAAAGTTAACACAACTATACCAAGGAACAGCCTTTGGAGACATCCACACTAATACAATCTCTGCTCAGATTAGCATTTTAGAAACATTTGTGCAAAAATCTCCATACACATGGAGCACAGAGGGGCCTGCTTATCTGTAATAAGTATATTACAGAGGACGAACAGTAATGGAGAAACATGCATTCAGAAATTTCTTTGTTTGGACCGGCAGTCAGGTGGAACTATTGCCGAAAGTAAATGGACCGGTACTTATATAGCACTTTTCTAATTTTGATTTTGATTTGATTTATTTATTTAAAGGGGACAGTGCAATTTAATAAAACACACGATAAAACATGGGTTAAAAAAGCCAGAATTAGCCCAAAGGCTATTTTTCATCTGTAGTCCCCTGGCCATGATGTTAAAAAAAGCAATAAAATCAAATCGAGCACTGTAGCAACATAGCATTATCTGTCACCAGAGGAAGTGATGGGATTGGAAACGAAGTACCCAAACAAGAAGGATGAAATCTCCAAAGATACCTGAGCTGAGCTTAGGCTTTGTGGCTGATAAGACCCAATCAGGAAGCAAAATGTAGGTGTCTACAGTTTTCAGACTGTTTTGATGTTGAGGGTTGCTAAAATGCAGGATTAGTGGAGATGTTAGATAGAAGCATAGTAATATAAACACAGACTGTATGGATGGCTCTGAAAAAAAGCCCATGCAGAAGTCCCTTGAACCTGCATTATTTATAATGGCCAGCAGGGAGTGACTCTTTGCAAGTTCCATTACATAGAAGTCAGTGAGGAAACTGCTAAGTTTTCACTTGATTTTCTACCTTAGTGAACATTTTCATGATAACTTTATTGGCTCAAATACTGTTTCAAGTCTTCCTCAATACAGCGTGGTGTTCATTTTGTAAAAGATGGTCACATACAGACTAAAATACACCATGAAGTACGATATGCTTTATGGCATGGATGCCTTGTGTTTCACAAGTTGTTACTGTATGAGTGCGCAATGTCCTGGGGTTGTCAGTCAGATCAAACCATCTCTTCTAATTTCTGGTTTTAAAAAAGCAAGGTAGTGACGACAGCTTGAGGTCTCATAGCAAACTCCTGCTTTGAGACCACTGCACTCAGTCACCTGCTCCAGGTGGGGGGAGGGCAGTACCAAGACAAACTCTATAGACCACACATAGCACTTTACCTGTTCCAATGACGTCTTCCTGGTTTTCTGAGGAATGCTGAGCTCACAGCTGCTGGGCGGAGCTTGCGACTGAGGGGTGGACTCTCCACCCTCCAGGTTGCACCCCTGCAATTCCTCTGAGTAACTGCCTCTGCGCGAAGTACAGGGAGATGCCAGCGGGGAGTTTCTACGCTTTTTTCCACCAGGGGAGGTGGGCCTTGAGGACGGCGAGTGCCCAAAACTGATGCTGCCTTCGTTCAGCTCCTCCTCCTCCACCAGCAGGGAGTCGCAGCTGGAGGCGGGGCTGAGCCAGCCTCGGGAGGAGGGGCTAGAGGCGGGGCTAGGGCTGAGGGAGCTGGGGCATCTGTCACGGTAGGTAAAGGGATCGAGCAGGGGAAGGTAAAGGCGCTCTCTGTCCCACCCGCCACTGCTACCCATGTCCCAGTAGCTGGAAATGGTGGGTGTTGGGTCATCGTCAGGTGAGATGGTGGTTATCTGGATGCTGGGGCACTCGACCACACGAGATTCAGAAACCTGGACGAAAGATGAAAGACACTTCACTAACTTTGTCACAAAAAATATAAATATCTAATATGCAATTCAAGTCATGAAGAATAACAAATATTTATTTCAGTTTGGGAGTTACTTGCTTCTTTTCTTTGTAAAATATTAGATGTTTACATTCAACACAGCTCATGTGAAAATGGGAAATTGTGATGGGAATGTTTGAGTGTAATAATAATAATAATAATAAGAAGAAGAAGCAGAAAAGTTATATATATCACAAAAATCAAACCAGATAGTGGTTCACTGTATTGATTATTAGTCTAAACAGCTCTCAAGTCACTTCAGGTTGATTTTCAGGCTGTGCTGACGTAACTGAGACAACTGTTTGAATGAAAAGCAGTACATCTGCTTTTCAGATGATATTTCCCAAAACCGCATGAGAGGAATCACTAAGTGTGTAGCACTGGATCAGGTCTATGTATAAACAGTGTTTGAACCCAATTCACTCTCTAAATTTGCATTGATTTGTACATATTTATTTCAGAGCATCTTTCCCAAAAACTTTAAACAAAAAGTCAGTTTTGTTTAAATGGAGAGTATAATTTTGTCTCAAAAAGCTATAAAGTCTTAACCGCCAGTCTTTAGACCCTCAGTTCACAAAAGGAAAACCTCTCCAAGAAAAGAAAACCCCTTAATAGGAAGGAAAAATGGAAGAAACCCAAGAAAAAGCTGCTGAGGAAGTATCACTCTTCCTGGACTGACTTACATGCAATTGATGATGTGTGCACAGAAAAGCAACATAGTAGATTTCCAGTACAGAAGGTCAAGATGGCAAATTTGCACAATTTGAAGAATATGATCCTGGAACAAGCTTCAGGCCAACAAATCAGCTGGCTGCTAAAAACAGGACTGCAAGCGGCAACTTTAGCCGATTCTTTTACCTGCAATTAGTTTTTTCGAGGTTCAAACTGCAGCTTATAACAGGTACATGCAAGTACCTGTTATAATAACCTGTTATGTTACAGGTTGCCTCACCTGTACAGAGCGTGCCGGCAGGCTCTCGTAGGTCCCGCTGAACTCTCTGATGTGGGCCCTTCGTGGAGGTGGGGAATGCATCCCCGCCCGCTGATTGGACATGGGAGGTGGGCTGGGGATGCTGATTGAGTGACCTGCGTGAGAAGCAGCCAGGTGGTTGTCTGTAACTGAAAATAAATAATGGTCAGGATGAATGTTGGGACATATAATAGACACACCCACAAACTATATGAATTGCAGTTTACAACACTATTTTCCTGTTGGCAACCTGCCTACTTGCTTAAAATGACTATAATCAAATGCTCCTAATGAAGAGCACATTGTTCTGTTTGTTTTACACCTCTTCATCCACATGACAATAAATAATTGTTCATCTGTTTTTCTTCCCCTTTCTGAAACCCTCTTTCTTTTTATATCATACGTTGTGGGTTTTGGGGGTTACGTGCCCGCCCATTAATATTTTTTTCGTAACCGCACAGTGACAGCTAGCTCTGCAAACCTCCTACGCTTTTATATCTGGCGTGCGAGAGACTCATTAGATGGCAATCAAAATATTGTAAACATAATTTGTGGCGACTAAAGATTCATTTTTTATCATCAATGGGCCTCTATCATGCTTTACACATCAGTTTCCCTTCATTTTACTGTAATTGCTTCCATATGGAAAACACATGCTGGAATCTTACTGCAGCTGATGCCTTTAAAGCAAATGCGGCATTTTTTTTGGTCACTTTTAATATAAAAAAGTATAAAGGAGTCATTTTCAGAAAATGCAAAACTGCAGCAAACTGTTTCTTAGCTTAGCTTAGCATATAGATTGGAAACAACTAGCCGGTCCTGACAGAAGGTTGAGTAGTTTGACGTTTTTAGAAAATCTGAGTCAAACAGCTGCTTAACGTTGCTAAGTGGTTTTCAGACAGTTTGTGTACAAGGTGCACCAAATAGCAAGCCAAATATCTTAAGGCACAGCTGCATTTGGAAGGCTCTATTACATCTGACTTGCACATTTTTTTTTGATTACAACGCCTGAAGGAACATAGCATGACACCTGTATTTTTTTATTCTTAGTAAAAAGCCCCACTAGTATCACCATGGTGAATAACTGTCAGCTGATCATCTTTTCTTGACATTTAATCTTGATTTAGAAATAGTTCTTTTTTAAAAAATGAAGAAACACATATGCCTCACGAGTGCATCTCTAACATCTGACCTCCTGCTCAGCATCTGAGCCAGACTCTGAACTGGTCACATCACAGGGTTATAATGCAGACACTGGGGTTGGAAAGGAGACGACTGTAACAGTCCAGACATTTTAGTCTACCATGCAACATATGAGACAGACTTTACATGCAGACAAACATATATGTCTCAAATGTGTGGTTTATATTTTAAAAGTGGGGTAGTCTGTGTACATGCAGTGGACGTTGTGTGGATGTCTGATTGGAACCATTTAGAGTTAGTCAAATGCTGGTGCATTTAAAAAATACATACGCAGACACGCGCATACATGCTTTCCCAGTTGCAATAACCTGATCAGTAGTTTGCCTTTCCTCTGACTGCGCCTCGACTCTCCATGGAAACAATGTCAACATCTGTCTGTAGTGTGGTTTTTGCCATCACAACACTCTACCATTGTTGTTTCATCCATGTGTGCTTGGATACAATTCGCCTCCAGCACCTTATCAGACAGTCAGACAAAACATTCTGCCTCTGATTCTGATTCAGAGAGTTATTTTCTCTTTTCTCTTTTCTTTTTTTTTTAATAGGCCACATTTCAGTCAAAGGGATGTTTGGGTTACAAGTTTTCTTAAATTTACTGGGCACTAGGTTAGCATTAGCCAGCACCTCCCAGCAGATGAGGCACATGACCTGAGAGGCCATAGAACCATAAAACAGCGAGCTTTCCAATAGTTTCTATATGAGGTTTTTTTTAAAGTTGTGGTTCATACCGGTGGCTAGTTGTGGTTTGCGCTTTAGCTGCACAAAGTGAGTTTCCCCATTTTTTAGGATGTAAAATTTGTCTATATTGGTAAATAAATATGTAGTGGCTGCACAGTGTAGTTGTTCACACATTTGCCTAACAGGCGAAAGAAACCTGGTTTGATCCTGGGAGAAGCCTCAGATCCCTTTGGGGTTGCACCAGGAAGGGTGTCCAGTGTAAAAAGAATTGCTCTCTCAAACTTGTGGTGCTACCTGCTGTAGCGACCCCCTTGTGAAACCCCTTCACCACGATAAGATGGAGGTGACTCACAAGGCACACCTAGACTGCACCTCATTTCACACCAGTATTTGTCGGCACACCATTTGGAAACAACTGACTTACAGCTAACTGTAGCTTCACATTTATAGAACAGACACGAGCTTGGTGTCAGTCACTTATTTTTGGTAACTCTTGGCAACGATTTGCTTTTAATTTTAAAATTCTTCATGCTACTCTTTAGTCTTAGCTTTTACAATTTTGTTTATGAAGGGAATAGGAAACAGGCAACCAAGCTTACAACGGTAAATGCTGCCGATTTTGTTCAGAAACATCAATATAGCTGTCCAGATGATTCCAAATGTGGGCCAAAAAGACTTATATTCTTGCAAGTAGCATTGGTTTTTATCCATAATTGCACACTCATATGGCAACAATTTATCAAATCCCCTCCAACACTTTAAGCTCTACTTTTGAACTAATTCGTACATTTTTCCATGTATTATCATTACAAATTGTGCAATAAAGGGTGAAATGAGAATTCTGACCAACTCATGAAGTTTACTTTTGGCCCACTGATTCATCTTACCCCATGAGGAACCACACACCCAACTCCGCTGCTGATCACGACTTCTTTCATTACATAATCTCAACATGACTTCTTTTGATTTTGTCCATTAGCCACCAAACTGACTCCTCAAGGCCACATTCCTTGCCACAACATTTTCCCAGTGTGGTGCGGTCGGGCTTTGCATGGAGCCAAACAGTAGTTACTCTAATGAATGAGGCTCCAACTTATCACTGTTGCTCTGCTGTGGCGGTGGGCCATGCAGGCAATTTTTGGGCAACGCAGACACACAACAGCAACTGCCAATGAATTAAGACTCGGGGTTAAAAAAAAAAAAAAATCTCTTCAAATGTTTCCTGGCAACAAAAATATTTCCAAGTGATTAAAGCTGCAGTGCTGAGGCAACTCTTCTGCTGGTGGATTTTTCACATGAAACAGTGATTTAGAGGTTTATGTGTAAACCAGCAGGAGTTTATGAGCCACAAAAATTTAACTAACACTTATTGAACGGGGAAAAAAAAGTTTAAGTCTCACTGATCTAATATACTTTCATGTTTGATTCCACGTCCTGAGCTGAACCTCAAAAAAAGCAATGTTTACCTCAACCTGTGGGTCTGTGGGGCCTCACAAGTAGTTGCGAGATACATGAGAGAGGTCATGAGAGCAAAAATGGCATACTACTACTACTGCATGTTTCCTGGCCTTACACCTATTTATAAAACCAAATGCTTTAGAAAAGGAATAGATTGTTGCCACTAATTACCTGACAGTTATTAAATGGTTATATTTTGGTCTAACATACAAAAATACTTCATACTGCTCTGGGTTGAAGCTGTTACAAAGACTCATCAATATCATAAAGAAAAAAAAGAGAAGGTTCTATTGTGTTGCTATTTCCTTGCAAATGAATTCATGTTTGATGCTACCATCAAAATCTGCCTTAATGAACATTCTTTTGGGAAGTGAAATCTTACAAATAATGTTAAAATTTGACCAAATATCAAAATCAAAATTATGTTTCACCCTCTGAAGTCTGAGCGATCATAAGCTATGACCTTAAGCCTGTGAAATCATAATGTCATTTTTGTTTTTATCAAATTGTTTCCCCAAGTCTTGACAATCAGGGATCAAAGAAAAATAATAATCCTAACTGACACACATAAAAATGATTCACATTTATTCCCCACAGTTCTGTTTTTGCTTTCTCCAAAACGAAGTGCTGGGGTTAAGGGCATTACCTGTGATGACTTAAATCTCAGAGGATTCAAAAGAAAAGGCAAAAAAAAAGGCATTTAAGCTACTCAAAATGGTTGTTTCTTCAGCTTTAACTGTTTTTTTCCCTCTCTTAAAATTGATCTCTCCTCTTAAAACTGTCTGAAACAAATAAAATAAATTTTAAATGGTTGCGCCAGTTTCTTTTGGTGAGGCCAGTCTAAGAGATCTAATATACTTCAGAGAGTTTCAGCCTGACAGTTTTACCTTTAACAAGCGGTGATCTTAAGTTGGATGGCTCCTAACATGAGGTCAGGGCCATTACAAGGGGTCACAAAACAGATATGCAGCAGGATAATACAACCGATCCACTTTAAATATAGGTACTTTTTGTATTATTATTATGAAAAGTCTCTATAAGTTAAATTCATTAACTTGTGGCACCATGTTGAGCAAGCTTTTACCACCACAATAGTCTTCATGCAACTAAATTTGCAAAGTTTACCTTTGAGGGGGGAAAAATGCATCACAGAGACTGGATTGGTGCGCTTCATAGCAGAATCAGTTCAACTAAATCTCTGAATTAGGTATTTTCTACACTGCTTCGCTTTGAAAGCCCAACTTTGGTATATTTTATGAGTATATCTATGGGGAGTTGAAGCCAAAGATGAAACTATAGATTTTGCAACATTAAAAAAAAAAACTCCTTAAGTGAAAGTTTGCTCTTTTTTTCCTCTCCTGTAGTTTACTTTCATACCTTGGGTGTGGTATTACAAATCTATGCCAATGTGGGCGGGAAACAAATGAGTGTGGAGATGTGAGGTGTGTGTGTATGTATTTGTGGAGCTCGGGTGGAAGAGGGAGGGAGGTGGGGGTGTGTGTGGTGCGTGTTCAGTACACAGAGGTTGAGGTTCCTTCCCAGATGGCAGCTGTTAACTCTACTCACACGCACAGCTGATTAGAAACACATTGAGTCTGGGGCTGCACGCACACATGCACAAGCACACAATGCGCTAAGATATGCACGCAAATGCATACCACACAGAAAACAAACACTGTAAAAAATATATTCGAGCTCACGCAAACATCGCATGCACGTTCAGACATACACATCACGTACGCACAGGCACGCAGATGAAAGCCCCAGCAAAGGACATGCAACTGTACGCACGCGCACAGAAGTTCCCATGCTTTACAGAAGCCACCCTGTCAGGCCGCTTTAGACCTCCTCTGTCTAGTGTGTCCCTTTACTTTTAGCACATTCAGCTATTCAAGAAGCGACTCTAACCCAGGCTGTTGCTGCTGGAGGAGTCCAGTTGCAGCAGGGCGCCTTCACTTTCCTCCCCGGCAGCGGAGCTCTCCGGCTCGGCTGTGCGCACCGGGGATGGACCCTGGCTCTGCCGCGACGGCGGATCCTCCTCAAACACCAACTTGAACTCGAACTCTCCCTCCTCCCAGCCCGAGCCCGGCGCAGCCCCCATCGCCCTCCGGCAGCAAGGACAGGATACAGATACAGTGATACAATCTTGTCTCTCTGCGTGAGGCGACTTTAATGTCCCTTGGTGCGCCTTTAAAAAAAGAAAAGAAAAAGAAAAGAAACTTGATTCCCCAAAGTCTTCTCCTAAGTGCGTGTCATTGCGCAAATAGTCCTCATCTAGGACATCTAGGAAGGTTTTGCTTTAGAAAGTTTTTCCACGGCGTCTCCACGCGATGAAGTCTGCTTCTCGCCTGCTTGTTTGGAAGTTTTTCAGACTTGATGGCTTGCGGTCCAAATCAAATCTTCGCTCCGGATAATTTACAGTCTTTTCCGAATCATATTTCCTAAATACAGTCGGCTCTTTCATTCTAGCTCCATCGTCATTCCCGTGGTTTCTTCTTCTACTTCTTCTTCAACAGACTGGGAGGAGGGGGAAAAAGTTTATCAAATATTTTTGTCGTCCTTTACCCTTAATTGCCTTTGGGTGGGTTTCCCAGATCTAGTTGGTCCGTTACTCATTCCCCATAGGACCTCATGTCTGTCAGTCATGAATCCCCTCTGCCCAACCTCCTCCCTCCCTCCTGTCCCCCTTCCTTGCTCACTGTGGAGGTTTCTCTTGTAGTCATTCACTTATTACACCAATCCCATGCAAATTTCTCGTTTCCCATCTCATTTTGCATCACCCAGATATCATGATCCTGCTGTTTTTCCATTAAAATCAACTTTGTGTCCACATCATCCTCATCATCAATAACTTTTTCGTACAATCAAACCCAAAACAATATGATTATTATTCCAATCATGAGCAGGACGCATGGCAAGGAGCTCACTCTTTCTGAAACCTGCCATTGTGCCGGCTGCATGGCCACCAGGCCTGTGATGTTAACTGTCAGTTAGTGAGCATAAGAGGGCCTATTTCCTGTGGCGATGAACACAACAGCCCCCCTTTTTTGGCTGTCACTCCTCCCTCTCCTCCCCCTTTCTTCTTCTACATTTTTTTTCCTTTCCCCTCAACTATTCCTCCTCTCTTCTCCCCAACGAATCCTCCTCGTCCCTCCTTCTCCTGAATCTCCCCTCCCTCCTCTTCCTTTCCACCAAAGGTCTGTTTCTCATTATCCTCTGTAGTCTGCTCTCTGTCTGAGTCAGGAGACGCAAAACTTAAATAAACACTCTCTCTCTGGCTCTCTCCGCCTCAGCTCAGCTCCCAGTCCTCCCCCCCCCCCCCCACCCCTTTCCCCTCCACTCTGTCTCTTCTATCCTTCTTGCTCGGCCTCCTCTGGTTCTCACAATCATTAGGAGTATGTTATACTGGTGTGTAACTGGGGGCCTGTTTCACTCTGTGTCATCCTCTTGGGGTTGTGTGGGCAGGCCTTGGATGCTGGACTGATTTCAAGATGTTGCAGTGTGGTTGGGGAGAGGAAAAAGTGCTACCAGCAAGGCAGATGCAAGAATTTCTGAAGCCCTTACAAGCCTCAGACTTAATAAACCTTTGCACAACCATGGTGAAAAAAAAATCCCACTGACTCCACTGGGCTATAATCAGGGAAATTGTTTTCACTGCGGTACAGACAAAAAAAAAAAAAAAAAAAAAGAATCAGATTTGATTGGTGACCTCATGATGGTTGAAAATTCCTAATCAAGCATTTGGTTTCCTAATTCCTGCTTAGGACACAAGAGAATGTCCAAACTGAGGGTAGAAGAACGTTTTAAACAGCATGATAAATAACTGAAGCCCTCCAGCACCTTTCCAACAGCAGAACTGTGTGAAGCCAGTTATTACAGCTGTTGAAATGAATATTTTAAAAAGTTCTTGCATAGGACTTGATTGTTGCTAAATATTTCCTCCTAAATATGACCTGTTTGAAGCACCCAGAATTAGAGATAGTTTGAAATTAGAACTCGACTATCAAGGGGCTATGTGCAAAAGATGGGATTACATAGGATAATATCTTCAGTCCATAAGATAAGATCTTTATTAACTGTTTATCCAATTTAGTTTTTTATGGATGCTGTGAATATTATGATGACTGTTTGTGACCAAGATAAAAATGTGATATTGTGGCAGGCCTACCTAACAGTGATGTAATTATTCTATTTGACATTTGAAGCAAATATTGGACTCTCTCAGGTCTTCCACAGTTAGTTCAGTCACTAGAGGTCACTGTTTTTATGGAAGGACAGCTTTTGATTCGCTTATATTATAAGATTTTTTTGCTCATATTTGACTGTAAAGTTTTTAAACACTAAGAAATAAATTTTACTACTCCTTACTTGAACACCTGAAGCACACCTGGACTGGAACACAGTCCTCCATATTGTTCTTCATTTCAGATGAATTTAGTTATTTATTTTGAATCTTCATAGATAGTGTAAGAGCCATTTCTTGTCTTTTATTTTGATTTCCATTATTTGATTGTAGTTTGAGCGTCTGCATACTAGAGGGCGGTAAGAGGTGACAGGTTAAATAGGTTAGGGAATAATGACAGTCAGGTGTGCTGCCAGTCGGGAGGAAGCACACAGTTTTTTTGACCGTCACCGTAGTTTTAGGTCGCGGGGGGCCAACTGAGCCTTTCTTTTAGTTGCACGCAAGTTGTTTGTGTCGAGCTATTAAGTGCTTATTTGTTATGGACACTAATATGAAATAAATGAGATGAGCTTCACTGCATGGATGGCACTCATTTTTTAACCCACGGAGACGCGTCAATCAAGCAATCACGCCGGCATAGCAGCACCTCGGTAGTGGCCTGTAAAGTGGTGGATCAAGTCACTACACTTTAAGTAAAAAAACTCTGCTGTTCTTTCGGCATTGGGCCAGCATAACAGTCTCTGCATAGGGCAGAAAACATCTTATTGGGATACTAAATCAGGAGAGCTTTTGAGTGGATTCTTCGCTGAACTGAAGGTCTGTTTGGCGATTTTGGAGTGTTGGTGTACGCAACGAGGAAGAACGCCAAAGATACGGCCACATCACGTCACATTTCCCGGCCGGAAACACAGAGAGCCAACGGCACATCGCTGCACGGTAGGACGCCGCTGAGAAACACCGGTTTACATCTTCAGGCGCCCAGCGGTATACAGAGGTATGTGCAGCGCTACCGGTATAACGGTGGCCATCCTTTACTGTTGTGTGCACACATGTGA
>JAVDPK010002705.1:120529-134766 GCA_034780415.1 Cichlasoma orientale | reverse complement strand
GGTAGCACGATTCAAATGAAAACCGTCGCGATCGAGCGCGTTCTCAAGAGTGTGTGTGTTTGTGTTTGTGTGTGTGTGGGGGGGGGGCAGAAGGAGGGGAGGTGAAGAACACAGGGGCACCTAATCAGTGCCTCTGTTATTGATCATATATGCACATCTGTTAAATACAGAAAATGAGAAATAATTTTCCCACATCGCTTTGGCGCCCCCCTTTGTGCGGCGCCCCTATGCATTGCATATAGTGCATACCCACTTTTTGCGCCACTGTGCTCACACTTGACTCTAGAACACTTTAGTATACAGAGGAGTTCATGGTCAACTCAATGACAGCAAGGTACCCAGGTCCTGTGACTGCAAAACAAGCCCAACATCATCCCTCCACCACTGTGTTTGATTGTTGGTATGGGGTGTTTATGCTGATATGCTGTGTTTGGTTTTCTGCAAACATGGCACTGTGCATTATGAACAGACATCTCCACTTTGGTTTCATTTGACCAAAGGGCAGAAGTCTTGTGGTTTGTAGCAGCTTCACAAACCTAAGCCATGCTGCCACTTTCTTTTTAGAAACAAGAGAATTTCTCCTGGTAACCCTTCCAAACAAGCCATACCTGTTCAGTGTTTTTCTAACTGTATTGTCCTAGATTTTAACATTTAACATGCTGAGATGTGGCTCTTGGGTTTTTTTGCAGTTTCCCTGAGAACTGCACAGTCTTAAGTCTTTATTCAGATTCCCATTAATTGTTACCTCAACAACAGCTATTCTTCCTGGGATCCACAGACCTTAGGGTGAATTTGCTGGGACGTCCATCCCTGGGAATATCATGGCATTGCATTAACAAACACCTGAATGCTCCAGTCTGGCAAACTGTCAAAACCTCTGCGGTTATAGAGGTTCTCACACTGGCTGATGATCAGTTAATCAAATGCAATTGATTAGTAGTGAATAGCTTCTACTTATCCTCTTATGTGTAATGGAAGCAGTAAAGATGTAATTCATTTTTGACAGGACTTCACAGAGTCCTTTGAAAACTTTCTTTTTTCACATGACTGTATAGCATATTAAATAAAATACAAAGTTATACTAAATTATTATTGTTATACTTTAGCCCACAGTGCTGTTGTGCCATTTACTTTTTGTATTATACCGCCACATTCAATATAGCCTAAACAAAAAGGCAATTTTGATTTCATTCATATTCCTGCACATTTATTGCCTAATCGATGAAAACGTTTCTCGTTAGGATTCTGTGGTTACGGCAGAGGCGGTGTGAGTTAAGCTTGAGTAATTAAAGTTGATCGTTTATCATTTTATATGTCATATTATTCATTATATCTGAAAAAAAGACACCTTTGAAACCAGCAGGCGTCAGCTGCTAAGGTACCAATTAACTACAAAATGACGTACTGGCCTGGCTGAAGTACGGAACGCCCATTGATCCAAAATCGCTAAAATAACTCTTTTGATAACAGTCAGAGCAGTAGAACAAGGAGAGGAGCGGGTCATTTGCAGTGGCATTCAGAGATTGAACTCAGCGTCAGAGGGCACGTTTCTGACCATGAGAGTCTTAATAGGTATGTACATCTTAAAATATACGTTTTTAAAGTAGCTTGGAAAGGTCAATGCAACATAACGTTTTCAGCTAGCTGTCAGCTAATGTTCACACTGCAGCCAATAATCAAGTATCCTTTGAGCACTAGTGAGTTTATACTTGTGCATTATGTTGAGCTGTAGCACTGTGGTGACAGCAGAGTGTCAGCTGTGTGATATCACGCTAAAACTATTGTGTGCTTTATAGTTAATTTCGCTCAAGTAATGTATAGAGGAACTTTGTTTTGTAAGCGTGTGTAGCACGCATGCGCACTAATCTGACCCTCGCCTGATTTTGAGGTGTTTTTATATTTAAAATATAAAAACTTTTTAGCTTAAACAAGTAGAATGGTGTAACGTTCAATATAATAAAGCACAATATGACAAAATAAATATATTAATAAGGTAAAAAAAAAAACCGAATCTGAAATCAATATAAATGAAAAAGTTAAATAAGTGTAAATCCTAAATCAAAATATAATTATGTACACGTATTCACAATTAATTAAAAAGAGTGGCTGTCACAGACACAACAGAATTAGTTGTTAGAATTATCAAACGTTGCACTTTACCTCTGTAAACTTATTTTCGTTTAGAAAATGTCTTTATTTTCATATGCAGATCACTTTCAAGTACACACAAAAATGTGTGCAAATGACTACAGAGTGGGTAAAAATCCCTTGCCTGTCACACTCCAGTCTGCCAAAGAAGTAGAAATATCAATGTTAAGTTTTTGTTATCTCTTTTGAACATAAAAACTAAAAAGCATTAAACATGTAGCATTCAAAAACTGGTATCAGAGGAAATGTGAATGTGTTACTTCATAATTCAGAGTTTATTTGCATTCATATATCAAATAAACTACAATTTGTATTCAGTGATTGGAACCAAAACCTGTATGAACTTCATTACTAGGCCTGACTTCATATAGGCTGCTCAGGATTATAAATAATGGATTACAGTTTGTTCAGTGACTTCCTCTCCACGACAGCTTCAGATGTGTAGAGGTGGCAGCCAATCACAGAGCCAGCCCTCCTGATCAGTTTATTCAGTCTGTTGGCATCTACAGCGCTGATGCTTTTTAAGGGAAGTTATATTGCAATTCTTTTAGCTACACTAGACAGGCAGACATAAGCACCCTTTCTTTCATCCAGCCTTATTATAATGGTTGGATGAAGTGTTTGATCTTCTGTTTTTCTGTTTGTTCCTTTTGTGGATTTCTCTGTATGTTGTGTTTCTTGTAGGAGGGGGATCTGGCTTCATTGGCCGTGAGCTGACTCGCCTGCTTAGGGACAAAGGTCATGAGGTCACAGTAATATCTCGCCAGTCTGGTCCAGGGAAGATGACATGGGTATGATCTCAAATTAATTCAAAGTAACAGTGGTAAAGCAGAGATTCAAGCTCATTTTAGTAGTTGCTGAGTCATCACAGTTGATAAAACAGCATGCCGGAACTAAACTGTTAAATGCCTGATGTTTGGAGGGACTAAGATGTTTAAACTAGTAAGTGTGAAAGGAGGATGGTCTCCAGATCCAGTGATGTTTATGCAGTTCTTTGTTTCCTCCTCTCTGCTCCTGCAGGGTGAGCTAGAGTCTCACGGTCTCCCACCGTGCGAGGGTGCTGTGAACTTGGCTGGCGAGAATCTCATGAACCCTCTTCGATGGTAAGTGGGTGAGCAGAAAGTCCATCCCAGTACACACACCTGCAGTATTTTGGTGGATTTTTTCCATTCAACCTTTTTTTTTTACAGGTGGAATGAAAGCTACAAAAAAGACTTGTTCTCCAGTCGCATTGACACAACCAAAGCGCTCTCTCAAGCCATTGCTGCTTCCTCCAGTCCTCCTCACTCTTGGGTGCTGGTGTCAGGTGTAGGTAAGCAATAACTATGGCATTCTTGGTGCACAGCAGATCCAATAAACTCATTGAAAATATACATGGTAATTTTTGTTATTGCTTATTTTTTGTTTGTTTTTCGTGCCACAGCTTGCTACCAACCCAGTCTAACGGCTCAGTACACAGAAGACAGCGATTGGACTCCGTTTGACCTTCTCTCAAGCCTTGTCAAAGAGTGGGAGGCTGCAGCACTTCTTCCTGAAAATGTGGCAAAAAGCACCAAACAAGTCATCATCCGGCCTGGTGTGTAAAATTGTATGTTTGTTTATTGTCCATCCTGAATCCTTCTTTGTAGTTGGAAACCTAATTTAGTCTGCAAGGACAAACAAAGTTGTCTTGATTTACCCAACAGACCCACAAATTTTCCTTTTTTGTGTGACTTTTTTTTAATGGAAAGTATTTGTTTTTCATTGACTCTGTAGGGAGTTTTTCTTCATTTAGCTTAATTTGATAGTACAATACATATAAACATAGAGTACTGTGCCAAAGCCATTCTTCGAATTCTGCTAGGAAAATGGTAAATAGGTGCACCAATTTATAAAAGCATGTGTAAACATGCATGCAAATAGAGTATATAAGGCATAAACAGTTTGTACAATTCTAACGAGCTTGAAAGTCAGTGTTTGGTGTGACCACCTTTAAGCTTCAGCACAGCCTGAACTCTCTTAGCCAAGCTTTCCTATAATTTCTTCAGCAGTTGTCAGGAATGCCAATGCTTTTACTGCACCGGCAGTGCATTTGGAATCATTGTAATGTTGTTTGGGTAATTCCCTTAATTTTGAGAAGTTCCCCAAGACATCACTATCTGAAATGCTGCCCCAAACCATGACAGAACCTCCACCAAGACTCGGTGGAGACTCTCACTGTTGTACCTCTATCCTGACCTCCTCCATACATACTGAGAATTTGATCCAAAGATTTCAAATTTGAATCACTCCAGAAGGCCTTTGTTCACAGATTTTAATCCTGTTCTTCTGTAACTTTTCATACCTCAGCATTTTCTCCCTGTTTCCCTTCCTTAAGAATGGCTTGCTGACGGGCACACTTCCGCTGAGACCATTCCCGATGAGGCTTCAGCAAACAGTAGATGGATCCACCGACGGGCCAGATGCATCTCTCTGGTCCTGTGTTGGGTGTTTCCTATTTCTTAAGGACATGAATTTCAGATACTGATCATCTGCCACTTCTTTTGTTCTCACTTGTCCGGTTTCTTCCAATTTTTTTAAGGACTGTCAAACTGTTTCGCATTTTTCAGAGATCAGCGGAAGAAATGTGGGGGGAAAAGTTTTGTGACCAACTGCTAACAACAATTTGCCTAAAGATCAATTTAAATTTGGTGCTTTGCCAAGATCTGTGTAGACACAACACTGGTTCAGTTAGGTGCCTTTTTTTCAGGCTTGAATGATTCACAGGTCGGTGTTAAGTGGTATCACAATCAAAAAACATCCCTCTGAAAATGGTCAGATACAAAGTCTGGACTGAAAGTGTGCAAAGAAAAACTTTAGACACTGGCTGCAGTGAAACAGATTTGTGTTTTCTCATTTTCCCTTCATCCACCAGGGGCAGTTCTAGGTCGTGACGGTGGCGCCATGAAGCAGATGCTGCTTCCGTTCTGGCTCGGCCTCGGGGGCACCTTGGGATCTGGAAGGCAGCCTTTTCCCTGGATCCACGTCTCAGACCTGGCAGGAATCATCACCCGTGTGCTGGAGCCACCTGCTGACTTTCCAACCTCCCCATCACCGCAAGTGTTCAATGGAGTTGCACCGGCCCTCAACACCAACTATGAGTTCACTAAAGAACTGGGTCGGGTCCTGGGGCGGCCCACCATCTTTCCTGTACCTGGCTTTGTTATGAACGCCCTAATGGGCTCTGAGAGGGCCGTGGTCCTCACTCAAGGCCAGAAAGTCATACCTAAGAGGACTTTGGAGTCTGGATTTCAGTACAAGTACCCTGACTTGACCTCAGCCTTGAAGGAGATTGTTAGTTAAAAGGAGCGAATCTCTGTTCATATTTACTGTATTACAAGAATAAATATAAGAGCCTCAATGAATCATTGAAAGTGAATCCCAGGATCACAAGTTGGTAAAAGACTGCTGTAAATTACACTTTTCCATATCTGTGGTCTGCTGTTGGTCGTGTTTCATCATGTTTGAAAAACTATTTTAAATAAAATATTATGCTTTGCTTTAAAATACAGCACAGCACTTGAGACATAACAGAAGGCTCTAAAGAGTGATGTGATGCCAAAGACATGCTTGTTAAGTTATTTAGTGATTCTAAATGGACCATGAATAAAATTTAGATAAAGTCTTTTAAGTGTACAGAATAATGCCCTGAATCTTTAATAAAATTTGGCTTGTAGTCTAAACAGCTTTGAGTTGTCCATTTTGTCTGGCTAAGTAAAAAGTGGCTTAAATATTTACTTACTGGAATCCTGCTATTATTTCAGTTCTATCGGGAACAATATCTGAACATCTGAGTAAACCAGTGAATCACACTTTGTTTGCATGGTTAATATTCCTTAATAATCAAAGTGTAAACAAAAAGAGGTAACCTTTAAGACCAGCCTGCCTCAACGTGACTACTGCTACAGTGTTTTCTGAATAACAAATGCAGCATGAAATTGGACCAAACCCAGATGGAACGGATGACAGTAAAACTGTCACAAAACAACATGTTTGTGACCCCAACAAAGAAGAAAATCTAGCTCAGTCACGGCAGCAGAAGCCTCGTTTGTAATGATGTGTCATCCAGGTGTTTTTATACAACATGGAGGGTGAAGCATAGAACAAATAATGGAGCTGTATGTCATAGCCTGTAGTTAAGTGTTGTTTTTATACAGTCTGCCTGCATCAAACTAGGTTAATAAACTTTTGTTGCACACTGTGGCACCTCAAGTCTCATAGTATCGCTGAACTAACGTGAAGCACTGAAACGTGCAAAAGGAAGTTTCATGCTCTCCATTTTTGGACTGTGATATGTTATATAACAGAAAAAACATAACTATCATGTTATGTGTGTTTCTGTTACCACATATATAAATGTTTGGACCCTTTAAAAGAGTCCAGAGTACATCATGCTTCTAAAATATAAAATGGTTTATTGGCAGTGGTACACAACAAAGATGCCTAAGGTACAGTTATGTTTGACAAGTCTGTATTTTAATAACCGCAGTGAAGAAATGTAGACGTTATGGGTAACTTGCAGGTCTTCTGCCTTTGACTCAGAGTGTTACCAGTTTCATTTGTTTCCACAGTGTCTTTATGGCTGAGTCGTCACTCTGAATCACTGTGGACGTCTTCCTCTGCATCCTGAACGATCGGCATTTGATCTCCCCAATCGCTGCTTCGAGCGCAGCGGTACACATCTCTGATTAAAACGACATTGAAATATAACATCATTAACAGGCAAATTGAAAAAAAGTCAGTGAAGATAAAAAAAAAAAAAAATAGAAATATTCAGCAGGTATAAAGGTGATCTCCTGTTATGAGATACCAAATGTTTACATTGAATGTCTGCTCCATTTGATCTAGTTTTGACACATTTAGATTTAAAACATTCCCTTTTGATGAAACTTCTAGTTAGAGCTGGATCCAGTGACCCTGAAGTATCCCTTAGTTATGCTGCTATAGGCTCAGACTGCTGGGGCAATTCCCAACACACTGAGCACTTCTTTCACACTTCTCTCTCCCACATTGTGTGTTTTGTCCTCGTCTCTCTATGCTCTCCTTTTTGCTTTTCTAAACTTAACATTTGAATAAAATTACTCAACGTATTCTGAATTTGTATAATGCAGATTTTTTTTTTTTTTTTTACCTGCTGTGTTTTCGCGCCGTCACCACCATGTGTTGTAGCTGTCCATCCGGGCAGCACGCGTGACAGTGGACGTGCCTCGTTCTGCGCAGCACCGGTGCGATCAGCCTGGCCCACTCCACACCCTTTGTGTCTGCCTCTGCTGCTTCTGTCCGCCTCAAAATTAAGTAGCTGAACTTCTCAATCTGACGGTCATTGTGCTGAAGGGGAAAAAGGGTTTACATGGAATTCATTCAGCCTTTAGCTGTACATACATGTTAGTTTTGTTTCTGTTTTGCAAATATCCATCCATCCATCCGAGTTTGGGTCATGGAGGCAGCAGTCTAAGCAGAGAATTCAGAGCCCTCCCTCTCCCCGGCAACCTCCTCCAGCTCATCCGAGGGGATGGGAAGGCGTCTCAAATCAGCTGAGAGACATAATCTCTCCAGCTTGTTCTGGATTTGCTCCAGTAGGGTGTAATTAAAACACCTCACCTAGGAGGTGTCCTGGAACTATCCTAGTCAGATGCCCAAACCACCTCAACTGGCTCCTTTCAATGTGGAGTAGCAGCAGCTCTACTCTGATGCCCTCCTAAGACCAAGCTTTTCACCAAAGTTTCAAGTGTCAGTATATATACAAACAGTCTCTATGGGCCATTAGCTCAGGCTTCAGACTTCTCTCAATATTCAGTCTAGGATAGTTTTTTCAACTCTTGGCAGAGTCAAGTGTCATTGAGAGCTGGCATTGGTAAGATGGTCGTCTCAGATGTACAAGCTCAACTTGCCAGCTCTTCAAACCTTGTTTTTCTTAGCTGGCTTAAAAGGAGGATGGCCCTAAATGGAGAGGAGCTAAAACAGACAGTTTTAGAGTCTTACCCCAGGCAGAGACAGAGGTTGGTACTGCTGATGGAAGTTGCAGGGTGTGACGGGCTCACGAGCCAGTTTGGGACACACCAGTTCATGAGAACACTAAATTTAAAAAAAAATAATAATAAAGAGATGTTGCAATAAGACCAAGACACTTGACTCAAAGTATGGTTTTAATTAAATGTGCTGGGAGTTAAACGTACCGGAGCAAACACTGAAGCTGGCCTGAAGTCGTAAACAGTATTCTCTTGTTTCTGGAGTCAGAGAACCCACAGTTTAGTTTGATTAACAGCACTTAGTGTGAACCGCCATCTTATCTGGTATATCTAAATACCTTCAATAAAGTATCTCTGGCTTCCATGAGTATCTGATGGCCCTCTTTGGTCCCATTTTCCACCAGTACCTAGAACATAAAATTAAAAAACTTTTTTTGTTTTGTTTTGTTTTGTAAGTCCAGAGGACCACAGAAGATTGGAAGCTCAACCTCATGTGTAAGTTTTATTTTTGTTTCAACTGACCAGATATGAGCTTGTCTTTCTCCACAGAGTGAACACTGCCTCCTCTCTGTCTTTCACATTCGGCAGCTCTGAGAGGGTAAAAGCTGCAGTGACCAAGTCAAACTGCACCTGAGAGGAGAAACGGGACAGTCGGGATTTATAGCTGTTCAGATTATCTGCAACATTCATGACATCAAAACAAAAACATCATTTTTTTGTGTTTGTGTTCTTTTCTACCACAGAGGCTAAAATATGTGTAAACCATAACAAGATTTTCAGTCAACTGGACCTTGACCTCAAGGAGATTCAAACTCATCTGAGACTGTTAGTAGAAGCACCTATGACATCAATTAGAAAATCCTACATTGCCTCATTCTTGAGTTATCACGTTCACACCACCCACTGCTTGCCCACCCGGTTAGCTGCCTGCCTGCCCGCCCAGCGGGGTGACAAGAACACCCCATCACCCTTTCAGGCTGAGTGGTAAAAACTGAGGGGGTCTTACCTTAGGAGAGACGGGGAGAAACTGTCTGAAATACACCTGTTTAATGCAAGGTTCAGCTCTTTCATCATCACCTGCCCAATTAAAGCAAAAATACAATCCAGTCAGTTCTTCTTAATGACTGTATTTGATATAAATGAACAAAAATAAATCATCTACCTTTGAGAAGTCGTTCTGCCAAAACGTTCATTGGCCCTGAGCTGTCCACACACACCATTTCCTTCAAAGAATCACCCCAGCATGAGCGGGATGCCCTGTGTGAGGAAAAGGACACATTAACTTAGTTTTAACAATTTAGGCAAAACTATTTACATGTTGTACCAGTTTTGTACACTAACCAGACAACTGTTCCTAACCCAGAACCAAAATCCAGGAGAGAGTGAGGAGCAAAGGTTGGATCCCTCTTCTTTATCTGAAATGATGGGAAAACATCTCTCAGATTTAAGGGACTGTTTGAAGGAAGCCCGCCGTATCAACACGTAAGCTGACCTATGATCACATCCTCAGCACTTTGTTACCTCGTTTAGAGCTCTCCTCACTGCAGCGTAGCCTCCAGCAAGTCGAGCCGCCATGTAGACCACGCCCAGCTCTTCATCATACCTGAAACAAAGCGAGGAGGCATGTCCATCTAATGCGCATCAAACCTAGGATTCAAAAATATAACTGCAGGACGGAGCTCACAGTTCACTGGGTTTGTCTACAGGCTGATCTGTTAATATTACATTTTTACAGACTGAGAAAGCATTTTAAGTCTATAAAATGTGTAAAATTTTCAGTATTTGTCATAAATCACAGTTTTAGCTTCTCCCACGCTGGGCAAAGGAGACTTTTTCTCCTTCAGATATAACTGTGGCTTTCAGAACAGACTGAAAAGTGAAAACTGACAGATTCATCGATAATACTGTAGTTAAATAGATGATGTTACTTCATGGGAGTCCAGTGATACATCGTTCTTCGGAGCTCTGAGAAAACTTTCTTCCTGATGCGGTCTTCCAGTGCCTGCTCGTCTATATCTGCAGAATAAACACATATTTATTTTCTCCAGCTGCTGCATCAGATAATCTTGTTGCATGTGTATTATCACTTTTTTTGTTATTTCTACATTTGTCACCCACCTCCTCTCTTCTGCATGGCTTTCTCCCACAGTTCTTTCTCCAGGCTCACAGCTTTCCGCCTCAGTGTTAAATCCTCAACCGCTCGTTTCCTGCTCCACAGGAAGTTTGTGAGTTTGCGAGTGCGCTCGGGGAGCTGAGTCACCTGAGCTCCTACAGATGCAGAAATGGAAGAGTGGCAAAGGGTTTCAACCAGTGAAGCTGGTCAGAAAGATTTGTTATATTTATTGATACACCAATACTAAGCTTACCGTGAATGATTGACTGTGCAGCCATCTGTAGTTCCTCAGGTAGTCGTAGAGTTTTCAGGTTGGTCACACCTGGGTGCTTCCTGTGTGGTTCACCCTTCAGGAAATCTACCTGTGGCTGTGGGTGTGCAGTGGCACTCAATCCCTGAAATAATAAGTCCAAATGATGCAGTTTTAATGATCTTTGAATTAAACTGAAATAGGTTTAGATGAAGAAAATAACTGGGAATGCAATTAGAACCTGATTTTAGTAAAAGAAACCAAAATCTGTATTTCAGCTACTTGATATATTGTTATAGACTTGCTGGCCACTACATTAGGCACAGGTACAATTTAACTGCTTGTTAACGCAAATATCAGACAATCACGCGGCAGCAACTCAATGCATTTAAGCATGTAGACATGGACAAGATGACCTGCTGAACACACTTTGGGCCCCTTAAACCAACTGAGCACCATGCTTCCAGCAGGATAACACTCCGTATCAAAGAGTTACTTGAACATAACAATTAGTTCACTGGCCTCCACAGTCACCAGATGTCAATCCAACAGAGCACCTTTGGGATGTGGTGAAAAGGGAGGTTCCAATCATGGATGTGCAGTCGACAAAACTGTGTCATGCTGTCATGTCAATATGGACCAAAATCTCTGGGGAATATTTCCAGCTAATTGTCGAATCTGTGCAATAAATAATGAAGGCAGCTCTGAATGCCAAGGGGGTCCAACCAGGTACTAAGGAAGGTGTATTTCTGATTTCTTCAATAAACCTGTCAGCTGCCTTACTGTCCACAGTTACGGCATTAGAATGTAAATGTAGCATAGAGATTTTATTCTGAGCTCATAATAAACCCAGAAAACCAGAGTTCCCTTCATTTCAGAGTGAGAAAACAGTGCCTTGGTGTTAAGAGTACAATGCTCTTAACACCAAGAAAACATGTAAAGGTACTGACTGGAAATATTTAATTTTCTGTAACGTATGTGTCTGACCTCTGTGGTTACAATTCTGCGTTCAGTGATACTAACAATCAGAACTCACCCGGCACATCAGCTTCCCCACAGCTGTTCTCTGACAGAGAACACAGGCGCCAAATCTTCGCGATGCCATATTTTCTGCATCCACGAGTGTTTAAATGGCTTAATTAGCCATTCTCAAGTGTCCTAAGAATGCACGTTAGGAGCTTACCAATCCTTCAACAAAATAACTCCGACCACTCGCTAAGGCGGAACACTTTAGTCCTAAATTTATGTTCCCACTTCAGGAGAACAGGAGTGTTCACTCCACCTACTGTCCAACATCTCCGACATCACCTCTGGACCACAGGCAGCACAGACAAATTTGGGCCTAAATTAAATAAAGATACATCTAAACGTATTATAAACTTTGAAGTACATTTAATCTAAAAACCGTCGTCATGCTAACTGTCTTCGCGCTCAGAAATTGATTGCCTTTGTTTTTTTGTTTTGTTTTTTTACGGCGGAGGGATTCATCTCCACACTAAACGATCATTGGCGGTACAGCGCCTAGTCAGGAAACAGCAGTGCAGTGGGGAAAAGTTTCCCGCCGTGTTTTATTGTTTTTTCCGTGGTCCCCCTTCTACAGCAGCCAGATAATTAATAATAATTTTAGCATTTTTAATAAGCCACAATGAGGCGAGCGAGAAGTTCGAGAAATAAAAGTGAGAGAGCACCAGAAAATGGAGAAACCCAGTCCAACACAGGTTGGTCCTTGTTTTTAGCCGGTTAGTGTAGCAGGGTAACTACGCCATTGGACTGTGGACATGTTTGGGCAGGAGACACAGGAAGACCAATATTATGAAGCTTTATTTGTAGTTCAAATACTGATACTGCTCATGTTAAAAAAATTGCTTCTGAAATTTCAGGCAAAATAAGTTCCTAAGTGAAGTGGTAAAAACGAGCATTAAGTAAAACCTATGTTAGGGGACATTTATTATATACCAACAGTGAAGGGCCTGGTATATATACTGTTAAAACGGTGGGTGATCATATTAAATGTGGCCAAAGTTAATATGATGATGGCAGTGTATGTACAAGTATTCAGGCTTTGCAGCTTTAAAAACTGTTTTTTGTCAGTCGCAGTGGTTTTGCTAAATATGGTCATGCTGCTGTGCAAACCTTCTGTTTGCCTGGAGCAGCCAAGCAGAAAAAAGCTGGATTAAAGGGAGCCTGCCCTGAAACGGAGGGGAGACAAAACAGCTTGTTTTGAGGCAGCTGTTGAGCTGAGAGGCTGCACCAAGGCCCAGTTTACAATAAATCATGCAAAACTGCTCTAGTAGAGTCTTAGATTAAAAATACCACGTTGGAGCACATTGATATACGTTTAAGACTAATACTGAGCTTTTACTGCCTTTATTTTTGTGATGTTAAAGTTAACCTAAAATGTTTGACAGCTATCTGCATATTGCAGCAAAGTGTCAAAAGAAGCATGTATTGGTTTTATTTTTCTCTCCACTATTTTCTTCTTATTGAACAGGTTATCCAGTACTTCAGAAAGCTTAATTTTCTTTACCAGAAGCATTAATGCTTGTAAACTAATGTGAATTGTGCACTTATTTATTTATTGTGTTTTATTTATTTATTTTTACCTATTACTAGAATGTTGAAGAACAGGAACACTCTGGAAGAGTTACATTATTTTCCATTATTTTGTTTAATCTATCAAATTAAAGATAATAATAAATTGCAGGAATCCAGGAGTAATAACTTACAACTGTCCCTTCTTTTCCCTGTGTCTTTGTGACCAGTGTGGCAGTGGATGGGAGATAAAGGACAGTGGGAACCATACCCTTCGTCAGCCTGCGCCGTCTTGGACTCGGCTGTCTCTTCGGGGAAAACATCTGTCGCTCTGACTCTGGGCTCAGGCACGGCCTATGAAGTTGATCTGAAGAAGATGGTTCAGATCAATCCTGTCACAAAGTACAAAAGGAAAATTCGCTTGCAGATTGTAAAAGCAGGTGTGTGGATTATGTATTAAACCATATATGTCTGTTATAGTAGCCCACAGTATCAGTTTGTTTTAGATTTTTGTCATTTATTTTCTGCCATCCTCCCTGCTCTGACTTTTTAATCAGTTTGTTTTTGTTGGCATTTGATTTGCTGTGTGTTCTGTTTTTTTTGTTAGCAAATCCTACTTTTAAAATTGTGCTTTTTTCCCCCTTGACTATAGTTTTGTTATTTTCTGAAAAAATGTAGAAATGGTATTCAAAGCGTAATATCATGAAATTTATATGGTTTGATTCACTTTAAATTTAATTACAAAATCAAAATTCCTGGATGTATTTAAAGTCGTTCCTCTTTTCTTCTTTTTTGTTAAGAAAGTCCAAATGAAACTGGTGACGTGGCTGCTCATAATGGGACACCAGCTGAAGTTAAAGGGGAAGAGGAGGAGACAGAAGAGAAACCTGCAGCCAAGAGGAGGAGAGGACAAAGCAAGAGTCAGTCTGAAAAAATGCCAAAAAAAGCCAAAGAAGAAGTAAAAAGTGAAGGTGGGTCCAATTTCTCTATACGCGACCATTACAGACAAGAGTTTACAACCATGGAAATATTGGTAGTTATTAAACAACAGTAACTTTTTTTTGCTGGTTTAAAGCTCAGGTGAACATGTCATTGTATCTAAACTGCAGATGTTACTTCACCTCTCTGCATGTGTGTGTGTGTCTGTGTGTGTGTGTGTGTGTGTGTGTGTGTGTGTGTGTGTGTGTGTGTGTGTGTGTGTGTGTGT
>JAVDPK010002705.1:65347-106167 GCA_034780415.1 Cichlasoma orientale | reverse complement strand
GTGTGTGTGTGTGTGTGTGTGTGTGTGTGTGTGTGTGTGTGTGTGTGTGTGTGTGTGTGTGTGTGTGTGTGAGATTGCTCAAAAACTTATGGACCTAACTGTGTATTGTATTTCTCACCATTGAAAACAACAGAGCTCCCAGGCATCCATAGATCACTTCGGCGATGTACGTGTAGTAGAAGGAGCAAAATATTGCAAACAAGGCGACGTCCACAACCACAACCAACAAAATACTGTTGCAAACAGTGAAATCAAAACGATCCTGCAAATAACATTAAGACATCGATAAGCTATTATATGTATATTTCAGTAGTCTTATGCAGTTTTTTTTCTTCTGTGGTGCACAGTAGTCACATAACAACCTCCTTCTAATATGGCTGCCAGCATATTAAATGAGCATGTGAAAAATTATTATTTTGAATCTTGATATCTGCATTGGCCTTAAAAATCCCACATTGGTCGGCCTCTAATAAAGTGGTGCCTGGTGGTCTCACCTGCACTGAATAAGCCATGATTGTGACAGAAATGGCCAGCGTTACTCCCATAGTGATGATCACAGCAGCGGTGTTGTGATAGGAGGCCATGGTCCCCATCATGAATGAAAAGCTCAGCGTGATAACAAACTGGAGGCAGAAAATTAAGTGCATTAAACATAAGATACATAAGATGTGAAAAACATTTCCCCCCTCATTGGTATGCTGTGATCCACAGCACTTGCTTCATTTAACTTTCATCAAACCAGTTGGGTCATGTTGTAAATTAAAAAAAAAAAAAAGACTGCAATGATTTGCAAATCATTTAAATCCTATATACTATATGTTTTTTGTTGTTTTGTGATGCAAACAAGCTTCCATATTGAGGCCCTGTGACCGCCACAGCGTTGGCCTCGTGGGCCTTTTCCTTCTGGGCTGTGCTTTTCTAGTTTGTTACATCTGCCAATCTCTTCCAGGGAATCGCTGGGTGGAGGTGCCCTAGATAAGAATGCAGCACACCTGAACAGGTTGGATTAAAGCTTTCTATTTCATGTGCACACTCACTCATAAACCTACCGTGCACTCAGACATTGCATTCATATTGACTTGCTGAGAATCAGTAAAGTTTCTATATTTCATTAAAACATTAATCATCATCCTAAGACTATGTGTGGCCTCCCTTCTTTGAGCCGTGCATTAAAAACAGACCTGATTCTTTAGTGGAAATCACTTCATGGATTCTGAACAATCAGTTTAACACGAGTGCACAGTTCAAATGCATAACTGCACAATAACTTACACATATGTAAAGACCCCATTAATGCTGAGGAATAGATGCAGGTTTTGGAACTTCATGTGATACCATCCAGACATCATCTTTCTCAGGGGCGACCTTGCTTGTACCAGCAAATCAACACCAAACCACCTTATACCTGTATTCCAACAGCATGACTGAGTAGAAGAAGAGACTGGGTGCCACACTGACCTGCCTGCATTCCAGACCAGAGCTATTGAAAGCATGTGGTGCATTCTGAAATTAAAAACTATGCTAAAGGAGGCCCTGAACTGATGCTTAAATCCTACCAAGTCACTGCATTCTGTTTTAATTTAGATTTTAATTTTTTAAAATTTTTTGGAGGGGGGTAGTTACTTCTACTCACATTCAGGTGGAGAAGTGAGCTTGCGCTTTGCTCTGCAGTACATGCAGTATTTAACAACAACAGGAAGAGCCTGTCCTAAATTAACATGCCAACCAAACCTCAACGCACTCAGTGAATCTGCTGCCCGTTAGAGGTTTTGTTTTGGAAAATGTGAAAGCAAACTGACTTTTCGAAAGTCGTCTAGAGCTTTGTGTGCTCAGTTGGAGCAGAAAAGTGCTACATACAGTACCAGTCCAAACTCTTGACTGGTACTGTAAATGCCAGTACATTTACCATCTGACTGTCTGCAGAAATCTAACTGATGACCACAAGTCATTATTGTTGTTATTCTGACCTTTGTACCCTTCCTCTTTCTGCCGAGCACTTAAATCTTGTGCTTTAACTTCTAGTTTCTCATTGTGCGGTTCTTTCACAAGCTGAGGTGCCACGCCAACTGCATGACCAAAATATTTCACTTCTCTTCTCGACTGGGCGATGTGCAATATTTCATATCCATTTAGTACATGCTTTTTTATTTGCAACCCACCAGTGCAATGATGTTCCAGGGATGTTGGCGACTGAAGGACTTGCAGCAGTTTAGGACGATGGCGACCACGGCGAAGACAATGAAGGAGCTGAGATAGGCCCACAGGTGTGACTGCACTTCCTCTTTGACCACGCTGGAGAAGGTGAACACGCACACCACGATGAAGGTGAACAGCAGCTGGATTGTCACAATGCCAAACACCTGTGCAGGAAAAGAGGAAAGTCAGCATTTTTAAAACAGGATGTTTCTAATTTTAGAGAGATTGGCCAAATGCAAGAAAGCAGTCCTACATATTTGTTTAATATGTGCATTAATCCTGGTCAGTCACCTTCTGCCAATTTAGAATCACCAATTAACATAAATATGCACGTCTCTCTGCTGTGGGAAAAAAGCCAGAGTACTCAGAGAGGACCCACCCAGGCAAAGGGAGAACGTGCAAACTCCACACAGAAAGACCTCCACTGGATTCAAACCCAGGAGCGTCCTGCTGTGAGGCAACAATGCTTTCATGCTGTCCTGTATGTGGACCCATGAAAATGAGTTTAACATCCTGGTTTTCTAAAATCTACTTAATTGTCTTCCGGAAGAAAGTGAGGGAAAACAGCCTCCTTAATCTTCAGCATACCAGCCACAAAATACCCCTGCCCCCACCAGCTGTAACATCTGAACACCATGTGCTACAATCAGCAGTTCATAAAATCAAATTAATAGCAGAGCATTGCTGTTAAAACAGCTCCCTAAAAGTAAACAATGTTTGAAACACCCAACTTCTTCCACTCCAACGTGGCTGCTGTGTAAATGCAGGGCTGACCGAAACATCTGGCCACTGTGTTGATGTTGTTTATTATTAATAAATTTTCTTTCCAATTGATTCAGTTTCAGTTATTTTCCAGATTGGGTCTTCTCATTTCAGTTTAGTTTTTATTTTCTAAAATGCTTTATTTTTTTAATTAGCTTCAGTGTTATTTTTAGCTTTATGTTTTTTAATAACATGCCATTTGTCAGGGGCGGATTTAGGAAATAGTTATCACAATGCTAATATTACATGACTTACATTTACGTAGCACGTCCCAATTGAAATAAGCCCCAAAGCTTTTTGTTGTGCTTGTTGTGGAGACAAGTTTGATAACATTGTGACATAAAAAAAAAAAGTAATTTCTTCTGTGTTTTAATTAAAAAAAAATTTTCTACACCTAGATATAGTTTTAAGTTTCATTCAGTAATTTCACACCAAATACTGTTTGCATCTAAAAGCAAACTAATCTCAAAAAGATTTTCAACATTCATTACTTATTCTTGAAGTCATCAACCAATATGTAGTGTACAAATGTAGCGTACAAACCTTTCTAACAAACCCTTTCCTCACTGTCTGATCATCAAAGGAAGACGAGGAGATCATCGGAGTCGTGTCCGATGATATTGCTGGGTTTATGTCAGAGAACGACTCGTACTGATGGGTGAAAGTTGCCTCAGTTTTGGATGGGCTGTACATTGGTGGGGCTCCAGAGTAGGGTGGAGGCTCCTCTCCTTGATAGGAATACGTGGGGGCATCAAAGCCGGGAGCATGCTGTGTTCCTTTGAAAGCCGACATTCTGGTAAAAACTGAAGGTCGATGAAAAAGATGAATCGAATATAAAAGTGAACCTTTGAGAAAACAGCAGGTGTGGGACATGTAGCAACACAAGTGTAAAGTACTTGGTTTACATAATTACAATAAAAACATGATGAAGTCATTAAAATGGGTAGAAATCGCTACTAAAAAAATGCATTTGGTCTGAGATAGTTGTGGTAGTTCAGAATAAGGACAGAAGTGTCATGCACAGCATTGCTTCCATCAAATGCAGATTTTTAAAAAACAACCAGGCTTCCTGCTGAGCAGTTGCCCAAGAATGGAGACACTGAGAAGTCAAACGTGACCTGTGGTCTCTCTTGGTTTGCGTTCAGCTTTCACTGTGGGAAAGCCAGACTTGCGTCAGCTGATCTAGGTTAAAAGATTTATGATGCCCAGTAAAACTGAATTTCTTTTAAACTGTTTTTTTTTTTTTTTTTTAGCGTTTGGAAACACTGCAGCGAAATGTATCGCTGCGTTCACACTGTAAAATCAGATATGCTGCCTTTACTTAAAAAATAAAACACATTTTTTGCCTCAAATAATGAGGAGAAGTCACATGAACTTCATATAAGCTACTTAATTTAATGTTAATGCACATTACAAAACTTTAGTTTAGCTAAGTTTGTTATAAATAAACTGTCACTGTGAATGTGCTTTTTTTTTAGAAAGCTAAGAGTACTGGTACACAATATTTAGATTAAGTTTTGAGGGACAGACAGCTCAGTTTTTTCTGCATGTTTCTGAGCCATTCATTGGTCAGTTACACTGCTTTTCTTAACATTTGAATAGTAAATCATGCTGGCCTGTTAAACCTTTACTCTGTTTTTTGTTGCACAACACTGGAAATCATATTAGATCATAGTCACAAGTCGAAACACAGCAAAAATGAAATCCTGATCACAACACCAGTAAATTAAGCGTTTGAAGTTAAAATGAACAGATCCGTGGGTGTTTGTGCGTGAAAAGTGCTGAAATGTACCTTCATTTGATTAGATTTGATTAAATGACTAATTTAATTAAGTGAAAAAAGTACAAAATAATTAAACTACAAAACTTGTACGAATCAAGCCCAATGTTCCAGTTTAAATTAAATGAGGACATCATTTGTACTTACAGTGTTACAACACCAAACAAAAAGTCTCTTTTACAGTAGGAGAACCACTGGTGTCGAGTACGCAGGACCTACTGTGGTTTAGGTCAGTAATATAAATATAAATATAATAAAGTTAATGCTCTTCCTACCTCTTTTGCTGGATAATTCCCGTGTCCAAGAACAGTAATAATCGCACAGTACTTCATGTGATGTAGGCTACAAAATAAGCCTTTACTGGTTGGCGATGGGTGTTGAATGAGTGTTGATGGAACGCAGAGTTTCACTTCCTACTAGTTTACAGTGGCGAAACCGTCTGTTGGCTCACAGTGTTTAAAACTCCTTGGTTTCTTAACAGATCAAAGTGTCCAGGGACATCCCAGGATCCTCCTCGGTCTGACCTTCCAGAGCTGAGTTCAATGAAAATATTCATCTTTAATTGCACTGCAGTACTCACAGTTTGCACTGTGGTTCCTACGGTTTTTTTTTTTAGTTCACTTCAGTTGATCTCTGTTTAAGTCACTGTCATTCATCCCACCTTCCTCTACTGTTTTCTTTTGAGTTTTACTTTTTCACTGTCTCATTGTCTTGATTGTGTTGTAGGGTGTGTATCATTCTCTGTGTGCTTGCTCTCTATGTGGATTTGGGTTTTGGCCCTGTTTTGGATTTGTTTCGAGAACTCTGCTTACAGCCTGAATAAAAGTTTACCGTTTGTTGCCGTCATCCTGCATTTGCATCTTTCTCCTCGTGATCTGCGCAAACTGCACTTTTTGACATTCATGGCCGGGCTTCTCCTTCCACAGCAGATCTGCTGAGACTCTGCTGAGACGGCAGTCGGCTTCTCTAATCATCTGATCAGGGCTTTTTGACTGTTGTGCTCTCATTTTAAATCCAGGGGCAACCACGCTTTTGAGCTTGTATTTATTGGAGTATTTTAATTGGAATTAGTTTTTATTTTACTAGTTGATTTTTTTTTTTTTAGGAGACCTTAAGTTTCCTAAGAAGGTTCAGGTACATTTTCAGGTTTTGTTTGGATCACTGCCTCTTTTCAGTTTCAGTTTTGTAATGTTTGCGCAATACCCACAGTGTGCTGATTTATGGGAGTCCATTATGTCCTCCATGGATGCCACGTTTCCTGTGACACTAGCTGTCACACACACACCCTAAAAAATTCCACCCCCACACTTTAAAGTTACTTTTCTTTTCTTCGGGTCCACGTCTGCACAGAAGTTCACACTGAGAGTTCAGTGTTGACGTCAAACAACAGAAGAGGAAATGGCCGAGGGGCATCATGTGGTAGAGCTGAAAGCTTCAGTGTACAGATACTGAGGGGATGTTGTGGTTTTATCTATTAAAAAAAAAAAAAAAAGCTTAAGAACAAAGCATGCATTTAAATGCAGCAGTAATGTGTTGTGTCCTTCCTGATTTTTATATTCAATTCAGAAGAAAGTATAACTTCTAGTCTTGTTACTTGGACACTTATTTTGATGCATTATCTCAGTTAACAGCGATGCCAGTGGTCACAGGAGATAAAACTGCATTCATACCTGTGATGCCTCTGCTATCATCTTAGCTGCTGCTGAATTCTCTCATAGATTACAATTCGGGACTGTTCGAGTGCCATGTCTCTCTCTGGTAATGTCTCTGACCTGAACACAGCGTGCTCTGCTTTATGAAAGCTCCCTCATTGTCCTGTCTGGCTCTCTCATCCAGGCTTAACAGCGTACATTTTTTGTAAGAATTATCAGTAATGTAATGTAACAAGTCAGCATGTGAGTAATGTCAGGCTTGTATGGATGTGTGTCAGTGCATAAGAAATTTCAGCTTCCGTTGCCTTTGAGCTTGGCTGTAGCTTTAGAAAGAGGAACGACTGTACCTTTCAGGACCTGAAATGTAAGTTGATTCAAACTAATTCTGAGTAAATTGTCCAATTATTGACTTCTGTGTTTTGCCATAATTATTATGAATCTATTACAAAGTAGTCAAGTAACTGTGGCATCTTTAAATGTCTAAAAGAAATTCTAATATAATCACCTAAACTCACTGATTCACTTTAGAAGAAACCAAAAGCAGCAAATTCCTAATAGTGGGGAAAAATTTGGCATTTTTGCATGAAAAATGACAAATACCAGAAAATATAAATACTATCTGAATAATACTTTATTTATTTACATTGATTTTCTTTTAAAAGTTAAATCCATCTTCGTATTCCATCTTTATGTCGTTTAAAATGGTTAACTTATTTAGAATTAAACCAAAGTCATCCTCTGATTAAACGCTAAACACATTTCTTTCTTTGATTATGCTACAGCTAACATTTCTAATGCAGGTTTTATTAGAGCATTGGAAGTTTTGACCATGAAATACTTAATTTCCCATATTCTGGTCAGTTTTATACACCTAACCTTCTAAGATTTATTCTACTGCAACATAATAAAATTCATCTGATCCTTACCAGGCTCTAAAATTATGTAAATCACACTTCAGATGAACAACAACAAATGTTACATGTCATTATTTTTTATTAAAGAAAAACTAAGCAGAAGTGTGTGAACAGCTAAGCGCATCCCGTGATTCAGCAGCTTGGAGAACCACCTTTAGCAGCTATAACGTGAAGTAATGGTTTTCTGTATGACTGTATCAGACTCTCACAACGTTGCTTCGGTTCATTGAGGTTTTTGGCCATCTGTTTATGCACGACAGCATTCCAATTCTGTTGAGGTCTGGGCTCTGACTGGGCAATTGCAACACCTTGATTTTCCTTTTTCAGCTGTTCCGTTTGTGATTTTGCTGCTGTGCTTAAAATCTGTTGCTGTGCTTAAAATCTGTTGCATGACCCAGTTTCCAAAGGACATCGTTGCAGAAGTCTTGTGGTTTGTTCAGATACATCTTTGCAAACCTAAGCCATGCTGTCATGTTTTTAGAGAACCTGTCTCTAGGCTTGTTCAGTCCTTTTCTAAATGCACTGTCACGAACTTTAACATTTCGTTTCTGAGTTTCTCAGAGCATTGCATGGTCTGACCTCGGGGTTAGGTTCTTGCCGGGACGTCCACTCCTGAGAGGAATGGCAGATGTAGTGGATGTTCTCCCACTTGTGAATAGTCTCTCACTGTAGAATGATGGACTTCAAATGCTTTTGGAAATTGCTTTATAACCCCTCCCAGTTTGATTGACAGCAACAATTGCTTCTCTAAGATCAATACCGAGATCCTGATGTGTGAAACCTTAGAACTGAAAGAGGTTGGACTACCTGACATGATTGTATACTGAAATAATGAGGCTCTGGTATTCTTCATTGGATTTTTAAAAAAAAAAAAAAAAAAAATTTCCTAATGTAGTATTATTCCTGCTGGCTCAGAACACAAACACAATTTCCTCGTTTCCTCTTTTGGAACCAGCAGTTTGTCTGGTTCCCCTCATGACAGTTGGAACAATAAAGAGATGTTCTGTAAATTTTTTATGTATTTTGTTTGGAGTGGTAACCTGCTTAAAACATGCAAGCGTCACATCAAAGATGTCATTTATGAATCCCTTTGAGTAGCTCAGATGTGTTTCAGCAACATTTTTGCTCTTGTTGAAAATTTTCTGCACATTAAAGGCACCACTGTTGCCTCTAAAAACAAGAACTGCCAACACTGACTTAAGATTAGTTAGCAAACAACTTCTTCTTCACTGAATACTTTAAAGTAATTCATCGGAATCTGTCATGCATCCCTCCTGAAGTCTACACATATGCTTTATAAGCACAAACAAGAAGAAACACTTTGACACAAACAAAAACAAAAAACACAAAAAACAGACACGGACAAAACATCTGTCACACATATTTATTGTAAAAAATACATATAAAAACAATTTCTGAGACATACAAAAGATCGGAGATTAGAAACAGTATATTGAACAGACAAGGACCAAGCAATTTTCTTGAATTGTATTACATATTTACAATTTAATAAATAAAACAATTTGTTTGTTTTATACCAGAGTAAAGGCAGATTGTCCATATCTTGGGGATGCAGATACCACTGTGGTGACAGTTTGAACACATCGGTCTCTAATCATAGGGCAGCCCCTGTGATTCAAAAACCAAAGTCTTAGGAATATTTATACAAAATACCATCCTTGGTTGGAGAGGGGCTAGTTTACCGAGCGTTTAGCTAGCATTGGTAAAAATTGAGGTATTGCACCACACAGCTTAGAGGGGGTTAGGAAAGTAAATCAAGAGTAACGTGGCGGTTCTGGATTGTCTAATCTTGATCGACAACCCAGCCTCCACTAACACCTCTTTGAACACACACGCGCACACACCCACCCTCCCAACCAACCAAAGTATACAACATCATAACTTATCACCACGACAAATCTAACATCTAAATGATCGATGCACCTCGTCTTCTGCACTCCCCCCCCCCCAATAACACCCACCTAAACGCACAGACAGACTATTTTTGGCTTTATTTTTCTTTTCTCCAACACAGAAATGTGAGAAACATGCAGATGGCTGCGCTCTAGTGGCGGGACAAGTTGTAGCACCGCAGACTGCAGAACATCAGGGAACAGAAAAGAAACAGAGGCTGGGGTGAACAGACCTGTGCACCGGGCTCACCTCTTGGCCAACCTCTAAACCGCCCCACACCACTGCAGCGCTGAGAGTTAAACGCCTTTAGAGCAGGCAGCAAAAGCAATCATTTACAATTTTTTCTTTTTGTTCTTTCCACTAGAGTTTCCACTGGCCTGCATACAACCTGTATCAGACAGCATCTGTTGAGCAGCCTTACTGTTGGGCTTCCACCTCAGCCCAGCCCTATAAAAACACTACAAATACCTGCTTGCACAAGAACCCCTTCACCAGGCAAAGGCAATCAACACACACACAAAAAAGGCAAATGAAAGCCATTTAACACATTTAGCAATAATCATGAGCACTGTGATAATAGAAAAAAAAAAAAAAAAAAAAAAAGGCCGGGGAAGGGGGGTGGTTATGCAATAATTAACCATCAGCTGTCCATAGCCTCCAGTGTTGTGGAGAGAGGCAGATACCACATGGTGTAAACATGCTCTGAAAATGCATCCGTCCCTTTATCCCTCCTCGATCTGGCATTTGTGTAACCAGATGGCGAAACTGTTGCCTGGTCCAAAAAAAAAAAAAAAAGAGAAAAAAAATTCCGGACTACACCCCAGAGTGTTTTAAGAGTGAGGACAGAGGAGGCAGGGAGGTTGGATAGGGGGAGACAAAGACTCAAACAGCTTTCAAAGTAGAACTTGAACCATGTGAGCAGTCGTACTGCGTACCAAGTACGTTAAACATGATGGATGCCGAATGCAGTTAACCCGGTTGACAAAGCAGACTTCTGGGCAATTTACAGTAAACACACATACACGCGCACGCACGCACGCACGCACGCACGCACACACACTTGAATTTATAGTCATGCTGAGGACATATTCTGTCCCTGGTCATTATAAAGCGCACACGGGCACATACACACACACACAAAAACAATCTTATCCTGGACCTTATGCTGAAAAATAAAATAAGCCTGAGGGACAAAAGTGCACAATTGGTGCCAACAGCGGCGCTACTACTGCCCTATAAAATAACTAAAACCCTTCCTCAACACTCACCAAGTAGCAGCACATTAAACCCAGCGCTATCCAACCACCTACGAGCAACTGACCTACTGAAGATGACCTTTTTCCAAACAATAAGCCCCCAAGCATCCCCTGAAATGTTTACAGGTAACAGAGGAGGAAAAACACCTAATGACGGCGGCCCCCATTCACCAAATACAAGTCCTCAACCTCCAGCTCGGTCAAAATAAAGCAATGTTTATGTGGTAACAGTTCACGCTTTCAGTGTGAGGTTGGTTCATTCGGGGCGAGCCGAGGAAAGAAAACATTCATCTGATGTACGACATGGAACGATACTTGTTTTTGCTTCTTTTTTTTTTTGCAAAATACTTGATAAAATAAACAACCCCATTCAGAGGGAGAAAAAAATACACAGGAGAGGATCCAGAGTCACAAGACCATTTTTTTCTTTTCTTTTCTTGTGGGGTTTTTTTTTTTTTTTTTTAAATGTGTATCCACCCCACTCCCTCCCTCAGCCAGGTTTAAGTTCGTTCGGGGATGATTACATTTATACATTCCGCAGTTTAAAGCCAAGTCCACAGAATAAATGGGGAATGCCACCATTTCTGTTCCAACAGGGGTCTCGACCACAGATTTTTAACTGTTGGGAGGAGTTTGGCCTGAAATGGTCAAGTTCAAAGGGACCGATCCCAGCGGAGAGCATCAGGTGTCGCCATGTGTAGCTTCCTCTTAGGATCGCCTGTTCTCCGCTCAAATATTTGTAGTTTGTGTCCAAGAGTGACAGCGGGCTTTCTTTTGTTCAATTACACATTTTTATTGGGATTTTATTCGGATTCAGTGTAGGCTCCTGTGAGGACAGAAAAGACACGAAGAGAAAGGAAATTAATACAGGTTACAGGGATCGTGTTTAAATGCAGCAATGATGGGCAAAATGTGGAAATCTGTGTCACTTCTACACATATTTTTTAGTATGTTATCATCAATATGATGTGGCAAAAATCACATAAAATAGTGTATTCACAGGCAACAGTTTTTTGTAGTTCTAGTTCTAGCCTTGTGCTCTCGTGAATGTCAGAGCTAATATTGACATGAATGTAGATGCAATTTCTATGATTTTTAGTCACTGTGTGTTACTGTTACAAGTTTTTAAAGACCTGCAGCAATTAGTTAATAAATCAATAAAGGGACCCTCAGGAAATTCATCCACATACCAGACTGGCATTCTACACAAATTCCTGACATTTATCACACACAATAGCAAACCAAGAAAGCAATATCAGTCAATAATAGCATGAATTAATGGTCGCAGCTCTTTTGTCTTAGGGCATTTTCCCACATGAGCTGCAGCCCTGATCTAACCACACACTTCACAATTTCAACCAACATGCCAACAACAACGCATTTATTGATCAGAAAAGTGCAAGAAGTGTTTTTGCTTGTGCTCTCACTCTGCTATCATCTCACTTCCTCTTCCTGTTGCAACACAGTGTTGCTTGTCTGTAGTTTGATCTGTGTAGCTCGACCAATTACAAACATTTATATATTTCCTAGTGTAAACTATACGTGCTTTACCAGAGCACACATTCTGCTAATTAAATTCATATTATTCATGTGTCTTTGAGGATTTGCTAGCTCAGCTCTTAGCTGAATCTCCAGTCTCATAACAGGGAAGGGAGCAACAACGCAGTTTACCAGAAATGGGAGCAATGCAAAACAACCCCATCGAAGATTTAAAAAACAAACAAACAAACAGCATGAAAAGTACAGACAGTAGCTGCAATGGAAACTTTTCATTGTTTTTAAACACTTTCACTTTAGCTATTTGTATGTTATAACTTCACGCTTCTCCACAGCTTGCTGACAGACCAACAGCAGCACAAGCAAGACCACAGACATGTACACTGCCTCCATCAAAACCAGCTGCTCTCTACAGGTAGGTGGGCAGTTCGGATTGCCCGTACGCTACCACCGCTGAATCGTCATTTCACTGTTACTCTTCTTTGGAGGCACTACTGGCCACAACTCTAACGCCACTTATGTTTTATAGTGAGATCGCTGTGCCTAATGCTGAAGCTGCGTGTTTTGGTCATTCATCAGGTTTGTTCTGAACGTACCTGAGTCAGGTTGGTCACGGCGTGGAATAAATGTGACCCCATGAGTCAATCGAAGGGATGTTCAGGACAGCAAGGCTTCACCTTTGACCAGGAATCGATGCAGCTGCAGGGAGACAGAACACACTGAGAATGTGGCGACACCAAGACAATACACTCACTCATCAACTCATGTTAATGTGGGAGAAGCCTGACGGTCTGCTGTGGTTGTGGTGTCTGCCACAGGCCTAATCCGCTCGCTGGAAGTGTGAAACCTAAATAAAAGGTAAGCACTCCAGCTGGTGCCTCAACCTTACTTCAGGTGACCTCAATAGGTCACATGAGAGGGTGGGGCAAGGTCACAAAGTGGTTTCACCCAAAAACCCCTGGTGGTAATGACCCACGCCTTTTTTCACACCATGGCTCATGCAATATTGCACATGGTAATTATGGGGCAACGACCACCACCAAAGGGGACGACCAACCTAAATACCCGGGGCTCTCCACCTTTTGGTTTTAGAACTGAAGAAGCTTCTTGGTTAAGAAGTAAAAGTCTTCCAAAAATTAAAGAAGTCTTTTCACCTTTTTTTTTTTTCTTCCCCAAGCTCCTGAAACCACTATGACCTGGATGACTGAGAAGCTACAGACATATTCAGCTGTGAATCCTTCAAGGGCACACTGAATGCAAATGGAGCAGAGATAAGACACCCAGTGACCCGGGGCCTCCGTTGGCTGCTTGTCTTTGTGTTTTTGTTTTGGGTCGCAGAAGCCTATAAGGGTTTTTTTGTTTTGTTTTGTTTTTAAAGTTAATGGCCTATTTACTTTTAACTCCTGCCGTCACCTCCTAGTTACTATCCTGTTTTTCAGTTGGTAATGACTTGTTTTTAAAGGCTTTAAACCACTAATCGGCAACTGAGACAAAAAGTCAATACAATGAGCCTAGACAGAAAAAAAATAAGCTGCAGCCAAAGCAAAGCATTTACCAGCAGGAGATTTTAAGCTGTGCTGCCTTTCGCTCCTATATTTAGATAGTTAACAGAATGTTTTGGGTGTTGATAAAACAAAAGCAATATGAAGACATGTTGAGCTTTAGGAAATGTAATTAAATTATGAAAACATTTTCCAGATTAATCAGTAATTAAAAAAAATACTTGCTGCAGCCCTTTAACTGATTTAATTATCAAAAGTGAGAAATCGCTCAAATCATTGATTGAATTTCTTTATTCAGTGGGAATATACAGTGTTTCAGGGTCTGCTAGCAGTGTAGCTAAAGCAGAAAAACAATGTTATTGCAGATTGTCCTCATACACTTCAGGCCCAAATCCCAGTGTCACCTCCAAAAATTATCTTCACTGTCGTACTCAGCTTATATCTAAGGCTGCATGACCAAAATCAGAGACTGTTATGATGTGTAATCTAAAATTAATATCCAACACCAGTCAAACATTTGGACACACTCCCATTTGAAAGGGTGAGTGTGTCCAAATGCTACATTTTCTTTGCCCGTTATCATTGCAGGGGTTATGTTGCAAGTTGTGTAAAAATGGAAGTAATCATAATCTCACCACGTGAATCTACTTCCTCACAACTAATTATGTAACTTTTGATTACAAAAAAAATGTAAAAAAATAACAGCGGGCTGGACCTTCATGATAGACCTAATCTTGGAAAATCTATTGTACTGAGATTATAGGAAAAATCAGTGGCTTCTTGGAAGTTGGGGAGAAAAAAAAATCAAGTATTGAATGTTACAGTTTGTTTGAAAATGTTAGTGTGTTTGGTAATAAATTGGCTGAATCATGCAAAAGTACCAGTGGTCCTTTTACGTCATAGTAAAAAAACCCAAAAACAACTTTTGTTCACTCCTTGGAAGAAAGAAAAAAAAAAAAAAAAAAAGAAGTGTTGAACATTACAGCATGTTATAAAAATGTCCGTATGTTTTGTGTTAAATGTGCTGAAACACTTTTTACAACTTGATAGTAATTTATTTTTCCTGGAAATGTTAAAACACAAAACTCTGTGCTATCATCTGGCATTTGTGTCAGAGTGCTGAATTAAAATGCAATGATGATGCACAGTGTTTTCACAGTTGTAAAAGCTCTTATTGAAAAGTATTTAAGGAAACCTTCTGTTTGCTAGAGGCAGCTAAACAGAAGATAGCTTGCTTCAAACAGAGAATGAACCGAGAGGCTTCACCGAGAACCATAAATTTAAAAAATCATGCAAAGCTGCTCTAGCAGAGTCCAAGAATAAAATATAGGGCTGGAAATGAGCATAATAAGAGGCCCAAGTAATGTGAACTCATTTGCTTTAATCCATTTTATCTCATTTTCAAAATAACGATTCCTAATCGCATCACTTGAGCAAAGATTACAGAGTGAAGTTCGGAACATCCTATCTGTGAAATGGACAACCGATCTGTATTTATCTGAAAAGTGTAGTTCTATATATGGTATGCACTAGTACAGAACAAATTTTGCTTCTTCGTTTCATTTCCCAAGCGAGTTTACTTTTAATGTCACTTTCTGTCCCCTCTCTTTCCCGGTTTATCTGCCCTGTATTTTAACGTCACTCATACATACCTCTTGTGGTAGACGCAGAGGCAAGCCAGCCTGGCGATGGTCTCTCCCTGTACCAGATCCTCCAAACAGATGGAGCACTCTCCACTGTCTTTACTGAGCACATCCGCTGGAAATGCACACACACAAAAACAATAAATCAGGGTTTTGATTTGTTATTTCCTGGCCAAAAATGGGCCTCTGGAGGGTGACGATGCATGTAAGCATGACTGGTCTACATATAGTGAAGGCAGTGAGTCTGCAGTATGACACTTAAAATAAGCCTGTGCATTTTCCTCTAATTTATTTTATTTTGACAAACCAAAGTGCATTTTAGGCTTGACTAAATTGAAACTCACACATATTTTCATCAGAGACCCTGTCATTTCCCTTCCAGGAAGGCCAAAGCCACTTTGATGGACACCACAGTACTTTTTTTGTGCACGGAAAAACCCTAACAGTGTCACCAGCCTTTTAATAAACACAGCTGTAGGAGTATTTTAGTGACACAATACTTACTGTTGTAAGGTAGAGGAGGAGATGTGAGGCAACTCAACAGGTGATCCTCAATCCGACCCCCCGGGAAAGGCTTTGAGCAGAAAGGACAGCGGATATCTGCAGAGGGCAGAGACACAACAGAGCTGAGATTAACACAGTGTGTCACAGTGAGATATAAATGATGGATGATGCGCACTGAGCACAAGTGCTGTGTTTGGACATCTAGGTTACACAAGATGAAACCGCACACCGAAAAACAGACTGAAACACAGCCAGCAAACGATGCGTCCTCATGCCTGCGATAGTGAGAATGACGTTGCTTCAAGTGTGACTGACTTGAAATAGCTTTATTTTACTGTGCGCACGGCTCAAAACACTGACTCAGGCCTGAGGGATGGCCCCCTCCAGAGCCACTCATGGATAGGACAGGCAGGCAGAAACAGTGCCTTTCTGCCCTACATTTGCTTCCTCCATCTATGATCCGCTGCCAGCAGTGAGCAGGCATGTGCAGTTGTGACCCATTTCCCTACACTTGCTTGAGGGCTGGCCTGGGAAATCCACCACACTGTTATGTTTTGGCTCAAAATGTCACGTTTGCGTCACATTACCACCATCTCCGTGCATCTGATTATCTAATGCAGGCCCAGAGTATGCTTTTTTTTTTCCTCTCTCTTCTTCCTCTGCAGACTCATGTTGCCATTTTAATGCAGTTGAACTAAATGTTTTTAGACTTGCATGGTGCAGGCTTTACCACTGACAACCACTGTCAACAGGCCCTGTGAAATGAAAGGACTTGTATATCACCACTTCCAGTTTTACGACACAGCTCTGTTTCATACAATAGGTTCACTGATGATTTTAGGCAGCATGCAACAACGGGAAAAGAGATTATCTGTTCAAGAATGTAAATTCCTCCAGCATTTTCATTTCAGACTGGCTTGATTGAGCTCTTGTATTTTTCTCCAAGTCAGTGTTTTAATAAAAATCCACCCACTTGCACTTATCTGTACTATTATTTTCTCTGACTTCAGATGGATATCAGATGTCTAATGAAAGCATCCACGTTCAAAATCCACATTTTTTTCTCTTCCGAGGTATTGAGCAATCCTTTTCCCGACATCCTCAAGCTCCAACACATCCACGGATTTTATGTAACTTATGTGGAAAAATGCCTTGTGTGTAATCTTCCCTGGCATCTAAAAAAAACCCAGCCAAACCGCAATTACTGATGCAGACCAACCCACTTACTGGGACAGATGTTATACAGTACACAATAAAATCTAAACATTACATGCAAAAACAGTATCTATCAGGTGCTATTTAAATGTGTTAACTTACTGCCATGGCGATTGTTAACACGGTAAAGGCCGATCCAAGCCTCTGACACCGGCCTCTGGTGAGTGCCTCGAACTCGTGCGGATCTTGCGCCAACGCGGGTGGCAGAGTGCCGATTCCCGGGCAGCCGCTCGGAAAAAGTGCGGTGTGGTGTGCGGCCCGTCTCCTCAACCTGGTGGTGTTCTGCGTCGACGGGAGCCTCCGGGCTAATACTGCCGTCTTCCTCGGGTTTCCCCTCGCTGTTGTTGTCGTCCCCGGGTGACGCCTGGCCAATGCTAGACGGGATGCTGTGGTGGTCAGCGGGGCTGCCATCGGCGCTCGCTCCAAGCTGCCCCGGGTCTGAGTCGCTGCCCTCCTCCGATCGGCTTCGGTTTGCCTCAGTGTCATCGAAGCTCACTGAAAAGTCGACAACGAGGCTGGTGGGCCTGGTGCAACGAGGTCGCCGACAGGAATCCCGCTTTGTACCATCTTTCCCGAAAGCGGAGGAAACAGCGTCTTCCTGTAGGCGACTTGCTCTCGTCCCCATCTCTGGCAGGCTAATTGAACTGGCTAGCTGTGCAGCTTCCTCAAAGCGAACTACCACAGATCACGGGGACGGATTAACTTCGAAACGACCCGTTAGATGGTAAAATACTCGACTGTACGCTTTCAATAATACAACCTGCCTAGTAACGTGGCTCTGTGAAAGCAGTAGCTGTAATTTCTCCTCCGGCCTTAGTTCGTCCTTACTATCCACATTTTCCTTTCTTTTTTGATGTGACCGTTCTCGCTGCTGCAGCGGAAATAAAGCGTTTGCGCTTCCTCTTTGTGTCCTATTCTGGGATTTACGGTAACGTCATCATGTCACTGATGACTTTATTATTTGAACATTAAACAACTTAGCTATGTTTTTGCTGGATAATTTGTTTATCTACGGCCGTAATCTTTTCTAATCAGTAGATTTGAATTTATTAGACTTGACAGTTGATCTTTTTCTGGTTGGCACCCATATGTGCGTTATTACGGTAAAGGAAAAAAGGCATTCTAACCAATCAGTGCTCGTTGGCTAGCCGGCTGACCGGGCAGGTATTTGTATGGCGACGTTTACGGGAAACCAGCTGCTACTCTTGGCTTCAAGGGGCTTCGAAACAGAAAATAACTCGGTCGTATATCTGACGGTAACATTGCACATTCAACTCTCTACCCACGGAGTTGAAATTGTGGGTTTTGCGGTGAGTTTCCTGTCTAGCATTGATTCCTGTCGCTAACCACGCCTGTGGAAACTTGAGTCACTGCAAAGAACGGGCAAACATTTGCTCATATTGAGTTCAAATGCGAGCTTGCATGTGAAAATTCATTCAATCCAGTTAGTGTTCTTATATCACTGTTTTCTGATTTCGGAGTTTAATACTTGATTTTACTACACATGTTCTAGTTATTTACATATGATAAATGTCAGATTATGAACATAAGACGAGCTTTTACCACTGCACCAGCTTTAAACTTCTTAGTCCTAATTAAATTTTATGTCTATTTAAAGAGTTTCACTTTATTTATAAGCTGCATTTGCGGTCTACATCAAGCCCCCTTTCTTTATTTGATATATTTCTTTGTTTGATCGCATTTCATGCATTGTTCTGTGTATTTCCTAATAACAATACCGACAGTACCTATTTTTTCAGACTTTGACCCTTTATTATGGATGGCTTTATTGAGTGACACGCCCTTTAATACAACAGAAGCGTGCTTGTTCAAACAGCAGAAGGAATGCTGCTTAACCATTGAACTCTCAGTACTTTATGCTCTCCAGGATCATATAGGTTTGTGATTGAGAGGTGTGGCCTTTGAACTTCTGATCTCTTTTTCTACAGAGATGAGGGCCCTGACTTTGCAGCCGGCAAACCTGACCCCAGGAGTGCAGCAACAGCAGCAGCAAGCAACATGTGGGAGAAGTTTAACTTCAAACTATTCTCCTCCAAGTCTGGAGAATAAGTTCTTAGCTCAGACCTCTGCAATGATGCCCCAGCCTTCCTCCCCACTCACAGATTTTGCAGCACAGCCTTCCTCTTGCCCCTCTCTCCAGCCCTCTAGACTATCTTCCACCTCATCCGCCCTTCTCTCCACCCCTTCTTTTGCAGCCTCCCTTACCTCTCCCCTCCTTAGCACTCAGAACAAGCTCCTAGCCAGTAATTCACCTCATCTCTCTTTTTCCTTGACCTCTTCAGTCCCTAATGACTCTTTGCTCTCCACTTCCCTGGCCAGTGGTGCTCTGCTCAATCACTTTGCTCAATCTCCTTCATTCCTCCGTCATGATCTCATGGGTGGAAAAGAGAAAAGAGGTGAAGGAGGAGATCCAGATGATAGTTATGAAATATGTGAAGTGATGCCTTCCAATTCTGAAGAACCAAGCATGGTACATGAAATATTCATCATTTGTCTTTAAGCATAAATTCATAATAAATAATTTTTTTATTTAAACTTCTGGTGCATCACATTTTTTAATTTCATTTATTCTGCACAAGCAACTTCCTGAGGGTGAAAATAGAGAGGCGGACGAGAATGATGCTGAGAAAACCATGGAGTTGCCTGCACTGGAAACAGAGTTGGTGGATCAGGAATTTGAACAGACTGCAGTTATCAGACAAGAGGAATTTGGAGAGGTCGAAAGTGGAAACGATACGGCTGAAGAGGAGCTGAAAGACAAAAAGGTTGTAGAAAATAATTTAGTCATGTTGATGCTGTCAAGTTTACATTTCTGTGTGCCACTGCACCCAAAATTTAACTCCTGGGAGCTGATTAAAGTGACCCCTTTTCTTTGTCTGTCTTTCAGTATTTCCTCCTGAACACCGTGTGTTGCTCTCTGGTTAATAAGAGCAGAGCTCCAGGCCAGAAAGACTGGGACTTGGAGGACAGTGTTTGGACCAAAATCACAAACCTGGCGAAGGACATTTCTGCCTACGACCCACAGTTTCTTCTGAAGGTGTGCTCGCCAACTAACCTGCTAATATTTTAACTCTACCAGGACTTCATTATCCTGTCAATATGGTCAAAAAAGCAAGAAAACCCCCCCCGAACAAACGCTTAACTAAATATGCAATCAGTAGCATGTGACAGCAGGACAAATACAACACAACTAATGTACAGCTGGCATAAGATATTCAGGCATTTTTTTTATTTCCAGTAAATCCAGTAAATTGAATTTTTTTTAAACTACTTGCTCAGCATCATTTTCTATTTATCTAGTTATCCAGTTCAACTGACTATATTATAGACACGATTAAAGGATTGCTCTGTATTAGGAAAAATATATTGTTATAGTGGAGTGTATTACTAGTTACGAGCAAAGTAAGTATCTCTTTTTACAGCCTCCTTATGCAGATCTTTCCATGGATACTTTCCAGACCAGTTATTTCTCACATTCCTTAATGGTTCAGTTTATGAAGGTCTGTAGTGCAACTCCAGAATAAAAATGGCATGGTTTATCACAAGGTCACGCAGCCTCCAACATGCAAATTGTGAATTTGCATCAAGGAGTGTCCAGTATGTGAGAGGTGCTGTACTTTCTTGTGTGTTCAGAATAGATTCATAGATTGTACATAAAATATGGACACAACTGCAGCTTCAGTCATTGGTTTAGGACTCTGCATTCTGAAGCTTTAACATCAGCTATTTCACTGCAGCCATGCTGGTTATTTGGAGCCAGAAATGATCCTGTTTAGGACAGTGTTGAGTTACCAACTAATGCTAGCAACCTTGGTTGGCAAGCTTCCTAACAATTGCTAAGAAAAACATGCAAATAAGATACTAGAATCACACTCATCAAAACTGGAGAACAAACTTCCTGGACAGACCATACAGCTGCTTCTTCTACTACTACTACTACTACTACTACTACTACTAGCTGTTTCCTTTAGGGGTCACCACAGTGGATCATCTCACCCTATCACTAGCATCCTCTTCTGTCACACCAACCCTCTGCATGTCGTCCTTCAGTATATCCATGAACCTTATGGTCTACTTCTTTTCCTCCAGATTGGCAGCTTCATCTTCAATATCCTGTCTCTATTGTATCTGCTATCCTTTCTCTGCACATGCCCAAACCATCTCAGCCTTGCCTCCCAAACGTTCTTAAAATCATTCAACCTCAGCTGGTCCTATGATGTACTCATTTCAAATTCTGTTCATCCTGGTGACTCCCAATAAAAATCATCTCCAGCACTGCCACATCATAGCAGGTCTCGCTATCATCTCGTAAACCTTCCCTTTCACACTTGCTGCTATCCTTCTGTCAGAAATGACCTCTGACACTTGTCTCCACCCACCCCACCCTGCCTGCACTCTCTTTCATCACTTCTCTTGTGCAGTGTCCTTTGCTTTGGATGGTTGACCCCAGGTATTTAAACTCATCTACCGTCACTGCTTCTACTCCTTGCAGCCTCACTGAAGAAGCCATATTATTAGTCAGATTATTTGATTAAAAAGGCTCCAACAGAACAAGCATGGCAGAGAGATCCCATTCAATGACTTCAGTTAGCTATAGCTGACTATGTTAGCACACCTAACTTTAAGCCTTACCAGTATAACGCCAGGAAGAGTTATGAACCCACTATACAGATGTTATGAAAACTGAAAAAGTTTGTGTCGCAGCATGCCACATTTTTAATGAGATAAGCCGTTAAAAATGCCCCACAAGGCACCCAACAGCACAAACATGGGAAAATCCAGTTTAATGACACAAATCAGAGGAGTTGAGGAATGGCAGAAACAATGGGCTTCAGCTGCCTGTGTCTGGACACCCGTCAAATCAGCCACGCCCCTAAGTCCAGTATCTAAGTGAAGAGTAAAAATATATGACTGAGTTGTTGTGAAGGAGGAAATCATCCATAGAGACCAGTTTTTTTTTTGTTTTGTTTTGTTTTTTCCTGAGCAGGCTGCAAACCTACGTTTTGTTGCTGTTTAGTTGGGCATTTTAATGTGGGACTGAATTGCTTTTGGAGCCAGCCTCATTGCATCAAGGTTGCCACTTGGATATTATATTTTCTTTTTTCTTTCAATGGATTTCATTTGGCAGATCAGATATTCTCAAATAGCCAATTTAAAGTGGCACATCTGTCATGATCATTTTCATCATATGTCATATGGTGTGTCCGCTCCAATCTAGGTGGCAGTTTACGCTCGACAGCAGCTAAACATTCGCATCACGGCAAACTTCTTATTGGCTCTGGCTGCCAATCTGCCGCCCACCAAGCCGCATGTCCGCAGATACTTCTGTGCCGCTGTACAGCTGCCCTCTGACTGGCTGGAAGTAGTCAGAATCTATAGTACAGTAAGTCTTAATGAGCATCCATTGTATGGTGCAGTCTTGATGTGCCAGTTCTGTCTTAACACTGTGATGTGATGTTTTCAGTGCTTCAGCCGCTCCCTGCCGATGTGCCTGAAAAAGGCGATGGCTGACAAGTTCAAGCAGTTCAGCGAGTATCAACTGGCCAAATACAACACACGCAAGCACCGCTGTAAACACAGCCGCAATAAGCGCAAAACAAAGGTACAAATTCAGCGATGGTGTTCTCTCCTTTATCTTTTCACTCAGTGCTGAAGTTAAGGTCTCACCAAGTAATACTAACATAACCATCTTGTTAGTGGGGAAAAAGAACTTTTAGTATTAGAGATGAATGCTTTTATTGTTTAACTGAGGTCCCTCTCACTGCCTCAACCAGAAACAAGTTAAAACTACATCTGGTTTCTGTCTTTGTGTAGTCGACTCCAACTTAACTTCTTGTACGTATGTGCTTTAAATATCCCCATCTGACCACTCTCGATACCGCATGTGTGACTTCCAGAAGCCAAATGATAGCCAGCTGAAGAAGTGGGCGGACCTACTCAGATCAGATGCAACTATTCTGAAGAAGTTTGTAAGTCACTATACTTTCCTGTTGCATCACTAAATAAGGCTCTTCCTTTCAGTTCCTTTCTGTCTTTTTTTTTAGTCACTGTTTAATGAAGGGCTTTCTTAAAGTAGACCTATTATACTTGTCCTTATTTTCTGTTGTAACCAGGGTTTAGAAATGAGTGACATCCAGACTTTTTTCTCTTAATGTGTTTATATTTAAGGTGTAGCATTTGGCTCCAGTGACTAGTAGAAAAGGATACACCTCTGAAGAGACAAGGTTGCAATACGATCAAAACCAGAAATTCTGAAAACTTTAAAGGCTTTTTTTTTGTATAGCTTCCCTCTTTTGCAAGAGCAACTGTGTATATAGAAAGATGAATGGTGCGTGCGTGTGTGTGTGTGTGTGTGTGTAAATATTAAAAGATTAATGATCGAAATTATTCCGTAACTTGAAATTACAATGGCATGAGTGAAAAAGTTACTTACCCAATGGCTCTGGTCCTGCTGTGCTTCTGGTTCACTCTTCATGCCTAAACCAACCAATTATCATTCCTCATGAGTCATGCATCAACCTAACTCCCTAAATACCACCCACTGAGAGGGACTGGAGGCTCGGCCGTAACTCTGTAGAATTTCCATAGAATCTTTTCAAAGTAAAAGTAACCTCGAGCATCACACATTGATTCATGTCACATCGATCACCAGCTGCTTCATTACGTAAACCTTTAGTAACTTCTTGGACCCCTTTTGCCTTCAGACTGCCTTAATTCTTCATTGCATAGATTCAATAAAGCAATGGAAACATTCCTGAGAAATTTTGGTCCATATTGATATGATGGCATCGCACAATTGCTGCACAAGCAATGATGCAAATCCAGTAATATTCTGCTGGATTGAGATCTGGTGACTATGGAGGCCATTTGAGTCCAGTGAACTTATTGTCATGTTCAAAAAGCACTTTGAGATGATTTAAGCTTCATGACATGGTATGTTATCCTGCTGCAAACAGCCATCAGCAGATGGGTACTCTGTGGTCATTAAGTGATGACAGCAGCTTAAGCTGAGAAACCCAGACCTCCCTCTTCCCAGCCGCCTCCTCCAGCTTATCTGGGGGAACTCGGAGGCATTCCCAGCCCAGCTGAGAGATATAATCCCTCCAGCGTGTACCCCAGGGCCTCCTCCTGCTAGGACATGTCCAGAACACCTCACCCAGGAGGCGCCCAGAAGACATCCCAGTCAGATGCCTGAAGCACCTCAACTCCTTTCAATTTGGAGGAGTAGTGGCTCTACTTTGAGCCCCTCCTGAATGATTGCACTTTTCACCCTATGTCTGTATATGTAATCTCAGTCTTTTGGTCACTATCCAAAGCCCATGACCATAGGTGAGGGTAGAGATAGGTGAGTGTAGGGATGTAAATCGACAAGTTAATCGATAGCCTCACTTTTACACTCACCTCTCTTCACCACGATGGACCGGGACAGTGTCCGCATCACCACCAGTCACTAATCTGTCTGTCAGTCTCCCACTCCACTCTTACCTCACTCGTGAACAAGACCCAGACTCTTTAGACCAGGCAACATTTTTCCAATCTTGCTGAGCCCATGTGAATTGTAGCATCAGTTTTCTGGTCTTAGCTGACACGAGTGACTCCCAGTGAGGTCTGCTGCTGCTGTAATCCATCTGCTTCAAAGTTCAACGTGCTGTGCATCCAGAGATGCACTTCTCTATACAGTGGGCACCATTCTGATTTCATGAGCGAAGCAAATGGCAGCATAGTTCTCACCTGAGTGCTATCAGAAGTATCAAGTATTATGAATATTTTATTTATGAAAGCTAAAATAAAATGTGTTTATTTTTTTTTTGTTTTTTCTAGAAGGTGGTTTAAATAATATTTTGCTGTTTTGCTCCATGTTCTATGTTCTATGGACTGTTGGGTGTGCACCTCCTGTTGCCAGCTTCAGGACAGTGGGAGTAATCATAAGTATAATTGATCCCTTAGATTGACTGTGGGCAGAAGAAAGTTTGCTTAAAGGGAGAGGTGCTAAAGTGGTTTAACACAAAGCATGAACTGAGGTTGTAGGATTACCTTCATATCCAGTTCTGCTGGTTTTTCAGTGCAGATTGTAGAGTTGAAAATGTTCATGCTAAAAACAAAAAAAATTGAATAACTCATTCTTCATTCTGTATTGCTTTTGTTCTGTGTTCTAATGTGTTTATACCTATGGCTTGTGTTTGTCTGTGATTGGGTGCAGTTGCAGATAGAGGGCCAGAAAGTCGTGGTGGATAAAAGGCAGAGTGAGTTCAGTATGAAGAAGCTGATCAAGAGGCTTCACATCAAAGAACCGGCTGAGCACGTTATGGCCATTCTGGGTAAAAAGTAAGACCCACAGAATTGCAGTTCAGAAACTGCTTCATTTTACATTGAGCAAGCTCATGAATTACATGAAATTCTGGTGCTGTTTAATTATGTTTAGTCTACAGGTTCTAATTTTCTTCTAATAGATGGCACAAGGTGTCCACCAGTCTAGAAAGAAAGTGTTTTCATTTTTTGTTGTAGTAGTAGTAGTAGATGTGCTTTATCCTTACTAATTTATAAAAATAGCTTGCATTTAGTAATATGCAGTATATTTTTGTTACAGACCCTTTTTTGACCCATTATGCCATTTATTCTTTTGAATAATGAAGGTAGAAATCAGGTACAAATAAACATTTTTTTGTGTTTTGTTTTGTTTTTTTGTCTTCAGGTATCCTGCTGACGTAAAGACGTTTACGTATAGTGGAATGAAGGGTGTGTGGGACAGGGAGAGAGCCGGGAAGCGAATGAAGCTCAAGGAGCCGCAGACGTGGGAACGGCTGCTCAGTATGGAGGGCAACAAGGCTGCCACCTGGGAGAAGCTCATAGGTCTGAAAATAAAAGCTCAGGCTTTTTATCGAACTGAGCAACATGCACGGGCTTGCTGACCACAGCAGTGTAACCACTGAATCACTTTACAGAGCACATGATGATTGGGGAAAAAAATCCGTCATCTTTTCTGCTGTGTGTTTAATACAGTTTACTGGCCTGTGGTTGCTTATGTGCTTCAGGGATTCATTCCAACAAGTTAAAAGTCCTCGATCACTCTTTCCAGCGTGTAAATTAATGTTATGTTTAAGCTGGTTATTTAATATCTAGTACAACAGACATGCATGTGTGCATAACCTGCAAATACTCAAAGACAAACGTGATTACACACTCACGGACAGATAATGTCTCCCCTGTGCAGACACTAAGTCGCTTCCATTTATGGCCATGCTGAGAAACCTGAGGAACATGATCACTGTGGGCATCAGTGAGGTTCATCACAACAAGATCATCAGCAGACTGACCAATGAGGTAACACACACTATAAATCTCCATTTTTAAGACATAAACAAAGCAAGTAAAAGATGAGTGAAATTGCTTTGCTGGAGAAGTTGGATCGTTAGCTTTTCTGTAACTGGTTGGTTTGTGATTTGCTTACAGAAAGTGGTTATTCAGAGTCGACAGTTTCCTCTCAGATTCCTCGCTGCCTACAAAGTCATCATGGAGCTCTACACTACAGGTGAGATGCACAAAGCATACATCAAGAAAACCTTTGGAATAAATTTGCAGGTAGCTGATATTTAAGTGGGGATACAGTAGAGGTACTTATACCACGGTCTAAGAATACCAAGTAAATATTACTTCAGTGAAAGTGTTTCTAGAAAAAATTGAAGTGTTAAATGTAAATGAGAAGATCCCTTTTGACTGTTGGATATTTATGCAGTCTATATTACATCATATTATATTATCTAAATTTATATGATTTATATTAATATTTTCCTATTTTCACTACCAAAATAACCCACCATAGTTGCATTGTCATCTATTGATCAAAAATAATAGTACTGTGAAAAAGTTCCAAAAGGTAAACTTCTATATATTCTTAATTACATGTAAAGTGAAATACTTCAAGCTTTAATGATTATGGCTTTTAGCTCATGAAAATCAAAAATTAAGAATCTCAGATTATTATAAATAAAGTTATGGTATACCATAACTTTATTTAATGCACTGTTTCATTTGGATCAAATATCGGGTTCAATGTGAACTGGGGAGGTGGGGTGTCCCTGTGGTCACAGCTGGGATATAAAATGGAATAATAAATCCCCTTTGTTAGTGAACAGAGAAACAAACAAAATGTTTTTGTCCAACAAATTATTTACCTAATTATGTCAATATCCACGACTATTAGATTTGAGCCGCGAGTCATACCTGCTAGTCCAAGCAGTTTCTAAAACACTCCATATATGACGTGAGGTCTACATGAAAAGCAAAAAACACACACACAGCACTTCATCTTTCCATCTTTTTCTTTTAGCCTCTGCAGAACAGCAGGCAGTACCCTCGGGCAAGAAGATCCTGATGGATGTCCTGAAGAAGATTCCCAAAAGTCGGCGCTTCAGCAACGTGATGTGGGAGAAGACTCCTAAGAGCAGGATCAGGCTGACGCTTGGGGTGCCGTTTATCTCTGTATTGTACAGCATGAGGAAGACACAGCTCATAAAGGCCAAGTATGTGAATGTTACTTTTGAGTTGGAGATTTTTTTTTTTTTTTTTTCCTTTCAGGTTTACTTAATTTTAAGAAAAAAAATTGCAGTCTTGGTTTGCTTATCTTTATAGTTTGGATATTTTAATGTCTAAAGTGCAACAACAGTTATTTGAAATAAACCAATTAAAGATGAATAATTTGCTTGAGCAGTGATGCACAGGCCAACAAGGCAATACATATAAAAAATATAATTAAGTATTACACGCGACCTCTAAACTGATAATGACTGACAGGGAACCTTGGGCTTCATGCCAAAGACCCACTATGAATATCTGATCTGATCAGATGAAAATATATTTGGTCAGTTGCACAGAGTATATGACTCTAACTTTTTCTGTACCTGTGCATCCAGCCAGAAGAACTGCACTGTTGCTCTGCTGGACCGTTACCTCAAAGCTCTGGAGACAGCCGTTCAGATCTCCTGTCATTACAACGTGCCTCCACTTCCTGGACGAACGCTCCTCCTCTTCTCTCCGGACATGTATTCTGATGATTCCTGGAGCCAGAAGCAGAACTTCTGCCTACCTCCTGACCCAGAGGAACAAGACAATGAAGAGAAAGAGGCAGAAATCCCAAATCGGAGAAAGAGGTCGAAGATGAATATCGAGGAGGTTGACATTCTTGCTCCGACTGTAAGTCCCTGTATTTTTTTTTTTTTTCTGAAAAAATTTGGCATATAAAAATGACTGAATATAGTCCTCTCCTCCCATTTATGTATCCTCGCAGAAGATGGAGGTGGCAGCTTTGCTCGCTCTGATGATCTCCAGCAGCGCAGAGGATTGTGAGCTTTGTATACCCTGTGACAATCATTGGGAAGAAGTGAAGCTGAAGTCTGATGTCCTTTTGGAAAATGTCAGAAGTGTGGTCAAGCAAATAAAGGTCCACATTCTATTTTAAAATCATGCTACATGTATTTTTGCTTTGTATACAGTGAAAATTATCCTTCTTCTCCTTCTTCTTCTTCTCCTCCTCCTCCTCCAACTATACCAATTCCGATATGAAAATTGTTGCTATAGGACAACTGTGATGTCACTATCAGATTTCAGCGGTATTTTTATGGATAAACTGTTCCTCCTGCTGCCAAACATAATGAATCAACCTTCTGTAGTTCCACCTGTGCTGTTAAAAAAGCATGTTATTTTCTTTTGCAGAATGCTTCCACAAAACCTTGCGGAGAAGATAACAGTTACTTTCACAGAGTGTTCACCAAGGCCAACAAGGTTAGTTTATTTTACGTGCGGTTTTTGACGATATGCTCGGCTGCAGGGGTATAATGTGGGATATTATTCTCACCTACACTTTTTTTTAAACTTTTCTCTCTGAACTGTGTTTTCTTCATCCAACGTAGTCCAGAAGAGGAAAGATCTGAGTGCAACTGTTTGCTAATTGGTTTGCCATATCAACTTCAATTTTAATAACAAAAATATTTAATGTGATTTTTTTTTTTTTTTTTTTAATTTTATAATCCTCCTTTCACAATCAAACCACAGCTTTTAAAACAGACAAGTTATTGTTTTCTACCTAGATGGCTCAGAAGATTTACAGCTGCAGCATCTATTACTTTCCTTGCCCACACATGGCACAGACGAGCATCTACAGCTGTTGCAGGGAGTTGGCACAGTTTGGACTGAGTTTCTGCCTGAATTTAGCTACCTACCTACCTACCTTGTTTTGTTTTTTTAGATTTATTTTGTCTTTTTTTGCCTTTATAGCAGTAGACAGAAGGGAGGGAGGGAGGGAGAGAGCGCGGGGGAGGACACCCAGTAAAGGGCTGCAGGTTGGACTCAAACCCAGGCTGCTGCATTTTTTTGGCATCTGTTCACCCACTGAGCTAAACCAGCTTCCTTTTCCTTTTTTTAAACAATCAAATATAAAACCTTAGGTGAGCAACATCATCGTGCTGTCTGACGTATGGGTCAAGCGTGACATCTTGTGGGCGCTCAGATACTACAAGAAGGAAGTAAACTGCAATGCCCTTGTACTGCACATCCTCTTATCCGATGAGTAATTATATATTTTTTTTATATTTTTTGCTGTTCTGCCAAGATCTGATGGTTAGCATCGGGAAAATAATGCTCAAAGATGCAGATATTTGCAATAAAATGTCTGTCTACTTTTGTCTCTCATTTCTGCTGTTTTTAGAGGTAGAGTCCCAGACGAACCCCCTGACAGAAACTGTGTGGTACTGACAGGCTTCAGTGAGCAGATTCTGAGGTAAAATGCACAATTGATTTTATTTATATAAATGAAATAAATGTTACATCCAGTGGCACAGGCTTTTTGATTAATGTGTAATATTATGTTTAATTTGTTAAAAATCTGAAGAGTCAAATGATAATACCAGCAGGTTATTCTGTGTGCGATTATCTTAACAGTATTATTAGAGTTACATTGGAGAGGGGCGAAATGTATGGGAAGAGACGAGGGGAATGACACGTAGTAAAACTGCAGCTAGGACTTGTATCGAGGACAACTTGTGAAGGTGTTTGTGCTTCTGGTGATTATTTTAGTGGTCATTCTGACGTGAAAACTGCATGTTTTAAAAGTTGTTTTTTTTTTCCACAGGAATTTATGGTGAAGTGAAAAAATGCTTTTAGAAAGACAAAACGTAACATTTTATTTCTAAAAGTGTTCAGAACCTTAATTATGTAGAATTTTAGAGGCTTCTTTGTAGAAGCACTGAAATTTTAGAAATGGTTTTACACCCCATACAGATTGATCATGGCATGAATTTTGTCTTGATATTCAGATTCAATTCACAGCAACAGTCCCCTCAATGCCCTTTTTATATTGTAACAATATTAAAAACACCAACAATGACTTTCCCTGTTCCTGTGTTTCTAGTTGTCGCTAAGTTAAGATGAGCAGCTGCATATTATTGTTCAAATACAGCAATCGGAAAGCTTTTATTGTCATCAAACACAGGTGCTTGACGAAATTGTAAAATAGTTTACTCTTAGCAAGAAAGTGGATCATTTTTTTCCCCCAAAATGTCAGATTGTTTCTTTTTCCATTATGTGGCCAGGTTTGTGGCAGAGAGAGGATCTTCCAGGCTGCTCGATCATGTGGAGCATATGGACAAACTGTATAATATCCCTCCACCAGAGGGGGCGAAATGCCCTCAGACCACAAGCAATGTTGTCTCAATACCAGCGAACCCAAAATTAAGGTATGTTTTAAATTTCAAGATGGATTTTTTTTTTTCTCTTTGCTTCTTCTCATTAGTTTAACGCCAGCTTGTTCCTCCATCCTCAGGTGGCAAGGTGTGCGGGTGTTCATCTCCTCCACCTTCAGGGACATGCACTCTGAGCGCGACATCCTGGTGCGGAGCGTCTTCCCAGAGCTCCGCCGACGCGCTGCGCCGCACTGCCTCTATCTGCAGGAGGTGGAATTGCGCTGGGGTGTGACAGAGGAAGAGTCGGAGAGGGCGCCCGAGTTGTGCCTGTCTGAGGTGTGTCGCAGCCAGATGCTGGTGGGAATCCTGGGGGAGAGGTATGGCCAGGTGCCTCCGAAACCAGACCTACCAGACCTCCCGCAGTACAGCTGGGTAAGACCATAGAGGTACTTCACAGAGGTAATAGGAAAAGCTTTGTAAAAGTGACCAAAAAAATATATTGGAAAGTACAGAACAAATAGGTTTTGTCAGAATATGTTTCTATCATGCTGCACTAAACTAAATAGAGTAAGTTATGATCTCTTTATAAGAAGTATTTAAATAACAGCAAGAATAGCAGTAATTGCATCACATACGGAGCTGGAAAAATCAGACTTTTTGTATTTAAAATGTACAAATTGAATATAACGATGATATTTGTTTTCTGTTGCAAATCTGAGTTGACACAAGAATATTGTATTCTTGTGTGCAGCTGGCCTCAGCCCCAGCAGGTCTGTCCATCACAGAGATGGAGATCCGTCAGTTTCAGGCTCTTTATCCCGACGTAGTGCAACAGCGAATGTTCTGCTACTTCAGAGATCCGAACATCATCAAGTATGGAGATTAATGTCTTCATTTGATGGTTTTATACGTTTTATACACGTTTTTTTTAGGGTGACTAGAGTGCTTTGGCAGTCCACTGGTTGATGGAAATGCATTGCATTACCTTATCCTGTATTTCTGTTTTCTTCTGATGCTTTTCAGATTAGTTCCTGTGGCTTGGAGGTCAGATTTCTCCCCTGAATCGAAGGACACTGAGCATAAAATGGCCTCCCTGAAGAGAAGACTCTTGGCCAGTGATGTCAAGGTCACTGAAAAGTGAGTTATCTAAGTCAGTCACATGCTTATAGGACTAAAATACGCTGCTTCACTGTACGCACTGTACTTTTGGTCTTTTGGTCTCAGCTGTTGTTCTTAGTCATTGTTTTTATTTGATTTGTTTGTACTAGAGTTAAACGCCTTAAGAGGACCATGCAGGGGCAAGGTGTGCTAATTGGCTATGGGTAGAAGTCTTACTACTTCACTATAACTAAATATAATATTTATATGTATCTACCAACCACAGACCATCATAAATTCCTGATGGCTTTATGGTATCAATCACTAGTTTCTAGTCATATTTAATATAGCATGATGTTTATTCTGTTAATTTTATAATGTTGATGTTAATCATTGTCCTATAATTCCATCAGTTCTTGTGATTGAGAAGTCATTACTGTATGAGCTACAGCGTTCCTGAATTTCAGAGTCAGATCCATCTCTCCCTTGTCACCTCCAGTTTTAAAACGACACAGAAAAATGACACAAAATGCTCAGCCTGAGCCTGAGGCTACACACAAATGATGGCTACATCCATCCTTTATATACAGTCTGTGGTATGATCCCTGTTGAATAAATGAAATATTTATTTTAATTAAATACGAAAAGCAGATCTGTTTTATTTCTATTTTTCAGTCTCACTGGGCCTTTGAAAAAGTTGCATTTAGCTTTCAATGAAACCAGATTTCATGTGCTTTAGCTGAGCCTGCTTCTCTCTCTGTGTCATAGTTATTCATGTGAGTGGGGAGGTGTTGTGGATGGAAAACCATATCTGAAAAACCTGGAGGACTTTGGTAAGGCTGTGCTGGAGGACCTTTGGGTAGCTGTCAAGAAGCTGTTTATCGACGTGAGTAAATCTGATAAGCTGTTGAGCTTATAGAGGTAGAAACCTCTGAAATGTTCCACCATGTGATCTTTATTCTTAGATTTCCTTTAAATAAACACCGTATAATTACTCTCCATCTCACAGGAGGGTGAGGAGGCTGAGGCTGCGTCAGAGATGTTCGAGCAGGAGGTCCACCAGGGGGCGATGCAGAGGCAGTTTTTCGGCAGGTCGAAGCTCCTGTCTACTGCTGTGGATTTGGTGGAGCAGGCCCAGACCAAGGGAGGGATGATTGTGGTGGAGGGAGGACCCGGAGAGGGTAAAACTGTCTTCATGGTAAATTTCTTCATCTTACCTGCAATCTAACCAGCACATTCAGGAGGTGGACAAAATAAAAGAAACACCACATGAAGGCTTGCAGGGGCATTAAAATTGATTATGGCTAAGTTATTTTAACTGGCAAATTATTGATTAATTGAAAGGTTTGTCAGTAAAAGGGTAAAACTGTCAGTTAAAATTACTTAACTTAAATGTCTGAAGTTGATAAAATAAGCATAGAAGACAAATATATTAAATTTATAATGATAATAACCTGACAAAAGCAGCAAGTCATCACTTTAAAGAAAGTCAGACAGAATTTCTGCTTGTAACCAGCTGATTAATCGACTAACAGTTTTATCTGCATAACCATCTGAATTCCGATTTACATTATCATTTGCACTTGTCAAAAATCTCTCCTTTAGTTGAGGTGGATTTTAACGTACTCTAACCTATTTTTCCAATTTCATTTGAGCCCCTGAAAATAGGGGACTGTGTATAAAAATTGCGTCTTGATATTTTTATTTTTGTGGTCATCATCATTTTGTGCTGGCTTACAGAGGCACTTTTTTTTTTTTTAAATTAATTAATTAATTAATTAATATATATATATATATATATATATATATGGTCACATATATTCTGACCTGAAGATATTTACTGTTCCCCACACAGGCCGCTCTAGCCGACGCCCTCAGGACTGGAGTTAAGTCCAGGAAAGGCCTTGTCTGCAATGTCACCTCTTATTCTACAGCCGCCAGCCAGTCGGCGCACTCTGTGGAAAACCTCCTTCGGTGCCTCATTAAGTGGCTGAGAAAGATGAAGGGAACAGAGGAGGAATCACCCCTTCCTTACTCATATAAGTAAGTGACTTTTCCATTATTTCATCTGTGTGCTGCCAGCTGTCTGTTTTATGACACATTTTTTTATTCTTTTCTCAGAGATTTGCTGTCAGAGTTTCACTCCACACTGAGTAATATGAAGAGCACCAAACCTCTCGTGCTGCTAGTTGATGGGGTGGATATTGTCCAAGATGGCAGAGGTCAGATCAGCTCTGATTGGATCCCGCAGCAAGTTTCACAGGTAACTTGGCCAGAAAATAAGGTGCTACCTCTCGCATCAGAAAGGAGAATGGGAAAGATTTGCAACTTGGATATTATTTCAAGACACCTGTTGACAGATTACTTTTTATAAGTTCGCATACAGCCTTTATTCCAAGAAATCCTTTTGTTCTCTGCTGTGCAACTGTCCACATCTTTTACGTAGCGATTCAAGTATTTGAAAGTTGACAATCTGCAAAAACTAAACTTTGTGTGGAGGCAAAAAAAACAAAACACAATTTCCCTCTCTACATAAACATTTTCTTTATACGAGTGTTTAGAGCCGCTCATCCATTCATTTATTTACTTTGCTTATGTTTCAATTTTAGCTGCTTTTAATCTCAGATTATCTTCATCTCGACAGGGTGTCTGCTTGGTGGTGAGCATCACGTCCAAAGCAGCTCTGTTACAAACACTAGCCAAGAAAAAAGGGGTGGTTCTGTTTACACTGGGACATCTTACCATGCCGGACCGAAAGGAGATAGTTCAGAAGGAACTGGACGCATTTGGGAAGAAACTTAGCGAGTCTGCTTTCAACAACCAGGTTCTTCTAATGGCATCTCTGAATTCAAAACTTTATCTGCATGGTTAAATTTGTATTTTCTTTTCATTCTTAAACTGTGTGTGTGTGTGTGTGTGTGTGTGTGTGTGTCCGTGTCCAGCTCCAGACACTAATATCAAAGAAGGGAGCAGTCAGTCCTCTTTACCTGCACCTGGCCTGTGATGACCTGAGGAACTTTGCCTCTTTTGACAAGGTCTGAATCCACTGCTTAAGCTACTTTCCTCTAGCTGTGAAAAGATGGCCATCTAGTATCTGAAAATGCAAATGTCAAAAGCAGTCTGTTCTTCAACTTGCCAGCTCACTATTCCATGTGATATCTGACTAAGTCCAGTAGAGTAACTAACTGCTTGGAGAATCCATTGTTCCAGTTGTTGTCTTGTATCCTGCCTCCTGTATGCAGAGGTGGCTTCTGATGCAGTTGTGTGCTAGATTTAAGAAAAGGCAACTTTGTGCGATGCCCCGGACTGGATCCAGTCAACATTGTCTGGAGATCATGTGTGAAAGCAGCTTCTGCGTTTGTATTCCAGTTGAAAGAGAGCCTGCAGGACTTGCCGCAGTCTCTGAGCCAGCTGATGCAGTACAGCCTAGAGAGACTCTGCTCGCAGTACAGAGGCATGCTGGGATTCCGCTGGGCCCTGGCTGCACTCACTGTCAGCACCACAGGTATGTCACAATATCATATCTCTACCACATGATTATCATGTAAATAATACCCAAAGAATTGATAATAACAGTATCATTCTGATACAATTTTGATATTATTATTGTTGTTGTTATTGTTAACAATAATATTGATAATAAATAATTTTACTTTTAATAAATCTCATCTCTAGTTTTTGTGTATTTTTGTCAGTTTTTGTGGCTGATGAATTGAATGAAATGACCAAGAGGTGTGATACAATACAGTTGCATATACCTATGAAAGAAGACCACAGTGTGCACTCAGTCTCTGTCACCATTTCATAGTGTTTTGGATTAAGAACCCCTGATGACCTCTAGTACAGAAAGCTGTCTGTATGATGCCTTTGTCATTTCTTATGTCCTCCTCCACCATCCTTCTGTCAGCCAGAAGTCTGATTTGAGGAGTGAGCTTAAATTGAAGTGACCTACCCGCTTCAACGTCTCCTGTTTATCCACAGGGCTGAAAGAGAGAGATTTGTACTCTGTGCTGAACACATGCAACGATTTGTCCTCATGCAACGGACAAGTCACGTGGCAGGAAGTGCTGCAGCTGTCCAGAAAGCCCAAAGGACGCATTCCTATGGCAACCTTCACCCGCATAGTACAGAGTTTACAGAGGTATAAATCCGTATGTCTTAAACGTTTCCAGCAGAACATCACTGTTGAAATGTAATCAATATAATATTCCATCTCTGATTATTCTGATTATTTTCCAGTTGTCTAATCTTATTAAAGTATTCACAGAAAAGGAGGTAATGGTCTGTTGGGTGTCTTGAATTTCCTGTATTATGAAAAAATATGGTATTCTATTTAAATAAGGATTATGTCCTCCTTTATATCTGTATAACTGTATAACTAATATGGATTCCCCTTTTTCTTTTTTCCTTATGAACTTGTTGTCTTTATCACATCTTGAGTGTTTATGTGAGGTTTGAATATAATTCTGTTTAGATATGTTTAGATTACCTTGCTCGAGCCATATTACACAGTTTTAAATAAACATTAAAGTTGAATCTTTTCCTGCAGTCTGATTGGTCCGTCTCATTGCCATGACACTGACGACATGCTGGCTCTGACCTATCCAGAGGTGAAGCGAGCCTTTGAGGACTTTCTTCTCCCAGCAGAAAGTGACAGAACCAGAGCTCACCTAGTGTTGGCAGGTAAAGTACACATACTTAGCTTCTAGTATGATAATTGTAAACCACTCTATATTTAAATTATGTTTTTTGGGGTTTTTCCCTCCACAGCTCATCTGTGGACACTGGCTGACCCTCAAGGACGAGATACCTTCCTTCACTGTGAGGCCAACTCTGTCAAGCACCTGCCTTCCAGCCTGGTTAGAAATCTTCAATCACTGATTCATGCTGCACAACATTAATTATTGGATACAGCAAACAAGCACTACAGACTTAATAACTCAATCTAAATAACTTGTTTTCCTCATCAGCATTTTTGCCACCACACACAGCATCGATATCTCTAGTAATTTGTCATAATTATTGCAGATATAGCACATTTAATCTAACGAGGGCTTTGGGCTACAAATCCTAGTTACAAATGATATTTTAACTTCTCGCTGCCTTTGTTTGGCTTTGTTTAGATTCAAAGTGGGCAGCTGGATGCACTTCATTTCCTGCTTTCCAGCTATTATTTCCTTTATGCTAATGTACGCCACGGCTTCCTGCACCACCTCCTGGAGATGTACAGCTTGTATGGTGAGTACACCGTATGATAAGCAGAACCTTCTGAAGCCTTTTAGATGGTTTTTCCATTAATCCGTCACACCTCTTCTGTGTGCAACTGTATATATAGCAAGTTTACACTCCTCAAAGATTCCTTATGTTTATGTCCCGTAATTTTTACCTTTACTGCAGATAAGAAGCAAGTGTCTGCACCTTCATGTAAGTGCTTAAAACTACTTTACCCACTACTCCTTGCCAAATGTTTTTATTCTTCATTCCAGTTTCTCTCTGTCCCCTCAGTTGCCATCCAGGGAGATTTAGAGGATTGCCATCGTTTCTTGCAGCGCCATGCCTCCACACTCTCCTCCTGGCCAGCTCTTTTCATTCAGCAGGCTCTCAGCGAGCCTTTGGAGACCTCCGCCCATATTTGGGCCAAAGGGATGGTGGGTAAAGGAGGAGTCCGGGTAATTGAGTGTCGGAACAGCGACAGCAATAAGACTGGTCAAGCAATGAGGTAAGGGTTTTTCTTCATAGGAATTTTATAGCTAGTAAAAGTAGAATTCCTGAAGTATCTTTCTTTATTAAAGTGGCCATGCAGCACTTTAAAAATGTATTATGAGTAAAAGTTAACTTAAATGCCAAGGTTTTAGCACCACTACTGAAGTTAGTGTCAGTGTACTACTGAAGTTTTACCTGACTGACAAACTGATACAGTATACATACTTTAAAGGGACAGTATTTAAAGGGTTTTATAGGTTATTGTAGACATAAATTTAATATCATATTCATATCATCAGCTGTCAGATGAATATGGCTGAAGAAATCCTGTATAAAATACAGAAGAAGATAAAAGTATTTAAGTAAATTACCTAAAAAATGTAATTCACCAGAATATTAGAGTAAATGTACTTTGGGGTCAGTGGTATCAACAGTGGGATGCAGGATTGCGTTATATATTATGTATATATTGTTTTAAAGTGTCGGCATTCTTTTAACCCTTGAATTCAGTGAGCTGCTGTCGACCTTCCCCTCTGAACCGACCTCTCTGGTTGTGAGCCCGGATAACCAGATGATGGTGGTCGGTACCAGACAGGGAACTCTGCATTTCATCCACATGCAGACTGGACAGGTACAAATGCCGTCATAACACATTTATCACAGATGTGTTATTATTAACTGGGCAGTTTGTGTTCATGCTTAGATTTTGTGAGATTAATAGCAGACCCGATTAATAGTTCAAATGTTTGTATGTAGTTCATTTTTAACTGATATTTAGTATCATTAACGTGCACCGTACATGTTTACTGATGATTTTCTAGGTGAGTCATTTTGGTTTCTCTAATCGTCTACCCTGTTTACACAAACCAGAATTTATGCATAATGTGTTTGTCACACTCACTAAGAATAAGAAGCCTCATAAAGGTCTAATATCCACTTTCTCCCGGCTGTGAGCAGGAGGTGAAGTCTCTGATGAGCAGCTGTGACGGCATCTCGAGCTGCGTCTTTCTGAAGGATGGACGTCTTGCCACCACGTCCTTTGATGGGCGAATAGAAGTGTGGGACACTGGAAATGGATGCAGGTCAGAGAAGTGTTAAAAGGAAAATTTAGAAAAGAATCCCCTCATGATGCTAGATTATAGTTTTCCAAATATGTTGATGTTTAAACTCATCTTACTCATGTTTCGTCTCTAGGACTGCTCTTATTGATGGCCACACTAATACGATCACAGCAAGTGATGTCACTGCAGACAAGAAGCACCTCGCCACTGTTTCCCTTGACTTCATGCTGAAAGTAAAAACTCTTCATATTTGTGCTTTTCTGTCTTGTCTTCTTCCTTAATTCTGTAACATTTGAAAGGAATTCCAGCAAATGTGGTATGCAAAAGTTTGGGCACCCCTGATAATTTTCATGATTTTCCTTTTATAAATCATTGGTTATTCGGATTAGCAATTTCAGTTAAATATATCATATAGCAGACGAACACAGTGATATTTGAGAAGTGAAATGAAGTTTATAGAAAGAAAGTGTGCAATAAGTTTGGGGGCCCCAACAGAAAAATGACATCAATATTTAGTAGATCCTCCTTTTGCAGAAATAAAGCTGCTTTATATTGTAAGATAAAAGCCACACAATAATTATAGAGAAAACACAACAATCAAAATGACCCCCTATGAGCAAACACTTGGTGACAGTGGGAAGGAAAAACTTTTAACGGGAAGAATCCTCCAGCAGAACCAGGCTCAGGGAGGGACTGAGAATGAGAAGAGAGCCAGAGATTAATAATAACTACTGATTAAATGCAGAGTGGTGTCTAAACACAGCGTGTATTAACCAAACCTGATTCTGCTCTTCAGGTGTGGTCTTCTACTAAATGTAATGAGGTGGCCTCCATGCTCATCAGAAGCCCTATGAACTGTGTGACCTTTGACCCTGAGGGTCACCTGCTGGCTGCTGGATGCTGGAATGGAACTGTGATCATGTGGAACTGGCTACAGAATAAAAAAATAACAGTGAGTGATGCCAGCAGTAGGTTAAATAAATGTACAGGAAGCTCATATCAGCTTAATTACAATATTTTTTGTACCAGAAGCGTTCTGGTTTCTTTTTGTAGTGTAAGTAAGACTGGCCAGTCACATTTTGGCAGACAGTTACTGCATGCAGTGAACATTTGCGACAAAGCAATCTTGAAACTAATGGATATTTTCTGACAATGATCAAACTACTGTTAGCTTTTTTTGTTTAAATTGAAACCAGCAGATGATAGCTGATTGTTTCTTGAATATATGTCCATTTAAAGTACACCATTTAAAAATAAAAGTAATAATTTTTGAGTTTGCACTTTAATATGAAGAAAACGTTGTAGAAACCTTTTATTCAGTTCAAAGGAATCTGCACCGTCTCTTATCAACAAATTTTTCTACCAATATTTCTTGAGTCAGCATTGTGAGGTCTATAGATTACAAATTCAAGATTGGCTGTGGAACTCAAAAGAAGTGACCTTTACCAGACCTCTGCAGCAGCTGCATTGAAACACTACCAAAACAAACCTATGTATGTATGTAGTCATCAAACCAGACAAGAAAGAAGAAACTATTCTTTGGTTGCTGCATTCGTTTTCATTCTTTGTATTTGACTGTTTATTGTGAGTCTGTGTATAAAGAAGTGTGACGTTAAATCATTGAGTCCTCTTATTTGTTAAGCTGTAGTGGCTGTGGACAGATAATCACAATTATACTTACAATATAGGATTTAATATAGGAGTATTTTTCTCCATTCTGCTTTTGAAGTAAAACCTTCACTAAAAGTATAGAATTGATCACATTAATTGAAATGCGTTTTGTTTTTTTGTTTGTTTTTTTGTTTGTTTTTTTAGGCTGAACTTTTTATTTCATTATCACTTTGTCTTTTTAAAATATATGAATTACTTCTACTTAAAATCTTTGGGAGGGAAAAAAATAAATTGGAAGAGAAAATGTAGCAGCTGAAAGAAGAATTATTTTAGATAATGCACTCACTATTTTTCTCTGTTTTCTCAGTCCCTGTGCGGTCACACGCGATCAGTGCGCAGTCTCTCTTTCTCTCCCTACTCCTCCATCCTCTGCTCTGGCTCTGTGTCTGGGGAGGTAAGGGTGTGGTCAGTGCCCACCTCCACCTGCGTGGGATGTTTCCAGGCTCACTCTGGAGCCACCGAGGCTCTCACCTTCCTGGAGGAAGGATCCATGCTTCTGAGCGCTGGCTCTGATCACATGGTGAGGCATCAAATCAGCATATGATAACGCTTCTGCAGGGAGCAGCACCAGTTTCTTCCCATGGGGGAGAAAAAAAAAAAAAAAACACTAATTAAACTAATCACCACCCATCTCTCTGTGATTTCTTTTAAAACAGCTCCAGCTGTGGTCCGGAGGACTCGGACGTTCTGTCACTGCATTAAAAAGTGAAGTGGTAAGATCGTAATTGTCGTGTGTGTGTGTGTGTGTGTGTATATAT